>JANBXA010000253.1:15147500-15747500 GCA_030556225.1 Cricetiscus sungorus
GCTTCTGGGTTTCTCAGGACCAGAGTTTAAATTCTGACATAGCACCTCTTTTTTTGCCATCATTGCTTTAATTTTGAATTCACCTAACTTTCTTAAGAAGCATGAAAAAGGCATTGCTAAGCTTACAAATGAACAAAATGAGAATCAGAATGAAACTTAGAAGGAATGGAAGCAGAAAACATGTAGGTAAGAATGAAGCTGTCTTATTTCTAAGAACAAATTACTTGAAGACTTGGAACTAGATGAAAAGACTGCCTCTGTGTTATATACTACCCTCTCCTGTGACCACTTGTTAATGTCTATTGAACCAGGGCTCAGCCTTTACTGTAGTAATTTGAGATCTGGACATCTTTAAAGTTCCATGAAGATGGGAGATCTCCAGAGAAGTCTAAGACATTTTGAGAACCATTTTAAATGAAAAGTCAATGGGCAGCAGGGCATCAGGAGGTGAGACCAGCATTATTATATTGTGTATTTAGAGAATTGAGATTCATTGGAGAATTATAAAAAAAGAGCAGCCTTACCAAAATTAAGCAAGAGAGAAAAGCATCAGAAACAAATGATACTTGATGATTATGCTGAGAGGCTTTTCAGAGGTGGGAGAGGGAGGACTATTTAAGAATAGGAGGCAGATGGCAGAATAGGAAGCTGGGATTTCTGTGTTTTGAATTAGAGATGATGAAACTGAGAGAGGAACCCAGACACACACTGTGGTACTTTGGGTTCTGCCATTGGGACCCTTATTAGCAGATACTGCTCCAAAAAAGAATATTGACCAAGGGTGCCTGAACATCACCTGGTAGTTGCTGAAAACAATACTGTGGCCTGACCTGAAGACTCTTTTAGGAACATATAAAAGGTTCACAATTTTTCTGAAGGAAATAGGAGCAGAATTAGAGAAATATTTTTTCGATGTTAATATGAGGTTTTTTATGCCATGACCTGGATAAAAAATATGGTGTATGACATTTGACTTATGTCAATCTTGAATACTCTGCTATGCTTTCAAACTTTACAAATTCTGTTTTACCCACTTGCAATCAATTGTACAAAAATATAAAAATTAATTACTAAATGTTGGCTTTTTATATCTACAGAAAAATACTACTAGTTATGCTCTTGAAGGAACCAGGGAGTTTTTAAATTATAGATATAAATTTATGTGACCTAGATTTCCAAGTTGCTTCCAAGTTGAAATGAAGTGTTAGTAAATTGGTTTTAGTGATTACAAAAAAAGGGAAGGAAAAAAGAGGCAGAGAGGCAAGCAAAGTAAGATGTTGTTTGACTCAATTAGTTCTAGAACATTTCCAAAGTGTGTAAAACAGATGTGACTAGGAGTGTGGTCATGGAAATAAGCGCAGAAACTAGTAGGGTGGAAAGAAAATTCTAAGACCTCAGGACATCTACCATCTATTGCTTCTGTACATTTGGGAGAATGAGGCCTGCACAAAGAAATCAGATTTTAGTGGTATTTTAAGACACACAGCCTCAGTTCTAGGTTGCTATGATGAGTTGAACACTGTGTGTGTTAAATGGAGAGGGAGAGAGGCAGGAGTGGTTCCAGGAGACAGGTGGACAAGATGTCTGCTGGCATATCTTAAAATTCAAAAACTGCTAAAATATATATAAGACAAAATTGTAAGGCCCAAGTCTTTCTGTGCTAGAGTTATCCCCTTGAAAGAGTGGGTTGCCATTAATCATAGAGAAGGTCAAATTTCCCTTCTGGGCTCTCACTACTCAGAAGGAAGAAAATAGTTCCAAGATTAGTTTTAAGATCCAGAAAAAAAATTAGGAAATTCAGAGACAAAAGAGGCAATGAGAACTTAAGCCCCAGAAAAATTAAGAAACATAAGGAAGTGTCTGCATTTCACTTTGATTTTTAACAGAAACCTTGAAGGGCCAGGCAGATAGCCCTGTCACTCTGGTCTTGGAGGAAGCACATTTTTGATAGTTGTGGAGGCAGGCAGGCCTGAGAGCAGGCAGGCAGGCAGGCAGGCAGATGATAGCTGGATGAGAGGGTGGCTATTCTGCCCTGCTGCTAATCATTTAACTGCATAGAGATGATAACAAGAATTTAGCCAGGGATCACAGCTTGAATCATTTCCTGATTGTAAGTCACTCAGAACATGCTCCTAAAAATATTTTGGTCCCAGAGAAGTGATGAAGCAGTAACAGCATGCACCCCATAACAGCTCAAGGAAATTCATGGTGACTGGACTGACATGACATTTAATTTTCCTTGTAAAGAGCAGCAGATACCTTGGTTATGAAGACAATGAGATCAACCACCACATATCATTAATATCTCATGTTTTGTTTTTTTTTTTTCTAGGAAGAAGCTACATGGACGTGTTAACACTGGGACTAAAAGATAATTAAAGGGAATTGCTTGAGAGGAGAGTTGCAGTTGGACATGGACATGGTGGGAAGAAGGCTTCTTTATGAGTACAGAGGCATAAAAATGTTTTTCCTTGAACAAATGAATCAGCGAGTTGACACCTCTATTATGTATTGATATTACTAACACTGCCAAGTTAAGGATAAAAATTGATCATTTCATCTACACTGAAAAGATGTTTTTAAATTACTTTTCAGACTGAGAGTTTAATTGAACTACCCCTACTTATATTTCCCTAGTGATAACGGTTAGCTAGGTGGTATCACTGTTCTTTGAAATTGGCTTTGTTCTAACTAATAAAGAAGGACATGCATTTGTCATCTTTTGAAAATTGTTCCAACAATAAGTAACGCTTTCCTGTTTAGTGGGATGTGTCAGAGCAGTTGTATTAGGAAGGTGGCTTCAGTACCACATAGGCAGGCGAGAAGAGGATGCATGATTTGTATTAATGAATTGTCTTGAAGTACTACGTAGTCACCTTGTGATTGCAGTTATATTCATTAACTTGTAAGGTTCCAGGACAACATTTAACAAAGCCAAAAGATAAAAGCAGTATAGCCATCTCACAGATGATATTGCTCCAGAGAAATAAAGGTCCCTTTATTCTCAAAGTAGATATATGTGTTTTGTTTTTCATCAGTCAATTATTCCGTGAGGCTCTTATCAGTCTTTTGTCCTGTAAGCACTTTCCCTATTGAAACTTGTGGTTGATCTTAACAGTGCAGTTAAGGTGCTGAGACCTCTTCAGTGAGTGAGCATGAATCCTGTCAGAGCTATTCAGATTGCATAAATGTTGACACAAACGGGCTTCCTTAAAAGTCATCTTTTCACAACTGGTACATATACCTGGAAGGCCCAGGTCCTCACCCAGGCCCTTGATTTGACAATTCTGCAGCCATGACAGGCTGCAGAAAAGACCCTGCAGGATGAAGACCCCTGACTCAGCAGAACGAGCTGTGCCCCAGACCTTACCAGACCTTTCCCTAGTTACTGAAAAACAAAACAAAACAAACAAACAAACGAACGAACAAACCAACATGTCTCCCCTGTGGTAAGGAAACAATCAAAGGCTAGTCTAACAGGCTCTGGATGAGCTTTACTGATAAGGATGGAATGCAGTAACCACAACAACAACACTCACCAGATGTAACAAGTTTCCCACTGCTGTAGTTAACCAATCAAATTAGGACAAGTAACCAGTCTTGAGATGCACCAATGCTGAGACTGAGACTGTTACTATGCAACTCACAGACCCCCCCAGATCCTCCCTTACTCTACCCCTAAAAAATGCCTTACCCACTGCAGCTTGAAGTCTCTCCTGTTCTACCACTGCCTATGGGACAATAGACCTAGTTTGAACTTGAAATTATAAAGACACTGAGTCGGGCCAATGCTGGTTTCCCAGCTATCAGTTTGGGGGTCCATTAGTGCTTCCTTGCTCTGGTCAGCTGTCTCTGTGGGTTTCTGTAGCCTGGTCTTGTCCCCATTCTGTTATCATTCCTTCCTCTCTGAATCTGGATTCCAGGAGTTTGGCTCAGTGTTTAGCTGTGGGTGTCTGCTTCTGTTTCATGGGTCTCAGTTAGAAAGTCTGGGCAGTCTAAGGGACCTCTGACAGTAGAACCTTAACCTAGAGGCAGAAGGGAGGTCCTAATGCCTACTCCAAGTGGAGTGAGGCAGGGTAAGAGGGTGGTCAGGGGGCAAGGAAGTGAAGGAGGGGAAAAGAGAGGTAGGGAGAGAGAGGGGGTGGAGGGAGGGAGGGAGAGAGACTGGGATCAATATATAAAATAAGGGGAAAAAAAGAAATTATAACGACGCTGCTTTTGCATTAGATCTGGTCTCTTGGGAGTCTTTGGAGTTTGAACTCTGGGTACAACAATACCTAGTATGGAATTTGATTTGTGTGTGTGTGTGTGTGTGTGTGTGTGTGTGTGTGTTTATAGAACGTGTCATCCTCAGAAACACCATTCATCTCCATTGACAATGACTCTCTCTGGCTGGGATCTCATGAATAGGCATAAATGGCTGGCTATGGAGCATCACAGAGCTCCTGTCTACCTTCCTAGCATTGGATTACATGACACCTGGTTTTTGTATGGGGCTGGGGATTGGAGAGAATTCCTAATGTTTGTAGGCAAGCACCTAACTGATTGAACTACAGATCTGGCTGGAAAATTTGGTTTTGGATGTTACTAAGGTTTGTCCCCCCACTTGAGAACTTAACCTTCTCTTTGGCTACAGCATTGTCCTGAAATAAGACACTAATTCTCTTTGAATTTTGCTTAAGCAAATGATACAGCACTATGTACCAGTCATTATTGTAAAACTTTATAAATATTATCACACTTATACCTTCATAATAAACCTTTCAGAGGGAAACTTGTGTTTAACCTTGTGTTAAAATTGAGAAACTGAGCCATAACTGTTTGGGATTTATACAAACACAATTGTTTATGTAAAAAAGGCTGTGTAGCTCCAAAGTTCACAAGATCCAATAGCATGATCCTTTGTATAAAGTGTCAACTAATTTTCCTATCAAATATGTGCAATTATTATGTGTCCTTATATGTCTGTATGCTGAATGTGTATGTTAGCATGTGTCTGCATACATAACTGAAGTGTTTATGTGGAGGCTAGAGATTGAATTAGGTAATTTCCACTGTTGCTTTCTATCATTTTATGCATTGAGACAACCAAGGACTCTAAATGGACTTACAGATCACTATCTGGGCCAGAATAGCTGACCAGTGAGTGGCAGAGATTATTTTGTCTCCCTAATGAAGGAGAATCCCCACCCCCAAATAGGCTCTTAGATTTGAATACATGGTCACCAGCGTGTGGTATTACTGGAAAAGGTTAAAAGGTGTGGCCTTGCTGGAGAACATGTGTCACAGGGATGGGGTTTAAAGTTTCATAAAGCCCATTCCAAGCCCAGAGTTTCTTTCTTCCTGATTCTTGGGGATCAGATGTTAGATCCTCAGCTACTTCTCTAACAACATGTCTCCCTGCATGCTAGGATCTTCCCTGCCATGATTCTAATGGACTAAACCTCCCAAACTATAAGGAAGCCCCAGTTAAACGCTTTCTTTCTTGATAGTTGCTGTGGTCATGGCGTCTCTTCATAGCAATAGAACAATGATTAAGCCACCGACTTAGCATTGGAATTATAGGCACACAACTCCATGCTCTAGTTTTCATCCTGTGGATATTGGGAAGCTGAACTCAAATCCTGATGCATTTCAGTGAGTTACCCCAGTCTTCAAAGATGTGGCATTCTTTAATTTCAAAATTCTGCTTTCACATAAGCATCCATTTGTTTGTTTGACTTCTTGCATTTTCTTCACTTCTGTTACATAAAAGACATTTAGGAGTTAGCAGAGGTGGTCTCCATTGTATTACTGTAGCAGTATTATTGCACATATACACAGTAGCCCAGCCAAGTGCTGCTTGAACTCCTACAGGGAATATCTGATACCAGAGCTTTTAAACAAGTGGATTTCAAAGTGAGTGCTGTCCAGCTCATCAGCATGAGAATTTACAGTGTGATGGTGTTCCAGGTACTCTACAATGGTTAAAACTATGAATGTGAAGCTAGCATCTGCCAAGATTTTATTTTAGTCAAGCTTCTGTTTGTCAAGCATTCCATGTTCTTAGATAGTCATTGGGAATATTTGCCTGTACACAACTTACATTAATCAAATTCTATCAAATATTCTTAGGTGATGTCATTCATGTTGGAGTGTGGTTATAAAACAAGATATTCAAAATTCTGGTTATACTCCTTAAAAGTCAGAAAATCTTCCCTACTGGTTATTAACAAAACCAAAGCATCTTTTACTTCCACAAATTACACAAGAACACATTAACAAACAAACTAAAAACACCTTCAGAGACTGAAGACATATGAATCAAATCTTCAAATGAAAGTTTTTGTAGGAAATTTTTATATATTTTATTTAAATTTGAAACAAGCTTGTTTTACATATCAATCCCAGTTCATACATCCTCCTGGTCCTCCCCTATTCCCCCTACCAATCCCCTTCCAACCCCCTATCTGCTCCACAGGGAGGGTGAGGCTTACCATGGGTAGTCTTCAAAGTCATATCAGTATGGTAGTTCCTCAGGAAAATGGGAATCAGTCTACCTCAAGATCCAGAAATTCCACTCTTAGGCATATACCCAAAAAATGCACATGCATACAACAAGGACATCTGTTCAACTATGTTTATAGCAGCATTATTTATAATAGCTAAAACCTGGAAGCAACCTAAATAACCCTCAACTGAAGAATGGATGGAGAAAATGTGGTACATTTACACAATGGAATCTTGAAATTCACAGGCAAATCGATAGAACTAGAAGAAACTATCCTGAGTGAGGTGATCAACCCAGTCATAAAAAGACAAACATTGTATGTATTCATTCTTATATGGATTCATATATGAATTTTAGACAGAGCAAAAGATTACTAGCCTCAATTCACACTTCCAGAAAAACTAGGAAATGAGGAGGATCCTAAGAAAAACATACATGGTCCCCTGGAGAAGGGGAAAGGGACAGGATCTCCCAAGCAAATTGGAAGCATGTGGTGTGGGGAAAGGGAGTTAGGGGAAAGAGGAGGGCAGAGGAGGACATGAGGGATCATGAAGATTGAGTCAGGGAAAGAATAGAGGAGATCAAGAAAAGAGATACCATAGTAGAGGGAGACATTATAGGTTTGAAGAGAAATCTGGCACTAGGGAAATGTCCAGAGACAAACAAGGATGACCCCAACTAACAATCTAAGCAATACTGGAGAGGCTACCTTAAATGCCCTTCCCCAATAATGAGATTGATGACTACCTTATATGCCATTCTAGAGCCTTCACATAGTAGCTGATGGAAGCAGAAGCAGCCACCCACAGCTAATCACTCAGCCGAACTCCTGGAATCTAGTTGCAGACAGGGAGGAGTGATGAGCAAAGCGGTTATGACCAGGCTGGAGAAACCCACAGAAACTGCTAACCTGAACAACGGGAGCTCATGGACTCCAGTCTGAAGGCTTGAAAGCCAACATAGGAATGACCCAGATTCCCTGAATATGGTGTTATTTGGGAGGACTGGGAAGTCTATGGGGCCTCTGGTAGTGGATCAGTATTTATTTCTAGTAAAGGAATGGACTTTGGGAGCCCTTTCCACATAGAGGGATACTCCCCCAGCTTAGACACATGGAGGAGGGCCTGGGCCCTGCTCCAAATAAAAGTTTTATAGGAATTTTAATTACATTGATTATGTGATAGTTCATAATCAGTGGTAACTAATAGGTTACCCTCATAATAAGTTTCTCCACCAACACAGTAAGCCAGAGCAAGCTGAACTGAAAAAAGTGTAACAACATGTGTATTGAGTTATGCAACTCATGGGTGCAATCTCCAGTCCCAGAGATAGAAGCCAGAGAAGTGCCTTGCACAGGCCAGTGCAGGAAACTTTTATAAATCGCAGGGAAGGGGTGATGACATGTCTGGCAAAAGTTTGGATTTGTACCCAAGTACCGTCAAAGCTGAGCATTTAGGTGGCGATAAACATAACTAGTGATAATATTGTCCCATAATAGCAAATGTCTAATAGTAGAGAACTCATTGCATATGGAAATCATGAGGGCTAGGTGTTTACCTCACTGAGAGTGCATGTACCTAGAATCTGCAAGCTGTAACAGAGGGGAAAAAAGGAATAAACAAGAGAATTATCAGAAGTGGAAACAGAAAAGTTATTATTCTTAGGCTAGTTTTGGAAACACAGTTGAAGGGTATCTCAAATCCCTCCCCATCTAACAAGAGAGAAAAAGATATTTTGTTTCTGGCTTGTTTAAATACTTCATCATAAGTCTGTTCACACTGATTTAACGTTGCTGTCTTGTTTCTTTTATTTTCATAGCATTTCACCATTTTTTAGTGTTCTCCCTGTACTAGGGTCAAAACTAAAGAAACATTTATTTTAAAAACACAGAGTTTAAAAATGCAGTCTTGATTTGATTGGACAGAGCCATCACAAAAGTTTTATAAACTGTTTCCATTACTTAATATGTTTTTCAAAAAAGTCTTGCCACTCATCTTGAACCCTTTGGGTCATACAAATCAACTATTTTGAAGTTTCATATACAATGAAAAATATCAGAGCCCTGTACATTTTAACATAAGACCAGGCCCTTCTTATTTGATGGCAATACCTGGAATGAAGGACTTGGTTCTCTGTTGCTTGCTGCTCTTCACATCAGCTCTGTGTATTAATTAGATGGTTGCAGTGCCTTGTGAATGTGAAGGCTCAAAACACTTGGCCTTGCATGGATCTTATGCAGTAGCTGGGGCTTACATAGTTAATAAAATAGTTTTGAAAAAGTATTTTTGGCTGGGCAGTGGTGGTTGTATGCTTTTAATCCCAGCACTTAGGAGAAAGAGGCAGGCAGATCTCTGTGAATTCAAGGCCAACCCAGTCTACAGAGTGAGTTCCAGGACAGTCAGGGGTATACAGAGAAACCCTGTTTAAAACAAAACAAAACAAACAGAATACTTCAAATAAACAATAACAAACAAAACAGCAATTCTTCTGGTCATGACTGTACAAAGGAATTTATGGAGGATCAAAACTAATTGATAGCTACTTTTAGAAAGCAACTCATAGTGTGATTTCTGATTCAGGGAGGATCTACATAACCCCTGCTGATGATACAGCACCACGTGTCCTCTTCCATAGCTCTTTAGGGTACCATCCACAATTAGACATCATTGTGGCACTGGGAGAATCAGTCAACTCCTTTTTATGAGAGACACAAGGAACTGGAGGGTATCATGTAAAAGGAGTTTTTAATTGGTCTAGATAATAAAAGGCTGGAGTCAGATATATAGGGAAATGCTGAAAGATCAGAGAGAAGTAGCAAGCCATAGCACACCTTACCTTGTAACGAGTATCATTTCCCACCAGCCACCTTGTCCCAACGCTGCACAATCCAGCCACAAATAACACACAGAGACTCTGTATTTGATACAGTGCTGTTGGCCAGTTACTTGTTTTCTTATCGGCTATCTCTGTCTTAATGATTAACCCATTTCTATTAATCTAAGTATTTCCACGTGGTCCCATCTTACTTGGGAGCAACTGCCTGGTGTGCTGCTCTCTTCGGGCTCTACATGCTGCCTCCTCCCAACTTCTTCCTCTTTCCTCCCAGTCTTCTAGTCCCTCCTATCTTGCTTTCCTATTGGCCAACAGCGCTTTATTCATTAAGCAGTATGAGAAACATATATACAGAATATCATCTCCCATCATTACCTCCTAAACATCTCAGCAGAGAAGAGAGCAATTTCCTGTTTCTCCCTGCTTATATCCTGTGTCTGCCCAGCAAAGTCACTTTCTGACTGTCCTTACAGACCTCCAGATGTCTATGGTTAGTTAGTTCCAAACTCCATTCTCTGACCCCCAGGCAGGCTTTATTTGTGCAAGAAATATATCTCCATAGTATTATGACAAAAATGTTTTTCTCTCCCTCTTTTGCTCTCTCTCTCTCTCTCTCTCTCTCTCTCTCTCTCTCTCTCTCTCTCTCTCTCTCCCTCCCTCCCTCTTTCTCTCTCTTGCTAAGACAGGATTTTTCTGTGTATCCCTGGCTGACCCAGAACTCATTCCATAGACCAGGTTGGCCTAAATTATAGCTTTGTCTCCTTCTGCCTCCATGTACTTGAATTAAAGGCAAGGCAAACACTACCACACCTTGATATTAAGAAGAGAATTTCAAATTTACATTAAAATTCTTTTTTAGCAAGGTTAAAAGTTGTCATTTTACTATGTTCTCCATATGTAGATACTTGCAAGAAATTCTGTGACCATGAAACTAATGGGAGATATTGTAAAGAAGCTATTTAGTTTAGTAGAATTGTAAGTGTATAAATCTTATAAAAAGTTAATTGAATGGAATGGGAGGGGAGTCGGGGGCATGGGAGGGAGGGAGAGGGAACTGAGATCAGTATGTAAAATAAGAAAAATTTATATATATATTTATATATATATATATATATATATATATATATCAAAAAAATAAAAAGTTCACTGGAAGGTTATTACATTTCCTCTGAGCTAGAAAATCCTCAATTTAATGTAAAGAAGAAATAATTGCTTGTATAGTGTCTACTGTGCACTCACCACTCTTGAAGATGTTTAACAAAAGCTAGGTTTCAACTCCTGAGAAGGTTAATTAGTTTTCTGTTTTGCTTTATAGCTGGCACTTGGGAAGATCATTTGGGGAATGTAGTTTCAGGGTTAAAAAATCTTAACATGAAAATGTCAACTCATGCTCCTTCCTGCTGGAGTTTCAGATTCCAGAGCATAACTTTAGTCTTCTATTTTAAGATGTTAATCTCTAGCAAAATTCAAATCCTCTCAGGATTTAGCATGCTTGAAATCTGATGCTTCCTGAGAAGTTCCTACTGGAGGACAGTTGGATATTCCTCTAGTATCTAATGAAGAAGGTGGGACTACTGGGCAGAATGGGTTTCAATAAAAATGCTTTCTGTATTCAGAAAGAATACAAGATTGATTCATTGAACTGACAGAGGTGCATGCCATCAACGGGGGAGGGAATGCACATAGGAACCAAAGACTGGTTATTTTATATTTTCTAAGGGCTGTTGACCTTCTACTATAGTCAGTAACTTTCTAAGTAAGGGTGGCTCTGATTATATACATCTCTTTTTGTTCCATTTTAATTTTTTTTCTGTTGTCAAAACCAAAAGCATGATAGAAATCAACTCAAAACTCTTGGTTAGATCAAAAGAAAATATACAATAATAACGCTGACTTAATTTTATTATACCTACCAAATTATTAGTAAAGACAAAAAAAACCTAATACATAAAAAGTAAAAATGTTGTCTAGAGGAAAAACAAAGAATATATGAGTATGAATAGAGTTGGGGTATAGTAGTTTGTGGGTTATTCTATATAGAGTGATCAGAGAAGGTTTTTACAATGCATTGACACAACCTTGGAGAAACAAATTAAAAAAATATTTTAATGCACAAATATGTGAATAAAGAGATTGTCAAGCAAGGCCTTGAAGTAAGTGCATGATGGGTGTTTTGCTGTAATGAGACCAACGGCAGTGAGGTTCAGACTGGTAGGATATTAGTGACCACCACCGGGTTTACTTTGAAAATGATGGGAAGATTTGGCTACATAAGATATGAGTCTAGTTATGTCTCTAGAGCTAGTTAGGGAAGGTAGATGAATATGGAGAAAACAGTCAGGAGGTAGTGATGGTTTGGATTAAGGTAAAGTCATAGACTAGTAAATATTTCAATGAACTCCTTTAGTCTTTAAGTTATTACATCAGATTTTAGCAAGCAGGTACATGAAACAGCAGTGTGTTCCATGCTCAAGAAATGACATCTACAATGATGTCCATGTTTACTATAAGTCTGTACAACATACTGGAGGCAGACATGGACATATACTTTTGAGTTTTGATATTACAGCTGAAGTACAGAGGAAAGACTAAATATTTTTGCTCATGGTTCTAACAGCATTGTTTGAAACTATGAGTAAAAGTGCTTGAGCTGGGTCATAAAATTTGGCAGAAGGTAAAATATGGCAAAGTGGGGGCCTTCTAGACAGGGAATGACTCAATCTTAGGCATAGGACATGAGCATGTGCCATTTTGTGTAGTGGTGAGTAGTGTAGATAAAGCTTGAATGTGGCTTGGGAAGAGGAACATTGCAGGAAAACTTGTGTATTATGAAAATAAGTCAGTACAAATTTTGATGAAATTATAGGAAATCATTCAGAATTCAAGGCCAAAGGAGAATCATTTTTTTTTTGCACAAGAGCAAGCCTCTATCAGTAAAATAATTTCTACTGAATATTAATTACATAGTCATATGTTGTTAACAGAGAACCATACATTGAAAACATGATAAAAAGCAACCATTTGTTGATCACTTGAAGTGTGTCAGGAACTGTGCAGGGAGCATTGCTCATGTTAATTCATTAGGCCCTCACTAATGCTTGGTGAAGTAATTATTAATGCTATAACTCCTTTTTAAAAATAGAGGAGCAAATGCTTACTGAATTTCTGCCCTCCACCTGAATTCACACGTAGCTGGTGCTAGGCTGGGCTGAGCTTCCAATGAATTGCCCTGTGACACATAACCATTCCTAGCATGCTTTGGTGTTCTCTAAAGAACAGCAGTGTTGACGGACAGATCTCTTCTAATGACTGCTTGCCTTTAGTCACATGCCTTTGCATCAGACTGGCCAAAATAATAATTTGATTATATACAAGTTTTAAAAAGTAAATAATGCCCCAGATATTGGGAGTGCAATTATTTCATGTTTGGATTGAAATTACACATAAGTTTGCTGAGTGGCACAGTTTTCACTCACTACTTTTTTTTTTTTGCATTGAATTTTACTTGTAAATACTAGCACCCCAATCTGTGTTGTGTGTCTGTGTCATGCCAGGAAAAAAAAATTTTCTTGAATGATGTTTTTCCTTTCTTTTGTAAACTATTTTTTCTGTAGCCTATATTATTTTACTTCAGTAAGACCACATGCAATACTTGTTGTTCAGTACAAATGGACTTTCTAACCTGGAGAAATTCAAGGAAGAAAAACCTGGGCTTAGAGAGAGGAGGTCCAAAGAGAACAGGATTCTCAGGTTTTTGAACCCAGAGGCTGGATTCACATACAAGTTCATCATCAAAAAGAGAGGGGGGGAAACAAAAAAATGACAGAGTTTTGTAGAGAATTCTCGAATCAAATAAAAACAAATTTAGTTAGGAAGAGAAGGAGAAGTGAGGAGATAGGAAAAGACAAAGATAGGAGCCCCTGACTCCAGAGTCTGAATTCTCTTGAAACCTCTTGCAGCAGAAAAGCAAACTTTCAGCACAATTAGCAACCAGTTAAAACCTTTTCCCCTGCCCAGCTGCAAATATTTAATGTTCCAGAAATGTCACCAAAGACCCATTTGTAGGGGAAGGACGTGCAATTTTAGTGGTTTCTGGTTTGACTTTTTGGGATTGTAATTCTATTCAAGGTATCTCTCCTGCTGCCCTATAATCTCACTAATCGAAGAGACAGCGGGTAATCTTTGTATTCTTTCAATATGTAACATGGCAGCCACAAAATGTTATGATTCATGTAAGACAACTAACTATGGCTCTCCCTAGAGAAGCCCATACTGCAGGTATGTCTTTATGAGAACCACTATTTCTCCTAACCCACTTGCTTAAAATCCGTATTAAAATATCTTTAGTGAGAACTCAAATTCAGCTTCATACTTGCTAGGCTGAAATTATTTTCTATAATGAAGCTAGGAATCCTGGTTTTCCCACAGTTAAGGTCTCTAAAGTATCATGGCAACTCCTCTGGCTCCTAAGGGCTACAGTGTGGAAGTGAATTCTGTTTGCTTGAGCTGACAAAAGGTCAAGTGTAAAAATTGCTGGGGCACAGTTTCTAAATTAGGTTGGCTGATACAGTAAGAATTCACATAAAAAGACAAAAATACCTAATTTACTGGCAAATGTCTCTGAAAATGAATCTTCTAGATAAATTTCCTTGAACATATAAAAAATAACATAATAAAATTATTTAGATTAATTTGAAATATTTGTGGAAGAGAATTGTTGAAAATACCCAGACAAAGTCTAGTTAGGAGTTTAGAGAAATGTAGTTAAATGTTTCATTTGGATTAATTAATTATTTTTGTGTACTGTTTTAAAATGTCATTTTATTTATGTATCACTGTATAATTTGTAATACTACATTCAAGGAAAGGTACATCATTGATGAAACAGGTAATTTAACAACATGTGTAAGTTACTAGTATGTTAACTTACCTTTTACTGGTAATATTGTTTCATCTTTCATAGACTTTATACTGCAATTGTGTCATATTTAAAGCTTACTCTACCCATTATTTTTGTGCTACTTAGCTCAATCCTTTGGAATTTTCAGCAAATCTGTCTTTAGTCTTCTTCAAAGGGAAAGTTTTTTTCTGATGTTCAGGCATCAGCTGTAGTAGGCTGTGTCACTCCCTATTGCTCTGAAGTTAAACTGCTTCTGTGGAGGTGGCTGGCAAGGGTCCCCTTGTAAATGTTCTCTTCTCTCTTGTTATGGAGTTGGAAATCATACTGTTATTCCCCATGTTACTTTATCATGCTTCATATACAACAGCACAATGAACAACACATTAGGTGGCCTACTTAGGCCCTCCAGCATGAATTTAACAGACTTTGTTGTTTAAGATGTGTGATTATTTGAATCTCCTCTTGTGGTCTAGCTTTTCATTTCTATTATCATTATATTTTCAGTGCTGTTGTTAAATGGGTTTGTTTTGTCTAAAGATTTTGTTCAATGCCTTCTGTAAAGAAGTAGTAGACTATTCACTTGGTGAATTTTAGATTTATCACTATCATCCCCAAAGCCATAGTAATTCTAGAACACAAATTAGTGAAGCATGTCAGACAGTGTGCTAGCATTTGCAGGAACACAAAACATTGCTTCTTACAAATCTGAGCAGTCCAAGAACCAAAGAGGCTTCAGGGAATAAATTTGTTCAGACTTGTCAGACTTTGCTTCCATTTCAGGTCTTCATTGGATGACAAGATGTATTTTGGAAGAGTGGTGAAATCGAATTTGTGGGTTCAGCGCTTGACCCCATGGAATATGCCATGGCTGCTGTGCCCAGGACCACATTACAGGGCTGATGCTCCGCTACCAAAAGATCCGGCTATTGTGTCTTGAATTAGTACTTTAAAGTAAAACTTTTCTTCTTTACAGTGATTTTGTCAAGTGATTTTTCACAGTAGCAACAACTAATGCAGATTCATGAAAGCAGCCCCACACAGAAAGTTATGCTTCTCCTCAGCACCAGATAGCCCACATTCAAGGTCCCCTTAATGTGAGATCACTACTTTGTGCGAATTGGGGGGCCAGTCATTACTGTAATTTGGTTTTTGTTCTAAAACCCTCATGGAACAAGTGAGTTTAGATTTTCCTATAACCACTGCCTTGGCTGGTCCCCTTCTATTTCCTTGTTTCCTTCATTGAGACATATAAGAGTGTTCTCAGAGCTTCCCCTCAGTGATCACCCTCTCTCAGTGAACTTGAGGCCACCTGGTTTCCTATCTCAGTTTTCACTTTTCTTCAGAAGTCTGGCCTAAGACTTGTCTTGATGCTAATTACCTTGAAACATAAACCAGGTGTTCAAACTTAGTCTTATGTGCTTCCTAGTGAAAGGTGGGTAGAGGTTGATCGGAGACATTCGTAGTTTTGTTGTTTGATTTTTTCTTCCAACTTTAAAATTCTACTTTCTGTGAGGCAGGAGTAAATCAAGATCATTGCATCATCTTCTATCCATAAGTCTGTCCTTCCTGATTCAAAAGTCCCATGGGATTTTAAAATACTAGGTTTCTTTGGAATTTCAGAGTGACAATCACTGTCATTCTACTTCCAATATCAATATTTTTCCTTTGGCTTTTAGTAATCCTTCTCTGGGATGTGGAGACCTGTTGTTGAAAGCAAGCAGGTACAGCTATACTGATGATTCCTGCAGATTTAATATTACTGGCAGGGGTAGGAGTGTTTCTCATTTTACCTGAACTTAAAAATAAAAACTAATTAATTTACTTTTTCTTCTTATTGTACTGATGGTCCAAAAATAAAGCACAATAGACAATATATAAGGCTTGAGCAACATAGGATGTCTTCAAGCCCTCAAGGCAATATAACAGATAAAGATATATGTAGGATAAAAGATAACTAATTGCATGCACACAAGCCTATCTTTTAGGTAGTGGATTAAAAATATTTAAATTGCCTTAGTATTTCATAGACATTTAAATTTTTAATGAATGGAATCTTATTGACTCCTCACATGTAACATTCTTAGATAGTTATTTGGTTCTTGTTAACTACTGCTATTGTAATTGCTTCTGAAGTCAAAACCCAATAAAATATTCATGAAGCACAGTCTCATAGGTTGTGCTAGTTTCTGCCTGCCTTTCTTCCAACTGTGATCTAATTCCCATTGTTCTCAGTAGCTGAGGATGTGGAACTCTACAGAATAGGGCATTTTCTGGCTTTATATGGAAGGCATTGATGAAAGATATGGGGAAAATGATGACAGGTATGCATCCCCTGAAATACAGATTCCTCATGTTTAGACTCTGTCAAAATAATTTAGGAGCTCTTGATTTTTATCAAATGCTGGAAATCAAGATCAGAGTACATAGTATAGAAGAAAAGAGAGGTGATCGTTCTTGTAACAGGAGAGCATCCTTCTGCCTTTGCATGCATCCCTTTCCATGCACCAGTCCCACATTCTTACTTACACTTCCTCTGAAATAAGAACTCCTCTGCCTCAGATATTCATGCTTGTCATTTTAGATATTTGTTTAAATAACATTTTAAAAATATTAATTTATTTTTTTATTTTTATTTTACATAACGATAAACTTTTGGGGATTATCTAATTTGCCTTCTTACGTCCAGGACTATGTCCATAATCATTTCCATAAAGAACATTTTTGTTTTCTCAGTACAATTTCAAATCCCTATCCTTGTACCTTAAACTTCTATTGTCTTTCTTTCTTTAATATTTCAGTATATCATGGTTAATTATCATTGTAAACTTGACTAGATTCAGAATTACCCAACATGTGGTGAGGCATGGTTCTAGATGTGTCTTTTAGAGATTTCCAGAAAGGAGTAATATTTGAGGCATAGCTGAGGGTAGAAGTCCTGCCAAGAACTTCAAAAGCATAATCTGATAGATTTGTGGCTTGTGTGGAAAAACACTGGAAGGAAAAAAGCCAGTGTCAAACTTCCACTTACCCAAACAAGTTCCTAATGCTGCTTTCATCACCCAAGGTCATTAAACTCTTATCTTCTTTGGTGTTTCTGTATGGCCATTCAGTAATTCAAAGACACAGGGTTTTAAACATTCAACCTTTTGCCAGAACCAATGAGGTTTATAGTTACATAAAATGATCCTCTATAGCACACTGTATTTATTGTCGCACTACCAATCCCTATTGTGAAAATCCACCAAATAAACTCCATATATATGTATATATTTATGCATATATATATATATATATATATATTCCTTATGTTGTAGTAACCTCCAACCATAAAATTATTTTTGTTGCTACTTCATAACTATAATTTTGCTACTGCTACAAATTGTAATGTAAACATTAGTGTTTTCTAGTGGTCTTAGGCAACCTTTATAAAAGGTTTGTTTGATCCCAAAGGGTTTAAGACCCACAGATTGAGACCCACTGTTCTATAAACACATTATAAGAATATTCAGTGTCTTCTATGGTTGAACATGAATTTTAGAGTTTTGTTTTCAACTTCTCTGAAAGACAAAATTAGCATTGATGAAGATTGTAAAATTCTGAATATTGTGGCTGTTTCAAGAATATAAGGGCATCCTATGTTCTCAATCTTGAAGAAAAATCTTGTAGATTTTTACCATTGGCTATGATGCTTATTGTGAGCTTGTGTCCTTTGTTCTTTTGTGGTCTTGCATTAATAGAATATGGGATATTTTCATTGTGTAGCTATTTAGGTCTTGTTTTTACTTTCCTTTCTACTCACAATTTTCATTTCCATTCACGGAGCCACCCTTGCTTCCAATAGATAAATCCAAGTGGATTAGATGTGCTTTTAAGTTTTCTTTTTGTTGAGTTATGACCATGAGTGTTTTACCTGCTATTTTCTATTCCTGGTTTCTTTTTCTGAATACAGGAACAAGATAGTGCTAGTCTTGTGAAATAAGTTTAGAAGTTTTCAAACTTTTCCAATGTTTTTGAAGAGACTGATAAAGATTAGCACTTAGTCTTTAAATATATGATACACTCACCAATTAAGTCATTGTCTTGGGTTATTCCTAGCTAACAGGGGTTTTGGTAGCTGATTCAGCAGTACTCCTTGTTGTTCTGTTCTCATACAAATATCTTTGATTCAAGTTCTGTGGCACAAAATACTTTATAATATGTAAGAAACCTGACACTTGGTTTACATCTGACTAGAAGTGAACACACCATTCTCAAATCCTTTAGAGAATAGCTCTAAAATAATTTTCATCTTTAAAATCATTTGGGAGCTTTAAAGAAAATTTACACTGAGAGGCCATTTCCTGGGAAAATAATATACTTTGTCTGGAATAGTGCTGAATATTAGTGCTAAAATAAAAATCACATTTTTCTGTATATTTTTGCGGGTTTTAACATAGTATTTGTATTACTGACTTAGAATATCTATGCTTCTGGATTCATTTTTACATAAACTCAGAATAAACCATTTCATCTTAAAAGACTTTTGACACTAAGACCCCAGGGGCAGATAAAATTGCAGATGGCTTTATGCTTTTCCAGTTATCTTAAATCTGTGTCTTATAGATGCAGCTTAATTTTATCTTCCAACAAGTAGGATTAGCTGGAAAAAATATGAACATGTTTATCTCAATCGGAGTGGGAGGAATTACACAATTGCCAGAGTCTATCTTCTACTCTCTGAAGAACAGGTCACAGAGTTTTAAGCAAGCCTTGCAGCAGAGACTAAAACATAGACAAAGTGCTTATCTGACATAGCCATAGTCATTTAACACACCATGCTGTTTCCAGTTCTGCTGTTCATTTACATTGTGAAACATGATAAGCAAACAAAGATAGGGACACTGTTAACATTTATGTAGTACAATACCTCTTGTTCTTTATCATCTATTTCCTCTCCACCTAACATTTGTTTCTAAATTTACCCTCTTTCATAACATTCTTCCCTCCATCCATCATATAGGACTTCAGTATAGCAAGGTTTATTTTTTATTTTTAGCAAGTGACACTGTGATGGATTCTCCTGAGTATTGCATATAAGCATGCATTGACTTATTCACATTGTTAATTTAAATTGATCGTGAATATTAATTTACTGAACCTTCTCAGATTTTGAATTTGTTGTTATGGAAAATCATAAAAATGTAACAGGAAAATCATTGAACAAGGATTTGTCTGAGTCACAGACCATAATGAATTTCGCTTTGATAATTTTATGTAAGAGTACATTTAGGAACCTTTGGAAGACTTCATAGGATTTATTTCTAGTTCTCTCAAGAGATAAAAACTACAACAAAGCCATTTTTCTAAATATAAAACATCATTTTAATTATATCTATACAGAGGAAAGAGTATTCTAGCTCATTGAAATTAATGAGCATTTTAAGTGTAATTTCACAAATATAAAACAATTTATGCAATGTGATCTCAAGACACAAGCGGAAAACTGTCAGGGACAGTATTTTAAGAAACAAACCCCTGTTTTCACCTGCCCTTAATGCCCACCTTCTAATTAATGATCCAGAATCTAGATATGATCATCGTTCAGTAGTGAAAAAGGCAACTGGCCCATATTAAAACAAAACAAACAAACAACCTAAAAAAAAAAAACCAGAACAAGAAAAGTTTAAATGCAAATAAATTTAAAAATGAAAATAATAACTAAATCTTGATGAATGTATCATATTCTCAGGTCAGATAATCTTAAACTCGGGTGAAGAAGGAAGGTGCTCCTGGCTCTAATGTTCTGTATGAAATACAAAAGTCAAATCTAAATCCTTACTTGCATTTTGGTTTTGCCCTTTAGTCAAACTAAAAGTTCTAGTGAGTTCTGGAGAGGAGTCAATTTGGCTGATTATTGGGTAACTCAATCAAAATGAATGATCTAGCAGTCAATTAGATGGACCCTAACAATCTGACACATGGACAGATTAATCAAGGACTCCTCTGCTTGGCTACATCAACACCATAATCATCATCAAACAGGAATTGATGTTTAAATGAAGTGGCAATCACTGATTTAGGGAATGGTAATGAAGAGCATAAGACATATCAGAGGAGGGACGTGAATAAGAGGATGAAATTTTACCCTTCATCAAGGAAGAAACAAATATTCCAAGTAGCAAAAGGAAAGATGCTTCTGACTGACAAGAATTCTATGCTCTATCATTCCATTTTCTGATCGAAACAGGCAATGCTCCTGTCAGAATTAATCTTCAGATTTGCTACCCCTCTCATGCACATACCAAGGGGAATGGGCTTCTGCATACTATACTGAAGGTACCTTTTGGTTCACATTTTATAAGAAAGGTGGATTACCATTGGAAGGACATGATGTCATGCAAGAGTGTTTTGAAGTTTTACATTCCCATGACTTGGCAAAAGAAAGAGATCATGCTTTGCCTAAAACAAAGGAAAGAATTTAGGGTGAATATTTCAATTACTTTGTTGTCTTGAATGGGAAGTCAGTATTGTTTCATATATTAATGGAAACTCTGAGGAAAGAAGCATACTATGGAAGCACAAATAATATGCATTCACTGAAAATTATTTGCATAATAACAGGTGTAAGATTTTGTATGAATTATTTTAGGTAATTTTCACTATAATCTATACAGCCAACACTATTACTTTTATTGTTTTGGATATTTAAGTGAGATGCTAAAGAAGTAGGTCAGGTTTATAGAGGAGGCAAATGGCAGACCTGACATTTGAACCTGGAATTCTAGGTCCAGGGTATACGCAAAAATTATTACAGTAGAGTATGTTTTTATACCAAATTAGTGTTTTAGTTTTATTTTTCTTATGACAAGAATTCTACTTCTACATTATTCAGTGAGTTCTCACTACCTGTATTTCAGATGAAAAGTTACATGAGTACAGTGACAAGCTGGCCATATGAAAAAAAAAAAAACAAAAAAAAACAAAACACAACAAAACTATTGAGAAGATCATGGTAGGGTATATTCATGTTTGATGCTGGGAGTCTACAGAGAGAGGCAGCAAAGGGAGCATGCGACCTTCCACCATTTTCCAGGCCTTGGCCAGCATGGCCCACGCAAATAGTGCTAATCTAATAAAAGTTTTCTATCTCAAGATTTTCTGAATAAAGAAGTTTAATGGAGAAAACTTAATTTTATCTTGTTTCAGGTTGTACAGTTATGAGGCTGCAGAAGGGATAAAGACAAATTGGGGAGCAAAAAAGGGATTGAATGGGAGACTGAATATGTTTGTTTAGAATATGAAAATGACTATTATCTCCTGGCTAGGATCTCAACCCTTTGTGTTGGTGGGCTGCTCTGGCTACCCTGATATATATCAACCTGATATAAACTAAAGTCATATCGAAGGAGGGAACCACAATGAAGAAGCAGCCTCCATAAGATCTGGCTGTAGTAGGAATCCAGAAGGTTTGGGTCTGCAGACCAGCCTCAACATATGCTCCCACAGACCACAGGTGTAGTGGATGTTTGTTTGAATGGGCAAACTTATAACACTGGCTCTGGGCCTGGGTAGTTGCAGGGTTGGTGAGCCTACTAGCTCTCTCTTGTTCTCACCACCAGAATGGGATCTCCTGCATTACCCTAGTGAATTCACCCCAGTGCCGAGCAAGGGGCTGCAACAGTTTTCCTGCTTTCAAGTCCTCTAAGTGAGATCTCCTACACCTGCATCTTCAGGGTAAGCTCTACTGTGTCTCCCAGGCATGGCATAGGCCCATGTACTTAAGCAGTACTGTAGCTGGTGAGGGGTAGAGCCAGCTCTCCCATTCTTAGGACCTCAGGGACAACTCACCTGCAATGAACATTTGCAAGTAAAGCTAAATGGATAAACAGGGTTTACTGTGTAACTCACTGTGTCACACTATAGCCTCTGTGACAAGATTAATTTTTTCATTTCCTCTTTTTTTTCCTTTTTTTTTCATTCTAGGTTATTGGGGGGAAGTTTGCATGGGCAGAGAGTGGATATAAAGGCACTGGAAATTAATGGAATGGGGACAGATGATATGAAAGACATACAGAATAAATAAAACGGAATGGAAAAAAAAAGATGAGGCTGTAGGCAAGCCTGTGGGGCACTTTCTTAGTTAATGATGTAGGACTGCCCTGCCCATTGTAGGCGAAGCCCTCCTTACTCTGGTTGGTGAATCTGGGTTCTATAAGGAAGCAGTCTGAGTAATTCAAAGGGAGCAAGCCAGTAAGCATCATTGTCCCATGGCCTCTGCTTCAGTTACTGCCTCCAGGTCCATACCTGTTCGAGTCCCTGTCCTGAATAAAACCCTCTTGTCCCCAACTTGGTTTTGGTCACAGATTGTCATTGGAGCAATAGAAACTCAAACTAAAGCAATCAGTGATCTCAGAAGACCATCGTGATTAAGGTCTTTGTGTCATTCTTGAAAGTATGAACAGGGTGAGTCAATGTTTAGAATAAATCTATGGGGAATTTACTGTAAGTTCTCCAAATTAATATCAAGACTCTCAAGATAGGAGATGTCTCAAATTCTCTACTTCTCTTTTGGAAATCAGGAAATAATTATTTTTTCCAGTGTCCAGCCAATTATCCTTTTAAGTTAAATGTTTTGTAGTACATCCCCTTTTCACTCTAATACTAAGTTGTACATACTATGTCTCATTTACAATGTAATAGAGGTAACTATTTCTTGGTTGTTTGCTTATTCTCAAACTCATCAAATTAAACCCAGTAAATATATGCAGCTATTTGAATACCAATTATACCTCAGAAAGCTTTTATATATATTATATGGATGTAGAAGTATTTTAGCCAAAGTATTTTTACTATTAAAGAAAAGTAAAAATAAAATTTTCATTATGAAAAATTATGAAATGTTAGGTTTATTTAACCCCTGCAGCTAAAACTCATTTTTCTTAAATTCTGTCTGTCCCCAGATTTATATCAACACCATAGTGGTAGACATTTGGTTGAAAATTAGAGACTTACCAAGTTCTAGGAGCAGACTGAGCAGTGTTGTCACACACCTTTATTCCTAGCACTTGGGAGGCAGAGACAGGTAAATATCCGTGGGTTTGGGGCCACTCTAATCTACAGAGTGAGTTCCAGGACAGCCCTGTCAAAAAAGAAAGAAAGAAAGAAAGAAAGAAAGAAAGGAAGGAAGGAAGGAAGGAAGGAAGGAAGGAAGGAAGGAAGGAAGAAAGGAGAGGAGAGGAGAGGAGAGGGAGGGAGGGAGGGAGAGAGAGAGAGGGAGAGAGAGAGGGAGGGAGGAAGGGAGGGAAAAGAAATCTGGGAATAGCAAAAAAGGAGCTGGACTATTAAAGTGAAGTAGGATGTTGAGGTAGGAAAGCACTTATCACAAAGCAGCACAGCCTCAGCTATCTCTATTGAATGAAGGTAGTATCACCCTAATTAAACAGTGCAAAATGTCCTGTGCTTTTCCAAATGCCCCTCAAACATGGTCATCACAGCACTGTAGACTACTTATCTAGATTAACCTTGCTCAAACAATTCTCACCCACCTTTCAATGGAAACAAAGTCACCATTCATCTACACATATTCATATTCATAGAACAAGGAGTGCAGTTAGTACTTAGAGCACCCCTTTAACATAACAAAATGACAGGGAAGATATTATATAAAACATTTTCTATAAAATTGAATGTGTTTTAAGGTGATTCAGCCGTAGCAACAATGAAGGTCAGTTAGTAAAAAGAAAGGGTCCCTTAGTCATTGTAAATTTCAAAAGGAAAAGAAGAAAACAGTAACCATAGAGATCAACACAGTCATTTTGAGTAGCAAAGAAATTAAAATTGTTTATTTTATCAAGAATATAGACACAATTGCAGAGGAGGGACCAGTGGATTCAGTCACTCATATAGGGTTATGCAGTCAAGTCCAGTTAGTATGGATTGAGGAACAAAAATCAATATTACATATATCCTATCACAATGACCCACACATAATCTTTTAACTGCCGGATATATTGATAATTCAGATAGACACTAATGTTATCTTACTCTTTCACAGATAACGATGCCATATTTTTTTGAGGTATCTATAGGTTATTCTAGACAGGAACAGATTCTTAAAGGAAAGAATAGTGATAAGAAAAAGAAGTTGAAGTATACACTAATGAATACAGTGGAAATTTTTTATATTGTTTGCAAAAGTACAGATTTAGCAAACTTTTTATGAAAGAAATTACAAAATTCACATTATCCATGACAACAAAATAGGAAATATATATATGGGACTGAGGATACACTTATGCTCCAGAAACCAGCAATGCTCAGTTATCTGGACAATATCCAAACATATGAGAACTAGGTAAGAAATAAACGAAGCTATTATAAGTATTTTAATTTATTGAAAAGCATTGTTGTTATTAAGAAATCTCAGATCATAGGTAAAATTTTTAAAGAATAAAGATATATAGACTCGGGCTGGAGAGATGGCTCAGCCGTCAAAGGCTCGGCTCACAACCAAAAATATAAAAGGTATATAGATCCTCTCAATATATCATAGTATCATTTATCTTGTGTATCATAATATGTCATTTATATTTAGCCTAGTAAATGTGGTTTTCAAAGTCAAAACATGCATTATTTTTACATTTACTGTATGTCAAAATATCAAAGAGTAGGACTCCTATACAGGGTGAACATGAATAGTACTGCTGAATTACCTTGGGAAATATGGAGGTAATGAAGATTTTAAAACGTAACCCTTGCAGTTGAAACCACTTTCAATGTTGTCCATCCCAAATGTATATCTTGACGACTGACTGAAAATAGGAGCCTTAAAGTTGGGACTTGCTATTTGTTCTATAGTGATGTGACAAAACCCAGAACAAGCCTCTTACAAGAAATTTACAGTGTTTGTTGAATAAATGTTGCATTTGTCATCAAACATCAGCTATTCCCCTGAGCTCCAGTGACATTAAGTGCATGGTGCAGTGGAAAATAAGATACACATATTATTAGACTCAAGTGAGCTGCCTAATATAAAAGTGATTCATAATCTCTACCCATCATGTGGCTTTATTGCCATGTGATATAATCTTTGCTATTCAAAATTAATTCCTCTGAATTAGTCAATATATGAACAAAAGCCAAAAGAGACTTTTAACAATACTTTTCTGGAAATGTATCTTTGTCCTTTTCTTTACATCTTATGTTCTAGTATTTTTCTGGCCACTTTCTCCCAGTCACTCTCTTAATTGAGAAACGGTTCCCAAAGGCTGACATTTCAACATATGTTCACAACTGGTGCTGTTAGGGGAGGTTCAGTATATGTAGCCATGCTGGAGGAAGTACATCACTTGTAGTGGGTTTCAAGAGTATATAGCCTTACCCCCCCCCACTTCCAGTTTGCTCTTTCTGCTTCATATTTGTGACTGAGGGTGCAAGGTTTCAGCTTCCTACTCTAGCTGCCATGTTTGGTTGCTATTGTACCTCAATGTCATGATAGATTCTTACCCATCGGGAACCTCAGGCCTGAATAAACCCTTCCTTCTGTAAGTCACCTTGGTCATGATGTCTTATCACCACAACAGAAAAGTAACTAATAAACACCCTATATTTTGTGGCAATGCTCCTTTTCAGTCCTTTGAATATCATTTATGGCTTAAAGACTTGTCAACTTTTTCCTATCCTAACTTTCTCTTCATATCTATACTTAACTACTCAGCTAATGTTTCAAGTAGGCTGTCTTGAGGCATCTGCTGATTGAAATAGACGCAGCTGAATTCCAGAGCTGATGTATTTTCACCCCATTTATATTCAAACCTACTGTTTTGAACCTTTTCAGTCTCAGTAAACAACAGCAGTGTGCACATAGATTCAGTTTGAGATTATCTATAAGTGACATTTTTCTGATATTCTCCTTTAAAGGTGACCTAGGGCCTCTCTTCTTGTTCCCTAACAGTGTTCTGCTACAGTGCACCAACCCTTCTTTCAGAGAAAACAGCAATAGTGACCAATGAAACTTCCTTACTCCATGCTATATTTAGTTGCCCAAGGAAACAGTTAACCCTCACATCATTTACATTCCTTTTTTGCGCCATCTCACTGTACTTTGGATGTAATATAAACACGCTGACATTTCTTCCAAGGTTCTGGTTATCTGTCAGCTGTTATGTGTATCTTTATGTCTTATTTATCTTTCTACCTCTGTTTCAACTTCTTTGGCTTCATATATGACCTTAGATTGATTCAGTATCCCCTCCTCTATTTCTTGGACTTTACCCACGCCTTTGTCTTAATAGCACTTCTGCATTTTTTTTTTCAATTTATAAATAGCAGAAGTTTATTTCCAACAGTGCTGGGAATTTCAAGTTCAGAGTACCTTAGTGCTAGGGGAGGCTCAGAGAGACATACATGTGCCCCTTTTTTCATATATATATATATATATATATATATATATATATATATATATATATTCTTATTTTACATATCACTCCTAGTTCCCTCTACCTTCCATACTCCCGTGCCCAGTCCCATTCCCCACTACTCCACAGGGAGGGTGGGTGAGGCCTTCCAGGAAGGATCATCAAAACCTGTCAAGTCATTTGGAGTAGGGTCTAGACTTTCCCTCCTGTCTCTAGGATAAGGGAGTATCCCTCCATGGGGAATGTGCTCCTGAAGTTCTTTTGTGCACCAGTGGTCCTGGTTCTATTCTCAGAGGTCCTTAAGACTGCCCAGGCCTTCTGAGAACCACATTCAGGGGGTCTCAGTTGGTCTAATGCTGGTTTCCCAGCTATCAGTCTGGGGGTCTATGAGCTCCCCCTTGTTCAGGCCAGCTATCTCTGTGGGTTTCTGTAGCCTGGTCTTGACCCCTTTTCTTATCAATCCTCCCTCTCTGCTACCAGATTCCAGCAGTTCTGCTCAGTGTTCAGCTGTGGGACACTTCTGCATTTCAAGTAGTTGTCTTTTTCTACCATTTCCTTCATCCTTAACACACTCATCTTCTCTCAGAGCCCCCCTTATGCTCTCATCTAACACCGCCTCTCTTCTTGGTGTTACCCATCCCCTTACTTTGAATTTGTTACTCTCTAATAACATCTAGGATTTAGAAATAATTTATTTTCATATATGATTTGTTTTCATGCATGTGTAGTAACATGTCTGTTTTTCACTATTTTATCCCTGGTATCTAGAGTAGACTCTGGAATCTCAAAAATGAATATTCATCACAGTATATGTTTCTTTTCTTTGATAAGAATTTATCTCAATTTGTATTTATAAAGGCCTTAGTTTGAAGAAATTTATGTCAAATTTACAGCACAACTCAGAGTGTGATTATTTGTGTTTTGGGTTTTGTTGTTTGTTTAATTTTTGGCTGTTTTCTCTAAATAGGCAAAAGCTCTGTATGATAATCAACCATATCTGGTTTTGGCCACTGACGCCTAGCATGGATAGCTAGTGCTGTGGATTGAATGACATGAAGCCAGCACCCCATAGTTTCAGTCATTTGGGTATGTGTTGGTAGCACTATTTGGAGAGGATAAGGAGGGGTGGTATTGGTAGAGGAAGATGATCAATGGGGACCAAGGGTTTACATTTCAAAAGCCTCTCACTTTTCCTAGTTTACTTTCTGCTTATAGTTGAAGATGTGAGCTGTCAGCTCTAATCTTCTGGCTCTATTTCCAATGCCTGCTTATTGCCCTGCTTCCCCACTGTGATAGTGAAGAAATCTTATTCTAAGAATTATAAACTCCACATAAACCATTACTTTTATAAGTTCCCTAGTCATGATGTTTTATCACAGTTACAGAAAATTAACTGATACAGAAGTTAGTACCAGGGAATGGGCTAATTCTATGAGAGGCCCGACTGATTACATTGCTTTTGTAGATGAATATGGGAAATTTGGGACTTCAAAGTAGAAAAATAGTTGAATACTATAAGCAGTGCTTAATGAGCTGTCCTGGAAGGATCATGGAAATCATACTGAGAGTCAGCTTTCAGAGGAGAAGAATGAAAATTAGGCTCGAGGCCATTCCTCTGTAAAATTTTGACAAAAAAAAAAGTACCTGCTTTTTGACTTTGACCCATGGCTATATTGAAAGTTAATGAACAAAATTCTTTAGTGGGGGAGATTTTAGAGAGGTCTAATATTGACTCTGTTGTTAGTAATCACTCTTACACAGGTGCATGATGATAAGAAGCAAGTAGGAGAAAGACATACAAAGCATATATTGCGAAGATTAAAAAAAAATAAAGAATAAAATTAATGTTTTTCTTTTTATTTAAATTTAAGGAAATCTTATTATACATATCAATTTCAGTTCCTTCTTCCTCCCATCCCCAATGCCTCCCACCAAATCCCCAAAACACACCCCATTCACTGCCCAGGGAGGGTGATGCCTCCCATGGGGGATCATCAAAGTCTGTGGCATCATTTGGGGCAGGGCCTAGGCCCTCCCCCAAAAAAACAAAAAAAAAAATCAGGAAACTTAGTCATATAGCCGAGGCTTGTCCCGGAAAAGGTTAGATTAAAGAGAGACCTGACCAACACTGGAATATAGGGAAGACTACCTTCTGAGTGGATGTCACAAGCTAATTTCCAGTCTGTGAAGGGAAAAGTATTAGGGATTTTCTCCTACTGAAAAGAATAGACAAAACCTGCTGCAATTGAGATTCAAGGCAGCCAAGGTCTGTCCCAAGGTATTTAATAAACTTAAAAGTGTCCTCTACATGTGGATGACTTTAGATCATGAAATAGAGTAATGTAATCATGAAATATAATTTTTACTTGTGGTTTATATATATATATACATATATATATATATATATATATATTTGATGTCAAGAATGTAGAAGGTAAGTCCATGCATCAAGATAATAGAGACTTTTGGATTTGTGACAAAATTATTATTATATGGCCATGTACCTAGGGTGGGTGGGACAGGAAGTAGAATATGGTTGATTGAATGAGATGTCCTCCATAGTCTCAGACTTTTGGATACTTGGTCCCTACTTACTAATGCTGTTTGAGGAGGCTTTGGATGCATATTCTTTCTGGAGAAAGTGTGTCACTAGGGATGAGTTTGAGGTTTCAAAATGACTGTGACTATTTGTAGTTCAATCTTTACTCCAGTTCTCAGTTTCCAGCTCCATTTCTAATCACTGCCTATTACCATGCTTCTCCACCATGATGGTGATGAACTCTTGGCCCTCAGGAATGGTAAGTCCCAAACAAACCCTTCTGTAAGTTGCCTTGGTCATGGTGCTTTATCATGACAGAACAGTAACTAATATAGCAAGTGTATAATAAATATCAAATCTATACTTATCCTTTCAAAATTAAATCTTCATTATTGTCATGATAGAGTTTTGATTGTCAGTTGTACCAAATTAAGGCAAAGCCTTGTAGCTGAAAAGGTATTTTAATCCAAGTCATTTGCATGTACAATTGATTGTATTTCTTTTTCACCAACATCATGGAACTTTGTCTTGCCTCTAATATCTATAATCTTTAAATGATATGTTAAAAATAATATGTTAATAACCTTGCATATAAATATGTATAATAATTATGATAATTACAGTGTTTTCATGAAATTTTAGCATGCCAAATGGCAAATGTAATTAAAAACTGGAAAGTTGTATAACTTACATTTATTCCTCATGCCTATAGAGAAAAATAATATAGTTGGTATTTACAAATTTCTATGGAGCCTCTGGCAATGGAACCAGTATTTATCCCTAGTGCATGGACTTTGGGAGCACATTCCCTATAAAGGGATACTCTCTCAGCCTACATACACAGCGGAGGGCCTAGGCCCTGCCCCAAATGATGCCACAGACTTTGATGATCCCCCATGGGAGGCATCACCCTGCCTGGGCAGTGAATGGGGTGTGTTTTGGGGATTTGGTGGGAGGCATTGGGGATGGGAGGAAGAAGGAACTGAAATTGATATGTATAATAAGATTTCCTTAAATTTAAATAAAAAGAAAAACATTAATTTTATTTTTAATTATAAGACATTTTTAAAGACTGTCCCTTTCATAAAAGAAGAGGAGGTTGTTAGCTTATTGGTTCCACATTTCTATATACTTTCTGGGGATGCTTTATTTTCAGATTTAAACACTACGGCCAGTTTTTAAGAAATAGACCTCAGTAATAATGAAGTTTATGAAGCACATATTCAAAATATTTAGTGAAGGTTTAAAGCTACATGCTAATCTCAGCTCTCACAGAAAAAATATGTCACATTTTGTATTTCAATGAGCTTTGTAACATAATATCAACTGTGCACTTTCCCTCATTTTACAGACTAAAAACCTCAGAGCTTCCTTTGCACTACATGTCTACTGAATTCATGACTTCATCTTAAGTCCACACACCTGAGTCACCAAGTTAGAGGTAAGAGTGAGACATAGCAATTCTGTTGTATTACTTTTGATCACTGAACTCTATCAATAGAGTTCAGTTGAACTCTATCAATAGAACTCTATCAATAGTGAACTTTGATGGAACCCTTAATAACTTGGTGGCATTCGTAGAAGTAACAGGAGAAGGAAATAAGCTTGGATTTGTAAAAAACCATGAATTATAGGCCAGGAAAATCTTGACCCACAGTTTTCAGAGGGAACATGTGGTAAAGTGGTAGAAAAAAGCAGTCTATGTAAAAAGGTCATGAAGTAAATTGGAAACATTCTGAGGGTGTTTGAACTTGGCTTAGAGATGATAGGATGTCCTTGAAGATTATAAAGCAGATAGAAAAGTATTTTAAATCATCTAGACTGTTCTCCTATTATTTCTGGTGTTCATTTATAGGTCCTGAGTTGAAAATTATTAGGGTTTTTGATCTGATGGTTGTTGAAAAAGTCATGCTTTATAGAAACAATACACACATTGGACTTTAAGTAGATATTCAACATGGATATTAGCTTCCACACTTTCTCTTGAAGCCTTTAGGACTTCATGCTGCCTTTGCTTTATTCTTCTACTGGCCATATTTTTCAAAAGTATAACAGCTATAAAACAATACTGTCCTTTTTGCTGCCTTACAAATGCCCTCAATGAAAGAAAGTAGCTAGACACGGATGCTGTCATAGACAAGTCTCTATTGCTATAAGAAAATTTACAAAGCTCAGTAATCTGTAAAGAAAAGAAGCTTATTTTAGCATGTGGTGTGTGTGTGTGTGTGTGTGTGTGTGTGTGTGTGTGTGTGTGTGTGTGTGAAAGAGAGAGAGAGAGAGAGAGAATAGGGAAGTGCCAACTCCACTCATGGCTCTATGCTGTTCCATTCACAGTGGGGAAGCAGAAGTATAATCACATTTACACAAGAAAGGGTCATGTGGTAAGCTAGAAAGAGTAAGAACAAGCCAGGGAGGCTGTACATGGTCTATAACAACCCTCACCTATGGCAGGACACCCACACTGAAGGATCTATGTTAACCTCCATATGAGGGTTGGAACATTCATGAGCTATTTGCTTCTCCAAGATCCCAGCACCTCTCAGGACTACCATCTGTGGAATCAAATTTTAGCATGTTTTCTGGTAGGGACAAACCATATCTAAACCACAGCAGATAAGGCCAGAAATTCTCAAAGGCAGTGTTGCCAAGAGAAATGCACTTTATACAACTATTAACTTTATACCAACAGATGGTGGGTAAGTCTACACCCAACACATTTTAAGAGAAAGTTGAATAATTCATGAAAATAAAAGCATAATTAAGACTTAGATATTCACTTTTGGTTCAGCTATAGTTAGGAAACACTAAGATACAAGAGTTTTTCTATGGTAAATAACTGTTTACTGAAACATCTGTTTCAGGTCTAGCATTTAGGGTCCTCAACTTGTACATCATTTAACTTTCATCCCTGAAGGACCATCTCAGTTAAGATGCGATGACACATCACTGTAATCACAGCACTCAGGCTCAGGTAGGAGGCTTGAAACCACTCTGGGCTTTATAGCTGACCTGTCTCAAAAGAAAAAAAAAGGAAAGGTGTGTGTGTGTGTGTGTGTGTGTGTGTGTGTGTGTGTGTGTGTGTGTGTGTGCCCGCTTTTATGTGTGCATCAAGTGATTCAAAAAACTTGGAGGTTGAGAGAAATTAATATCTATGCTGACAAAGACTTAAAAGTCTTCTGTTATATTCCTAGTTTGTCTAGAATTAATTGTGCAGACTTGGATAAAGAATATTTTCTTGGTAGAGAATGAACTAAGATGTACAAATACAGTTATGGACCCACAAAGACCAATTTGAATTGTATTTTGTTATATATTTTGAAATTGTAATCTAATTACACCATTTCCCATATTCCATCTTGCAATTTTTTAAATTCATGGCCTCTTTTTTCCAAACCTAACTATATCAGTGCAATACAATCAGGCTATACAATGTTACATGTGTGTGAGAGTGTGTCTGAGTGTGTGTGAGGGGTGTTTTCAAGGCTGACAATTTTGTATTGTATAAGCAATTTGTGTGCTCATCCCTGGGAAAGACTATTTCCCCTTGTCTCCAGTAATCAGCATCTCTTAGGTGCCTGTAGTCTTCTGTGTGGGGTGGAGGCCTTGAGCTTTCTTCCATTCACATTACCTTGTCTATTATTATTCTTGTTCAGCTGATGTTCAGGCATTCATGTTGGTGAGATATTATAGGTACAGCTTATAGAGTTTCTAGGAGATACACTCTTATAGCTAACTCCCTGTTCCTTTTGGACTTAGTCTTTCCACCCAGTCTTTCATAATAATCCCTGAGCCTTAGGTACAGTTGGTGTGTCATACATGTATCCCTTGGTATGTAGGGCTCTGCAACTCTACATTTTAATTGATTGTTTTTGTCTATAGGATCTATTGTAAAAAGAAGCTTCCTTAATGTGGACTGAGGACTACACATTTCTGTGTATATAAGAACAGATATTTAGAGTGTAGGTAGGGATTATAATGATTTAGTAAGGTGACAGCTTTATGTTCTCCTCCAAAATCCATGACTATACTAACCCTAAATAGTTCACTAACACTTGGTACTAGGTCTCCAGTACAAGGAATGGTTTACCTCTCATTGAGCAGGTCTTAAGTTCAATTAGAAAGATGTTGGTTACTGCCACAATATGCAAGGCATTACTGTACCCTCAAGGCTATCATGCTATTCTGGTTATTTTTGAGTACATAGGCATCATATCTGGGTAGGATCATTGATTGTTTCCCTTTTTTGGAAAATTAAATCATGCCTTCTGATACCATGAAAGCTAATCCTCAGGAATGATGCATTTGGGTTATATCCAGCGCAGGGACCTCTAAACCCTGTGTCTGAAATGTGTGGTGTCTTCAGCAATGGAGACTTACCTTCCATCTAGGTGGTACAACCAAAGGAAATAGCAACAGTAATGTTTTGGGAAGCTGTTAGACAGTCCTGGTCAAGAACTCAAAAGAAGGATTTCTCATGTCTTGTGTTCAGGTTTTAGTTAGATGGACTTTGGCTCTTGGAGGAGCATTGTTTGCCCAGATGGGAAATTTTCACTTAAACTATATTTGTGTATTTATACAGTAATGTATGTGTATTATAGCTATTTATAAGTTGATAGTGAATAATATGATCCCTTATTACTTTAATAGACATCCTTACTAATATTTTAGTTTCCTTTACCTTCTTCTATATTTATCCCCTTCTCCCCTCCCAATTATACATAGTTTTATTTTTCCTTCAAATCACTTCTACCTTGCTATGTATTTCCTTCTCTATTGCTCCCTCTACCTCCATCCCATTCCCTGGCAAAGGATCCTGTTTATTTTTCTTGTTTCTGTAGTTACTCCACACTATGTAGTCATACCTGAAGATTTGAAGCAAGAAGTCTTTGATGAAAAAAATCCTGCAATGTTTCTCTTTCTGGATCAAGATTACCTCATTCAGCATGACCTTTTTAGTTAGTTGTATCCATATCCCTTCAATTGTCTTGTTTTAAGTTTTATTTATAGTTTAATAATATTCCACTGCAAACATGTGCCACATTTCTTCATCCATTTTTCAGTTGAAAGGCATTCAGGTTGTTTCCATTTCCTAGTTAATGTGAATATTACAGCAATGAATATGGTTGAACAATTGTCTGAGGAATGGAATGTTGAGTCCTTTGGGCATATATTAAAAAGTAATATATGTTGGTCACATGAAAGATTTATTTTTAGCTTTTTAAGTATTTTCCATGCTGATTTCCAGAGTGGCTGGATTAATTGGAAATCCTACTGCGTGTGAATGAAGATTCCCTATTCCCAACAACCCTTCCAGTGGCTGGTGGTTTCTTTCTTTTGTTATTATTATTTTTTCTTATTTTACATATAGATCCCAGTTCCCTCTCCCCCTGCCTCCCTCCCAGCCCTCCGCCCCCCCCCCCCGCACCTCTCCCATCCCACCTCCTTTACTCCACAGGGAGGACGATGCCTTCCAGGAGGGATCAACAAAATCACAAAATGTGTCAAGTCATTTGGAGTAGGAACTAGGCCCTCCCTCCTGCCTCTAGGTTAGGGGAGTATCCCTCCTTGGGGAATGTGCTCCCAAAGTCTTTTTGTGCACCAGGGATATATCTTGGTTCCGCTGTCAGAGGTCCCTTAGACTGGCCAGGCCTTCTAACTGAGACACAAGTTCAGGGATCTGGGGGTACATTAGTCCCCCTTGTCCAGGTCAGCTGTCTTTGTGGGTTTTGTAGCCTGGTCTTGTCCCCATTTTCTTATCACTCCGCTCTCTCCGCATCTGCATTCCAGTTTGGTTCAGTGTTTAGCTGTTGGCTGTCTGCTTCTGTTTCCATCAGCTACTAGATGAGGGCTCTTTGACGGTAGATAAGTTAGTCATCAATCTCATTCTTTACTGATCTTTTCCCATTTTGATTGGGATAAGATAAAAATCTCCAAGCTTTTGATTTGCATTCCCCTGATTGCTAGAAGAGATGATTGATGAACATTTCTTAGCCATTACCCTCACCCCCTTTTTTAGAATTCTTTGTTCAGGTCCCAGGTTTATTTTGTTTTTAGATGAGTCATTTGTTTTTATGACTTTTTATGTTTTGGGTACTTTATATATTCTGGATATTAATCTTCTGTCAGATGTATAGCTGGCAAAGATTCTCGTATTCTGTGGGCTTCCTCTTCATTGACAGCTTTTTTCTTTGGTCTTTAAGTTTTAGGAAGTCCCACCTGTCAATTGGTGGCCTTATTTCTTGGCAAATAAATTTACAAAGGTCTTTTAATGAGTAACAGAATGATCTTAGGGTGTTAATGACATGATAAACCCCACTAAGGGCCTTGTCTATTGTTGATGTGCATGTCTATATCAGCTATCCAGAATCCCTTTCTTCTTCCTGACCCCCATTTCCATTCCCTTTCATTTTACCCCATTTATTTTCTTTACTGGCCACTATTCCTCTCAGGCTTAAGACTATACCCTGTACTCAAGAGTATCTGTTCATTGCAGCCCTTCATATCTACTTATGTCCAGTTTGGAAAGCAGAACTTGTCAAGGCAGCTTTGCAGAAAAGGGGACATAAGAGAAATGTGAAGTTCCTGAGATTCCCTGGGAAGTACTCCTACCTAAATGAAGATCAACTAAAAAAATCTGATCTAATTTTACCATTGTGAATGAGGGCTAACTTCTCTCTTCAAGGTTCTGAGGGTGTCTGCTGCTGTTTGCATCTCTGATTTCAGAACTGTTGCCCTTCCTGACACCTCATTGTGAAATGGTAAGGCATTTTCACTCTAGTCCCAGAAGAGATTATTTCCTAGCTTGCTAACATTATGACCAATATAAAACTATCTGTGTGTGCCATCATCAATGAGATAGAGCTGAACCATTAACACCAACAACTTTAGCTCTGCACAGTGGAGTATGATTCCCCAACCACTCATTTATTGACAAATACTAATTGTTTATCGCCTAACAGCCACCAGAAAAGTAAATCCACATTACTCCCCAAGCCCAGTGCTTAAAACTGTAAGCTCTTCAAAGGTCATTGACAGTATTTGAGAACTGTAAAAACAAAACAGAAACATTGTATCAAACTTATAAAAGGAAATAGCCCTGAAACAAGTTTTCAAAACCAAAATGTAAATGACTACGAATGGAACATTGTTCTAATGTCATTAATTGTTAAATTCATGGCCACTTCAAACAGTTTGTAGTTTATTTAGATTATTTATCTCTGGAAGAATTCCCAGGTGTCTATTTAGAGGCTCAGACTATAGGAAAAATTGACTAATATTAAAGCATTTGGCTCATGATCAAAATTGAAAATCAAATTGCAAATACCTTTAAACTTTTATAGTCAAAATCATCCTCTAATGAGACATGATATGCTCACTAAAATTAATATGCTTCAAGTTATGCAGATAGGGCCTCAAAAGATTATCAAAGCTCTGTATGGTTATGGTTCATAACTCTGTATTCCATGCTTGGTTGTAAAGAACAAAAGGCTGTTGAGTTAACCCATTGTCAAAGAACCCAGAGTCACAGTAAAGGAGCATCAGACAGTGAAGCAAATATGTAAAACACAGTGCAACAACAATAATAATGTGTAGTTAGACTTGGAAGATTGTTTAGTGGGTTTAGTTTTTGCTCTGTAAGAAGAGAATTTGAGTTGAGATTTCCCAGCACTCACATAAATGCCAGTTATGACAATGTGTATCTGTAACCCCTGAGCTGGTGAAATAAAGACAGGCTGTTCCTGCAAGCTTGTTGGCCAGCCAATGTACCTGAAGCAGCAAGCTTGGCTCCTGGTTTAATGGCGTGATTCTTCTGAGTAGAGAGTGACTAAGAAAGACACCTGACATCTAACACTCCCTCACTATTGCATGCAGACAAATATGTACATGGATATATACATAAACATAAACATACTCTCTCTCTCTCTCACACACACACACACACACACACACACACAACACACACACACACACACACACTAATATACACATAGGCAGATACATAATCTAACAGGGAGGATATTCAGATATATATTTTATTGGTTATCTAGCTTCCTTAGTTTGTCCAGTTTTGTTGGGGTTCTCAAAGAAGCAGACAGCATTGTTCATGTTTGCTATCAGATATTGCTTAACAATAGCACTGCATTCTGCAAATTTGTTAAGAGATCCATAGTTTTTTAATACATCAGCATATGCTTGCTTATACAGTGATAGTTGTGATATCAACCTGTGGCAAAACCTTATGGCACTGATTTACAATGTGGTCCAATGTGTAACAAAAATTTGTTGCTATGCACAAGTTTGTGAGTATATTGTATGTGGGGGCATTATCGTGAATTGTCTCTTGTGATATGGAGGCTGAGAATCTGAGGTCTGTAAGCTGGGGAAGCACCAAAGATGCTGAGTTCAGTCCATTCAGTCCATCTAGCACCTAAGGCTGACAACCATGGAAACCATTCTCCAACAGTAACGGAGGATGAGATAAGACAATTCAGCTTAAACATGGATGCAGGTGAAGATAAAAGGCAAATTTCTTTCTCTTTTATCTTTTGTTCTATTAGCTTCTCAATGGATTGAATGAAAGGTCAGCCAGTATGAAATTAACATACTGATACACAGATTCAAATCCTAGCCTCCCCTTGATGAAGTCTTGCATGCATACAAGAAATAATGTTTTGTTTGGAGTCCTTATGACCCAGTTAATTGGATGCATAATGTTAACAGGCTGATATCCAAAATTTCTGAGTCCGTTGCAGTCTATCTCTTGTGGGGATACTTATAGATTTATGGACACTAAAACAGAATTTTCTGAGAAAGGCAGATTTATGACACAAAATTAACAAACACACGATACTTTAACTTGGACACAAAATCATATACATATGAAATAAATCTTATAAATTCTGGAATGCATTTTCCATTTTCTTTTCTAAAGAACCAATGTTAACTATAATTACCATGCATGTTGCCTTTGTCTTTTGACAGCCATATCTTTTGATTCTCACATTATTCTTGTCCTGTAGTATTCTAGACATGAAGTTTTCTTTTCTCAGTTTTAGTTTTCATTTCTATGTGAATACTAGCCTATTCTATTTCTCATTTTAACATAAGCAATAATAAGGTACAAAACCATCTCTTCCAAATGTCTACCCTAGGCTGTACACATATATTTCATACACAGTATCTTTATCTCTGTTTGACAGATGGAAACATGTTCTTAGCAAAACCACCATGATCACAAAAGCAAATACCTTTATTAACTCCATGGTGCTAACTCCAGCCATATTTTCCCTGCAGGATGTCCTTCTCAAATAATTATCACTTGTATATTCCATAAGATTCTGTGTCATATGGTGATCTGCAATAACTACATATTAGGTCACCTTCTATTATTATTTCTGTCTGTTGGGTTTTGGCCATAATCAAAGTCCTCTCTGTTTATAAATTTTCTCCATCGTGTATTTAACACATGGCCAAAGTTGTGTGGAACCTCTCTATGTAAAAATTAGTCACCTACTTGCTTATATCTCAGCTGGAGAATTTTTTCTCTCTTTCATAGTGTCAGAACACATTCTGCTTAATGTCATTGAATTACCTCTCATAACAGCAGGTCATAAGTCCCAGTGTTATAGTGTTTCTTCCCCATTGTTGAATAAAATGCTGGATAACAGAGGCAGGTCCAAAATACTATGGGTACAAAAAGAAGGACTTCTGATCCATGTGGTCTCTCTGTAGTGGCATCCTTAGTCTTATTTATGGATTATTCTAATGTCTTGCTAATATAGTTGCTCAAAGTTTGATGTTTTTCTTAGCAAGTCATCAGTTGGATGTTACATCTATCTGTGTACTTTTATGTGCCCTGCCACATGCCTGCTTCTATTTGTTAGTATAGAAGAGGAATGCTTCTCTATAATGTGCAGGGTCTGTCCTGGCTCTGTTGTTTCTTTTCTGTATAATCAGCAATCTGTTTGCTGTTTACTGGCAATAGAAAGAGTTATAATTTTCCCTTCAGAGAGAAGAGAAACTTGCTGATTGGGATTGTGGTTGAATATGAAATCTCTTATAGAGCAGAAATGTGTATGACATGTTCAGGAATTAATATTGCAAAAGAAGTTGTCTGGTTTTCCTATTTTGTATTCAAAATCATGTCTATTGCAGTTTGTTTGATGTTAAGAACATAATGAGTGTACTAATTTCTTTTAAGAAGCTAGAAAAGTTTGTTTCAGCAAAATCTAAAATAAAAATCTTTCTAGAAAAAATTATACCTTTTTCCTGTTCCTAAGTATCTTTTTGACTACTACAAAATATAAAGTTTAATTAGCATGTTGTCCTGGTGATAATTTACTACTCAATTAATTAGCTGACTTTATTCTTAAGCATATCTAATTGAATGTAGGTGAAAACAAATGCTTGTTATCATCCTTGTTATCTGATTATTCTAGAGGAATTAATCAAAACCCTAAGATGCCAAACTAAAATAAAAGTACAATAATGAGAGAGAGAAATGTGAGCTCACTAACATTGACACATGGCATAATTATGTACAAAGAAGCAGAAAAGAGTGAACTGAAAAATACAAAAATTAACAAACTTGGAGTTTCTGTCCCTCCCGTTTCCACAGTCATTAAGTCCCAAATAAACACACAGAGGCTTATATTAATTATAAATTCTTTGGCCTATTGCTCAGACTTATTATTGTCTATATCTCTCTTAATTATTAAACAGTTTCTATCAATGTGTGTCTCTCAACTTCATCTTGGCTTACTGATGATGTCTGGACCTATTGCTTCCTCAGCAATTACATGATGTCTCCCTGGTAACTCACTCTCTTCCTTTCTTTTCCCACACTTCTTTTAGTCTGGTAGTCCTGCCTATACTTCCTGCCTAGCTAATGGCTAATCATAATTTTATTAACATCATACAGAAGGGCATCTTTTATCACTAACTATTGAAGAATTAAGTGTACTGATGCAAGAAAGATGTGCAGTCTTTATCCCGCTCATTGGACAGAAGCCCTATCTAGACGATCCTTTTTTCTATCACTATAGCAGACTCTCCCCATCAGATATTCCCCTACTCTTTCTGAAGATGATCAAGATAGACCACATCCTGAGTTCCAAGGCAGTTTGTGAACTTCTATTCTGTGACCCCTTCATTAAAGTTGTAATCAAATCCCAAGACCATGCCAAACTATTAGATTCAACTATGAAAACTCAATGTGGATGGAAAAAGGTGGGTTGATATTTCTGTAGTCATAGATGCATTTTACACAATGTGAAAAGGAAGCATGTTTACAATTCAATCTACCTTTATTCTCCTTGACATTAAAAAATTGTTCTTTGAAATTTTGCACACGTATAGAATACATTTTAATCATATTAATCTATCATTACCCACATCTAACTTTCTTTGTTGCCACTTACCCAGTTTTCCCCTACATTTCATGCCATCAGTTAGTTTATTTCTGTTGTTATTGAGAACTATCTAAGTCAAATTGGTGTTGTCTATAAGTGCATGAAGAGAAGGTGTTCACTGAAGAATGCACATCCTATTAGCTTCAGTACACCAAAGGAGAGTGGTTCTTCCTCAGTAAAGATCCATTATCTATAGTGCTTTTGCCAAGAATAGAGCCTGGGGATGGGGGGGACCTCTGCCATTCATGATAAAATGTCAATCGTCTTATTAATATTGTGCCATCACTGTTCAGATAAACACAATTTCTATAAGTAGATATGTACAACAGCATCAGCATGTGCAAACATGTCCTAATCTGCTACATCTTACATTTTTTACTACACTTCTTTGGAGCTGTTCCTTCAAACTTAGAAGAAAGATGATTAATATAGATGATTCACAGATGAGCTAGTATAGTCATTTACACTTGAATTTTGATTATATACACTTTTGAAAGTGGCTGGTTATCTTCATGATCATCCTTTCATTATTATGTCAGTGGAAATATCTTGACAAGCAGGCCAGTAATTATAGCTCACAAGGGCCAGCCCTAAGTAAAACTATTGCCATCTTTTCTTCCTTAGCAGTCTGCATAGCACCCTCTGATATAACATGGACTAGACAGGAAGGAGAGACTTTTCTGATAAATTAAGGTTGATTCCCCATGTCCTGAATTCAAATGAGTAGTATCCTCAGTGTTATAAGCTCTTACCGTCTAGTTATGTGAATCGAGAGAATGACAATAACCTGTGTTGTTTTGGTGACTTTAATTGTTAACTCATTTGGAGGTATGTGGCACTGAGATTTTTCACTTAACAGTTCACATCATCTGAGAAAAATATTGTCTGTCTATCCCTTTAGTGTACTTATACTAAAACCCCATGAAAATGTAATGCATTTTTAAAATTAGCTTACAACCTAGTAGATTTACTTCTTCTTCATGTATCTTTACTTTTGGTTAATCCACACTATATATTTGCTTTCCCATATCTACCCCTCTCAATCACCAGTTAGACTCTTAACCTAGGGTACCCAGTACTCTGTACATTCCCTGTTTACCACTTTCACCTCTGATGATATTTTTCACATGGATTACAAGATTATATGTATATGCAAAACTTTTCACACACTTTTCATTTTGCTTAAACTCTATCATATTCAACTAAGAAAACTCAGACAATGTGAATGGAAAATGGTTGATATTTCTGTAGTCATAGATGTATTTTATACAATGTGAAAAGTAAGCATGTTTACAATTCAATCTACATTTATTCTCCTTGACATTAAAAAATTAAAATCCCCCTGTTTTCTCTGACACTTCATACACTAACAGCAGCAATATGTCAAGAGGTAAAATCTGAGGACAGAGATCTCAACCTAGGAATTGCTAGACTTGTCAGTGAAAATGACAAAAGCATAATATATAAATAAATCAATTATGTTCACAGTTGTATCAAAGACAGAAACACTGGGGAGTCTATATTTCTGGGTTCTTTCGTTTTGGAGAACACTGAACTGAAAAACAGTGATTATAAGGAACTTAATGTGAATCTCAGAAGCAATTGGTAAAAAGAACAGGATGAGAAGCTCTAGATTAAGAACTATAGTGACATCTCAGCTACTGATTTACTCACATCTTCATCTTAGGGCTTTTTTTCTCTATTGTAATCACAACAATACATACTTTTTAGAAATACATACAAAGCATAGGACATGGGGTTGAAAGACAAACCATGTCTTGAAGTCTAAATTTATCCTGTGCAAAATAAATGAATGACTAATAGAGGATGACTTGGAGATCTTGTTACCCTTTAAACATTTATTTTAGTACGCATGCATGTGCATCGTAGGTTGAATAAGAATATCTTCCCATAGACTCATAGATTTGAAAACTTGGTCATCAATGAGTGGCAATATTAGGAGGTATAACCTTGTTGGAGGAAGTATGGCCATGATGAAGAAAGTGTGTAACTAAGGTGGACCTTGAGGTTTCAAAAGTCCAAGCAGAGCTCAGTCTCTCTCGCTCTCTCTCTATCTCCATCTCTACCTCTATCTCTATCTCTATCTCTATCTCTATCTCCATCCCATTCTTCCCCCTCCCTCCCCATCTATCCTCCCCCCCCTCCTTACTGCCTTCAGATTTGGATTTAGAATTTTCAGTCACCATGTCTGCTTGTGTGCCATCATGCTTCCTGCCATGAAAATAACCTCTAAAACTGAAAGCTCCAATTAAATGTTTTCCTTTAAAAGAGTTTTCAAGGTTATATTGTCTCTTCAACAGCAAAATAACACTAAGACAGAAACTGGTACCAGGGAGCTGTAGTGAGATAGTCACTTTGTGAGCACCTGTGTCACTGACTACGCCCATTGGGGGGTGGGGACAGGGGCCGACATTACCTGGGGAACTGGGTCTGAGGAAGGGCCCCGGGAACTCTCACAGGGACAGAAGGCATCCTTGGGACTAGGAACCTGCTGGTGTTCATCTGTCTCTGATGCAAGTTATTTCTCCCTGAATAAATATCTTTTTAGCCTATTTGTTTTTCCTCATCTTATTTGTTAGTGTGACAAACCTGAACATGCTGTTTATTAGTGGAATGTAGACTTCTTAGAAGAGCAGTTGAATGATTTAAATGGGGCCATATTAGTATGAACCTGGAGGACAGTGGAACTGGGGTTGATGTAGATTATGACAGTCCAGCTCAAGAGGGTTCAGAGGAGAAAAATAATAATAAGTGGCCTTGTGGTGGTTTGAATAGGTATGGCCCCCTTCTCTCATGTGTTTGAATACTTGGCTCATTTAGAGTGATACTAGTAAGAGGTACGGCCTTGTTGAAACCATGAAGGCAGGCTTTGAGGACTTATATGTTCAAGCTATTTTAAGTGTGACACAGAGCCTGCTTCTGCCCATGGGTCAAGATGTACAACTCTTAGCTCCTTCTCCAGAACCATGTCTACCTGCATACAGCCATGCTTCTTGCCATGGTGATAATGGATAAACCTCTGACAGTGTAAGTTCGCTTCAATTAAAAGTTTTCCCTTATAGAGTTGCCATGGTCATAGTATAATTAAGACAAGCCTAGAGAGCATTATTATGAAGTTTTGGTGAATAATGTAACTGGCTGACTTTTGCTCTTATTTTAAAAATTTGACTAAGGCTAAATTGAAGAATTTTGGGTTCGTGGCATTGACAGAGGATATTTCAATACAGCCTATTATTGATTGTGCCATGTGGCTATCAGTGGCCAGGCTTATGCAGATCTATGATGAAAAGGAGCAAGAAAAAATATGAAATATATAGTCTAAGGAAAAAAGGGGCACCGGGAAGTGTAATGGAACTAAATCAAGTGCTCAAAGAGATTAAAAGTTTAAAGAAAGGCTGACCCTAAATGTAATAAACGGAGTGGTTTCTTCAGGGTAAGATGCCACCCAGCTAAGCTTCCAAATTGTGAGCAGGAATTAAAGAAATGTTTAGGGATAGGTGTGGTATTGCACAACACTAATGCCAGAACATGGCAGGCAGAGGCAGGTGGACTTCTGTATTCCAAACCAGCCTGGTCTACAGAGCCTGCTCCAGGGAAGTCAAGCTTAGGCAGTGAGAGAAACCATTGAAAATAGGAAGCTGGTGAAAATGTATTTGAATGAGGAGACGATTTTGCAGGCCTAGAAAGCAGCAGAACTTGGCATCTTTGGACATGTGGTTCTGACTTTAGAGTCAAGGTTACAAGAAGGAGTTATTGAATCTCCTTCTGCCACTAGAGAAAGCAGCGGAGGCAAGGCATGTGTCAGGGGTGTCCCTGAATGGAAAGAAACCTGAGGCCAGGCATGTGTCAGGGGGTGTCTCTGAATGGAAGGGAGCCTGTTTGTGTGAGACTATGTAGATGAAGCCTAGATTGCCTTGGAGACCCTAAGATGGTGGGAATGCCAGAGCTATGCTAAACAAAGGTGCTAACAGGGTATGGAACCAGCCCAAGAGAGAAATGGAAGCGTCTTGCTGTCAACAAAGGTGAAAAGATTTGGATATTTAAAGAGTCCTTTGACATCAGTCATAGAGATGCAGAATTTTGAGTTTACCTTGCTGGTTTTTGGTCTTGCTTTGGTCCACGATTTCCTCACTATGGTCCCTTTACTCTCTTTTGAAATGCCTATGTATTTTGGAAACATGTGATCTGTTTTTTTATTTTTATTTTAAAGAGGGCTACTGGTAAGAAATTGGCATGAATTTCAGAAGACTTTGTACTTTTGACTTTTAAACAGTGTTGAGACTGTTACTGCCTATGCAGACTTTTGAATTTGGACTGAATGAAGTTTTACAGTAAGATATAGCCACAAGCTTATGGTGACCTGGGAGTGAAATGTGCTTGTTTGAATAGGCTCATAGATATGAATGCTTACTCACCAGGGAATGACACCTATTAAAAGGGGTAGAATTGTTGGTATAGGTATGGATTTGTTGGAGCAAGTGTGTCACTGGGGTTGGGCTTTGAGGTTTCAAAAGCCCAACCAAGGTTCAATCAATGTCTCTCTCTCTCATTTGGCTGCTTTCAGATCTGGATACAGAACTCTCAGCTTCTATGTCTGCCTGTGTGCTACCATACTCCCTTTCATAAAGATAATAGATAACCTCAGAAACTGTAAGGAAGCCCCAGATTTCCTTTATAAGAGCTGTCATGATCATGGTGTCTCTTCATAGCAATATGACACTAAGACACATCAAACACACAAGTGTATGTTTGTGGATGGAGATCAATCCCTTGTGCAGTTACACAGATTATGCAGGAGTCATCCACTTTGTTTTTCGAGGCAAGTTCCCTCAATAAGATTTGGCTTAGTGATTAATTGAGGGTAACTGGCTGGCAAGCACCAGGAATCCTTCTGACTTCAGTTCTATACCACTGAGATCACAACTGATGCCACTATATTCAGCATTTTAACATGGATATAGGGGATAAAATTGAAGTCTTTATACTACAAGGACTGCTTTCACCCATAACTTACATGTTTCTATAAACTCCTGCTCATATTTAGATAGCCAACATCATTCATATAGCTTAAAATGTGCAATAAATCATTTGAGCAGATTTGGAGTGGGAGGATAGAGATGTTATTGAACATTGTGGAAAGCTTCAAACAGTGCTACTGTTGTGGAATATTATGAAGGTGGCTTGTGTAATATGTATGCCTTGGTCATGCTGATGTATTATCAGGGTATTTTTCTATGTCCATTGGTGCTGGTCCCAGGAAGGTTAGATGGAGGCATATTTCAGAATGTTACAGCATCCCAAGATGAGTTAATTACACTTCTTATTGTCTTCAGAGCTTTCTTCTCAAGCTTTTCCTGAGCCACTAATTTTATAAGATGGATTAAACAGATTAAAAATGAGAACAATTTTATGTGGACAAAATGACATGTAGTAGCACTAAAAGACGAAGTGGCATGACTGAGTTAGGCATCACACATTCTCATAAATGGAACCAAGCAAGTTGTGGCTGGTTCCATTTGTAATCGAGAACTCTCATTGTGAGTTGTGTAATTAATTTCATTTAATGTTTGTTATTTTTAAAAAACTAGAATTAATGCTTTGGGATTTATACATTTTAACAACAGAGGAATAAATATGGAAGTAGTGTGTTACAGACAGATATTTTTAAGTTACTAACATTTAATTATTTTTCATGTGCTCTACATGAGTGTGTTTGTAGTACACATGTGCAATGACATGTGTGGAGGTAGGGGGACACTCTTGGGTATGGAGCTCAGGTCATCAGGCTTGGCAGCAAAGCCCTTTCCCACCAATCCACTTATCTCGTCCTGTGGGAATTATATTAAATATCATTTCTAATCGTCATAAAATCTAAGCTACAAGGTAACATAATTTTTAAAATGTAACTTGTATAATGTATACTTTAATACTGAATTAGAAAATTTGATACTTGTTAAAGAACAAAGGTGCGTATCATATAGAAAAGATGAACTATATTTACCAATCATTCCCAAACCAATTAACTTGGTGAAAAATAATTGTCTGTCTAAAGCATTCTAAAAGTAAGTATGCAATTAAGTTTCTGTGCCAGAGTACTAAGGGGATGTCATTGCTTTAGATTATCAAAATGTCTCAAAAATGTGGACAGCATCATGGCAGAATAACCAGTGGGAGGCTACAGAGATACTTCATTCCATAATATAATTTAACATGTGTTATGGAGTATACTGTAATTTACCATGAAAAGAAAAATCATAAACAGTTTTAATTAAACTAGGTCACTTTGTTATGATAATATTACTCAAGTTCTTATGTTTCAAGGCAAAATTAATCCCAGAAAAAGTGTAGAATTAAATGTTTGCCCTCTCCTCCAACATGTAGTTATTGGCAGGCTCTGCTCTTGGCACTTGGGGTAAGGATATCCTCTGCTCTCAAGATCAGCAGCAAAAATAAATAAATAAATAAATAAATAAATAAATAAATAAATAAATAAATAAAAAGGAATAAACAGTAATTGCAATTCAACGGACAGCAAATTAAGAGACAAAAATAAAGCAAGGAAACAACAAATGCTAATATAAACTTGAACAGATTATGGAGACACACATTGTCTTCTTTAGGGATTCTGTCGCTGTGAAGAGACACCATGACCACCATTTAGTTGGGACTGGCTTACAGTTCAGAGGTACTGTCTTCATGGTATGTGGCAATGGCAGCATGCAGGAAGACATGGTGTTAGAGAAGCAGCTGAGAGTTCTATGCCTTGATTCACAGGTAGTGGAAGCAACTGTGTCGCACTGAGTGTAGCTTGAACAAAAGAGACCTTAAAGCCTACCCCCAGAGTGGCACACTTCCTCCAAGGAACACCTACTTGAACAAAGTCACACCTCTAATAGTGTCTCCCCCTATGAGCCTATGGGGTTGTTTTATTTCAAAGCACCACACATACCTATTATTATAATATTCATAATTGTCTTTCATTAATACCTATATTAGTTTGAAAAGTCATACATACCATTCGAATTATTGGTGAAAAATTAAGTGGAATCATTTAATTCTACTTATTAGTGGGAAGAAAAATGGAAAAGTGTTAGGATGAATGGATCATTTTACCCAGCCATACTAGACCTTAGAAACTTGAAATCAGTTAATGACTTTCATACATAATTCCTCTGGCCTGAATGAAGAGGGCAAGGACAACTTGCATGTGGATTCTTCGATAATATAGTTTTAGCTAACATCATCTAGATCCAAACACTAATTTTTCAATATTGAATATACCAGATAGGAAAAATGGTTTCCATATGCAAGGTTACAGTTTGGAAATCTCACTGTATTGCTTGCTTTGTTCTGTTGTAATGAGAGCATACTCCAGATGGATGAATGCCCCAATTTTTATTGTATAATTCTCCTTTGTTGTTCTCTTTGCTTAATGAAAAGTAATTGGGATGGAGGGCAGTATGGGGTTTTGCATATAAGAAAATTTAGGCTCTTCTTTGAGTATGCTCATTATATTTGTATTCTTTTATCTCCTTTTAATGCAGAGCAAGATTTTATTAAAAATATTTAATTTAGCTTTAAGCATTAGAGATGCTTAAAAAGATACCCAAGAAAATGGGTATATATTCTAGTGTGGGCATGGGCTTCTTAAGGGGAGATACATCCTTTTTCTTTAGAAAAAAGATTTTTGCCCTGAAAAAAAAAGTATCATTTCTAAAGATATTCTCATGTATTTGCACATATTAAATGTTCACACCATCCTTTTGGATACTCTAACTTGTGTTTTTAATACCTTCCCTACATCACTGCTGTTCCACCCAATAATAGGTGTATGTATTCTAGTCACCACAGAGTAATTCAGTTTAGCTATGTCAGCTGGGAGTTTCCTCAGTCCCTCTTCCTCCGCTTCTTCCTGGAGAGGCATGGAAACTACAGGGGCCACCTGGAGTCAAGGTGTTGAGTAATGTCTCTGGTGCTTCAGCACTTTTATCTATGGAGAAGGCAGCCACAGGTGGCAGGCCTTACTTAAGATGGCTGGATTCCCCCACTGCAGTAGTCCATGCTGCCATCTGCTGGCATTTCCTCTTGTTACAGCCATGAGAACTAAGGTCCCCCAGATCACTATCAGAGCTTTCTGTGGTGTACTTTTCAGGGTAGTTTCATCTTTCACCCAGTTACTCTGATTACTGGGATTGCACCACATCAGTCACAAAGTCAATATAATAGGTTTCCTGTTGCTGTGATGGCAGTGGGACTCTCTGCAAGAGTCTACTCTCCTTGAGTTCTCCAGATGATTCAAGGTGCAAGTCTTGACATATATAACATTATTCAAAAATAATGGTTTGGCCCTCGATGTTGACTGTGCACCTCAACATGGCGAGGGTCATAGGGCTTTAAAAAAGACCTTGGTAATTGGTCCCTACCTGACACAAACTTTATGAGATACATTTTATGTATCATAATTTTAAAAATTCTCATCAATTTTACTGTACAGTCAAAGTGGAAACTTGTAAATTTAGGCCTATTTTGGTTTTTGGGGAAAGGGTGGTCTGAATAAAATCCATGCAATACTTTTCTATGAGAAGATGTGAAGGGAATATCTTTCATGATGTTGTGGGGCAGTTATCACCCACATATTTGGGTCCCTTCTGCAAATTTTCTAATTTGATAAACCTAGTGTGATCCCCAAGACTTTACATTTCTAAAATGTTTCTAGTGTTTCTGATACTGTCAGCCCAGAGGTCACCCTTTAAGAACCCTGCCATTGAGTACATAGACTTTTAGGCATTTAAGGCAAATATAAACCTGGGCTTTTAATTGAGGCATGGGTTATAAAATATAAAAGAAAAACATGAGTTTACTAATCTTCACCATTTTCCTATAGGTTTTCAAGCAGGTAGTAAATTACATATAGTATACATAGGCTGTATTACTAATATAAGGATTTATTACTCATATACACTGATTCTTGTTTTCAATATCATTTATAGTAAAATGAAATAGTAAAGGGAAGAAAGGTTAGAAAGTTAGAACAGGCAAAGTGATATTTAGGATGATGAATCCAAAGTAATGTGCTCTTTTATCATTAAGTCTGACTAGCTTTTTAAATGGAGCTTTTTAGCTTCATTAAATGAAGAGACAACAAAAAAATCCTTGGAAAGTTTAAAATTCTCCCCAAACAAAAGCAATTAAAATGCTTCAAATAAAACCTAACCATGTCCTGGCACCATACGAGTCAATTTTTCCACGTTTACTTCAAAGATTTATGTCATGCCTAATTTACCACTTTAGGAATAAGAATATCTTATAATATTGTGCAATGCATATGAGTGTGCCACTGCTAACAGTGATATCTGTTAACGAGCTTAATATATGAAGTTATTTATTCACTAGAACTTGAAATTTAGATGTTTCTTGTTAATTAACTTTCTAAGTGTATTTATTTGAATTGTTATCCATTTCTCAATGTGAATCATTGCTGGCCATCACGTTACAGAAGAAGCAACTATAGAGAAATCAAATATGATGTTATTCATATCACTTGACATACTCTATTTCCTTGGCTAATGCTAACTTCTAAAATCTGTGGCCTTGATTCTAACCCAGGAATTAGAAGACACAAATTATTGTTTTAGTACCTGATAGATAAGTAAGCTTCTTCTCCTCAGAAAATAGGGCACAACTGATTTTCTTGGCTTCTCAGATCCCAAGATTGTAAGTTAATCTACTGTGCAAAATGTATTGGGACCCCAATGCCAGTACTCTGGGACTTTTTCTTCTTTGATGTGCAAATGTGCACAGCATGGTAAAGTAGAAGTTGCTTGATTCACAATGTCCAGGCTAAGGAAGAAAAAGGCAACAGTAGTCTACTGTTTGTTTCAGTTCTCATACTGCAAGTATCACTTTCATGGTGCATTTAATGCCATTATTTATATATTATCTGTTTTTGTTTGTTTGTTTGTGCATATAATACATCCTACACATTCCAAAGTTAGCCAAATATGACTGCAATGGGTCTTGTGGAGAAAACATTAGTAGGTATGCCTTATTCAAGCATTATTTAGAAATGTTCTGGACATGAACTTCATGCCGGTTAGCAAAGAACATGTAATATAAGTATCCTTAAACAAAAATGCTCAAAACAAGGCTACAGATCAATGAGCCTTGGAAAAGTGTTATGTTTATAATGATTTCTTTTTAGCTTCCACAGGAAACCAAATTTCTACAAGGATTCAGTTTCACTACTTGTATGTTTCTAGTGCTATTAACGAGCAAGAATTGACTGTGTTTCAAAATTTACCTTCAGATGCTTAGGTTATATGGTATCCTATATATTAACACATCAAAATTTAGATATAAGTCCTTAATATATTGAAGATATTAGGTGCTATATTAAGTGATTATTTTTAGCTCTATGAGACATTTACACTTTATTTTTTGATTTCATTATTTTTTATTAATCTATTTTTTTCTTTTATAACTAAAATTTGAAACAGGGTTGTTTTACATGTCAATCCCATTTACCTCACCCTCTCATCCTCCTTTATCATACCCACCAAATCCCATCCTATCCCCTTTTTTTTGCTCCCCAGGGAAGGTGTGGCTTTCCATGGGGAGTCTTTAAAATCTGTCATGTCATTTGGTGCAGGGCCTAAGCCCTCCTCCATGTGTCTAGGCTGAGAAAGTATCCCACTATGTGGGATGGGCTCACAATGTTCCTTTGTGTACTAGGGATAACTATTGATCCATTACTAGAGGCCCCATAGACTGCCCAGTCCTCCTAGAAATCTGGCACTGGTGAAATACCCAGAGATCTACAAGGATGAACCCAACTAACAATATAAGCAATAGTGAAGAGGCTACTTTTAATTCCCTTTCCTGATAGTGAGATTGACAACTACCTTATATGCCATCCAAGAGCCTTCATCAAGTAATTGATGGAAGCAAAAACAGACACCCACAGCTAAACACTAGCTGAACTCCTGGAATCCAGTTACAGAGAGGGAGGAGTGATGAGCAAAGGGTCTAGACCAGGCTGGAGAAACACACAGAATCAGCTGACCTGAACAAGGGGGAGCTCATGCTCCCCAGTCTGATAGCAGGGAAACCAGCATAGGACCCACTCGGACTCCCCAAATGTGGGTGTTAGTTACATTTATTTTTTTTAAAATCATGGTTATTGGCTCCATAGTCAAATAGCTAGGGTTCAAGCCTTGTTTCTTCTCCTGGCTAATAGTGTGATATTACCCTTATTTTATAAGCCAAGCTTCCTCATTTTTAAAATAGGAGAAGGAATTTGGAAGAAGAAGCTAGTTTTATGGTATTTCTAAGTTTGAACTGGTTGACTGAATGTTGACTGGAGAATAATTAGAATTCATATTATTTATTAGGGAATAACAGACACAAATATTAGATAAAAATAAGCAGTTCTATTTTAATACTTCAGTGAGTATAAAACTTCTCAATTGAGTTGTTTACCATTCAGCTGTGCATGGTCTTTCTCACCAGTTAATTTTGTGGGGACAGAACTATATAACATTCTAGGCCACAGAAATGCAAACTTTTCATTCCCCATATTTTGGTTGAAAATAACCATAGCTTAAAACTGCTGGAATTTAAAATGAAGAAAAGGCATAGACAGCTAATGAGATTAACGAATATGAATATAAGGTTAAGACAAAAGGTTATTCAAAAAAATGAGAAGATTATAGGAGAGAAATACGGAATAAGAAAAATGCAGAATGCAGTAAAAGCTTGCATGTGCCCAAGACAAATTACACATTATGCTCAGTGTTTTGCAGGGCTGGGCTCTCATACACTTCATTGGGTATATTACATAAAATAAAAGATATAATTTAAATCCTACAGGCACATAGGGTTCATATCTTTTAACGTATATATGTTCCCATGGACAATTCTAATGTAGAATAATCTTATTAAGCCAAATAATGTACAAAATGAATAACAAAGCTTTGAAATAAAATTAAGGGCCTCGGAGTTGTGGAGTTGTTATACACATGGTGACTTTTCTTAAGTTAAACCACAGAAATCAAGGATGGGAGTTCCTTCCATTGTCAGGTTTGTTTACCAATTCCTTTCTTCATTGTCTTACAGTTCTCATTGTACATCTCTTCCCACAGTATAGAATTCAAGCTTTTTAAAGACAGTATTTCTTTACTTCCAATAATTTTCAGCCTCATTGTAATCAACAATCCTACCTCCACCTTCTCCACTTTTCCAAACTCCAACAGAGATATATATTGTGTCCATTCTCTTTACAGGTTGTACATACATGCACAGTGTGTGTGTGTGTGTGTGAAGTGTGTGTGTGAAGTGTGTGTGTGTGTGTGTGTGTGTGAAGTGTGTGTGTGAAGTGTGTGTGTGTGTGTGTGTGTGTGTGTGTATTTTGAAATTGATATGACCATATAGTACTTCAAATTGTGTAATGGACATCTTTCTTTGAAATAAAGACTTTAAAGAGTTATCTATAATATTTTATATACCTATGGTTTAGTTTCATTATTAAGCATTATTTTGTATTATATAATTTACCTTATTGATTTTATTATTTGCTAATTCTCCTGTTGTTGATTAGAATGCTTCCAGCTGTCATGAGTATTAGCGTAATAAACAGTTGTGAAAATGAAATAGTGTCATCCCCTGGAACAAGACTCATGACCTATTAGAAAATGCATTTCAACAGAGAAGGCTGATTAGGGTTTCTTTCCTGTAATGAAGCCCACATCCTTCACAAGCTTCAACTCCGTGAAAGCCCATCAATATCATTGGGAAGGAGGTGGGAACAAAGTAAATAAGAAACTATATCTACTATGGAAATGTCTCCTGCTTTTTATTACAGTGTAATGAACCACAGAAAGGAAATTCAGTAGGCTTGAAACAACCACCACCACCACAACAACAAAAAAAATCTCAAAAATACCACAGTGCTATGATGGAATTACTGTTCTATAATTTCCATTGTTACCATGTTCTTCTTAGGTTAAGGTAAAATAAAGAATGGTTTGCCCCCAATTGTTCAATTTTCTGAATGTATGTAAGATTTCATAAATGTTTGATGAAACTCTTCTGAGAAACCAATTAGACTTAGAAGATTTTTTTTCATGGGAACATATGGTGAATTTCAAACACGTGTGTGTGTGTGTGTGTTAGATAAAAGTCAAGTTTGCTCTTTTTAATACGTTTTGTTTTTTTTTAATTTCTAAGAGGCTCATTTTTGTTGTTAAGTGTATTTATTAGTTTTATATAATATTTAAATTTTTATTTTTTAGTATCTGTACTCCTCATATTGCCTTATTTTCTTCAAGTCCTTGATTGGATATATATTTTGTTTTCTATTTTCCTTTGTTTCAATATTGCTAGGACTTTATAATTTAAAAAATATTTTCATGGAAGTAAAAATTTGGCTTCTACTTTTCTCTTTTTTCTTTTCTGTTTATTTGTTGTTATCCATAATCTTGGTTGTAACTTGATTGCATCTGGAATCAACTAAAGCCCATGCATCTTGTTTGGATCATTTGAGATGCTAAGACACACTCTAAATATGTACAACATCTCCTAGTGATGGCCAACTTAAAAAGTTATAGAAGTATGGTATTGTTTCTTTTTTTCCTGCTTTCCTTCACTCTGTTTAGAAATTTCACCTATCCTATGGCTAATGTATTCTTTCCCTGCTATTAGAATCTACTTATACGAGATTGCAATATAGACTGAAAAGCATATGATTTCTAGGAATATTTCAGTAATCCAGGCCCTGATCAGGATTGATTAGACTGCCAATCTTGTGACCTAAACAGCTACCTCTTTAACACTTCTGTTCCTTTAGAGATAGCTAATATATTTATACTATCTTTGTTATTTTTTACTGCTCTTAATTTAAATCTTCGTATAATATTGAGTTTAAACCTTTATGCCCTTTATATTTTTAACATCCAAAGCTATAAATTCATAACTAAAGCTATAAAGGGTTAGTTTTTCAAGTTTGTATGCTCTATTATTTTTTCTTTTTACATATTTATTTCTTCCTTCATTTCCAGAGTTCAATATTGGCATCATTTTCAGTAATCTGAATAACTTCTTATAAGTCTTATATTTTAGGTTCATAAATCATTTTTAAAAATAGGTCATAAAGACTGTAAAAAGCAGAGGAACAGTGAGTTTTATGTGTCTGTGTCTTCTAAGAATGTTAGAGGCTATGCCCATCAAGTGTCATCAACATGGCTGCCTAAACATGAGCTGGACAAGGAAATGCACATCAGACAACAGTGGTGTAAGTGGGTGAAAACCCAGGAGACCCCAACCCTACACAAAGAACTACAGGCGACTAAGAAATGTTCAGAGCAGTAGCAAAAGGTTTTCCAAGGAAGTGTACCCCAATTGGTCATCTGATGCCAAATGGTCAGCCCAGACAACATACATACAAAGATGACATTACACTGATGGACCAGACTATATTTATGCATTTAGGAATGCACATAATCATATGTATGTAACAATTAATGAAAGCAAAGAGGCCATGGTTTTAAAAATGCAAGAGGCTTTTATGGGAGGGTTTGGAGAGGAGGAAGGGATGCGGAAAATGTAGTTATACCATAGTATAACAAATTAAATAAACAATTATGAAAATGAATACATGATTCCAATTTTATAAAATATAATGCAAATTAATAATTCAAACATAAAATAGGAAAAATACACCAAATATTTCCAGTGGTTTTCTTAATCTGGTAATAAAAAGTTTGGCTTCATATCTTTCTAATTTCCAATATGATTTTCAATGTGTACATACCACATTTATTTTATAAAAATATTATAGATTTCAAAAGTATTTCTCATTTGATATACATTCTATTTTTAAAACAGCATGAATAGTATCAAAAGCTAAGATTTAAACAGCTTCCTTTTTAAAGAATAGCTACCAACAGCTAATATTAAATAAATCTGTAAAAAAAAATAAGGGATTAAAAATTATTTATGTTATTTTAATGTGTGCTTCATGGAAAAAGTTTACCACAAAAAATTATGGGTGATGTTATGAACTGGTTACTTTTGTTCAAATTGATGTTAAGTCATAGATTACAAACATAACTTTATTCTTGGAAATTCCTGAAACTAACTATAGTAAACATACATTACAAATTGTCAAATTCTCTTAATGTAAACACATTGCAAAATTTGTGTAGAATGTTCTGGAAATGGGGTATTTGTATTCATTTTAAGACATTTGCTAGTTCTGATACATTTTCATTGTTGACTATAAAGCTTTTCTTGAATCCCTGTAGTAATTTTTTTCTTTCCTCCATCTCAAATGCCCTACATTCCATCCACATCAGCGCACTTGTCATTTTCTGAACATTTCTCCACATCGGTTTCTTTGTCCCAGATGTCTTTCCTCTGTGTCTCCACCTGTCAAAATTTTACCCATCTTCAAGAACTGTCTCATGTCACTTGCTCCACAAAGCTGTCTCTAATTTTAGATTATGCTCATTATTCAGGTGTCTCAAGGTATTTAAAATATGTTTCATGGTTAGACTGAACTTTGCTAAGTGGATGACAATGACCTCTACGTTGATAACATCCCTTCAGTCTATTCTCTTAATGCACAAATGTCAGTGAAGTACATGAAACAATATTTATTTTTCATTCATTTGAAATAATTCATCACCTTGTTACAGTGATGTTTTCTCTAAGTATGGATGCTATTTTTTAACTTAGTAGAATGTGTATATTAAACCAGGCAAAGAAGTGGAAATCAACAATGTGGCTAGGTCACAGAAGACAAGATCCATAAATGAAATGGAATTATGGCTACGACTAGGAGCATTATTGTGAATATGATGTGCCATTCTCCTAGCAACAATTCAGGAGAGGTTTTAGAATAGGATTGAGCTATCAAAATTCCTTACAGTATTCAAAGTCAGCAGTGAAGAAATCACACAGTTTGTCAGCTAAGCATTCCCAGACTTCATGATAATAATTTTTACTTTACTTTTTTTTCTGAAAGTGAAAAGTTATTGTCAATAGATCCCTCTGGTTTGGGGGCAATCTGAAATAATTTTTGGAACCCAGACATCTTTCGGCTTGAGGTGGGTTCCTTGATTCTCAAACATGACTTATAAAGGCTGGGTGAGGGTGAGGTTTCCGTGCATTCTTCACAGAGTACAAGATCTCTGCACTCCAGTTTATGCCAGGCAACTGTCTTGTAATGAAAATAGTTCTAAATGCTGGTTCTGGGGCTTTCTACTGTCCAGCCCCATTCCACCCTAAAATATTCAGAATTAATGAGCAATCTCTGATGATCCAGCTGTAATTTATGGTTGATTCCATTCTGAATGCCACCTTTAGAAAATTCCGGACTTTAAAATGCATGACAACAAACAAATTAAGTCTTTTAGGTTCCTGATGATCTTGCTAGGTATGCTATGAACTAATTGATTTATGATGATTGTATTATACTACTTGTGAACTGTACAATGCATTTGTTCAGAGAGTAGAAAGGTATTCATTCTATTCTAATTGCTACTTTCGGCCACATTACTGGTTCCATCAGTGATTCAAAGTATGTCTCTTACAATTAAAATTTTTATATATTTCTCTATAGTTTTAAAAACAAAATATAACTTGTAGCAACTAGAATATCTTAAAGAGAATGAAAATGCCAAATAGAAAAACTATCAGAATGTTAAAAAACCAGTTATTTCAAATGTGTAGAAAATTACTATTTTCATAAAAATTGAAAATTAAATCAGCATAATCAGGTAGCGTTAGAATGCTGTTTTCATTGTAACACTTTTAAAATATATATCGAGCATTGTTTTGAATTTTTTACTTCATTTTCCAAGATGGATGGACAATGTTTGGCAAATATGAGTCTTACTGATGTTATTAGGTATACAAAACTCAATCTACTAATACATTTAAATGCAGTTTGGCTTGAGAGGCTAAGGTAGGAAGATTGCTGCAAGTTGAAAGGCATCTTTGACTTTATAGTGTGTTCCAGACTAGCTTGTGTTTATGGAGTGAGACCCTGCCTCAAAATACAAAAGAAGAGAAGAAAGAGAAAAGAGAGCAAAACAACTCTCAGTTTTACCCATTTGACAAAATCACAGTTCTGGTGGCTTAAGGTTTATTTGGCAGTTTTTTACATCGCAACACAAGAAGAGATGTGTTTCGTGGGACTTCTAAAATCTTAGAGGGCTGTGGTTAAAGACCATCTTGAGAGGGGACCTATTGTTTAAGTTTGAGCTAATCTTGAGGCCAGATAGCAAGGAAAAGTAAAATATCATGGATCGTAGACTCATTTGGCCACAGATGAATGTTGAGAAACAGCTTAATGAGAGGTAGACATAGAGGGGGTAGGTTCAGCTGCAGAATTTCAGGTTAAAGCTTAACTTTAGTGTAGTTGATTCATAGGAGCTGAGTCTATTTAAAATTAACTGTAGAATCAATCAGATAGCTTGAGGCCTGAGACAATTCTCTAAAACCACTAATCAGCCTCAGTGTTTACTTTTGTAGAGAATGACAGCTCCATCAACACCATTGGACATCCCGTGCTTCGTTTAACAAGCAGGATATTTAATGCATTTACTTGCCCTATTGCTGATGCACATGTAGCCTAACCCTAACTAGAAGACTAACACACCCAGGATGCATAAACCCAGGAATGTAAGATAACAGGCCAGAACCACATGCTACAAAGATCCTCGTTGCCCACAGAACCTCCTTATCTGTCAAGGGAGATGCTTCTAAAGGAAAGACAGCTAATTTGAAATTCTTGTAGCTAATAGTTTGAGTTCTTTTGTTATGATAAAACACTATGTCCACAAATCTGGGTAGGAACTCAAGGCAGGAACCTGGACACATGAACTCATGCAGAGGCCCTAGAATATTACTGGCTTGCTCCTTACGGCTTGCTCAGCTTGCTTTATTAAGCCACTCAGGACCAGTATCCCAGGGTCCCATCCACAGAGACCTGTGTTCTTCCACATCAATCATCAATTAAGAAAATGCATCAAGGGCTTGCAGCAGACCAATTTTGTAGCGGCGTTTTCTCAGTTGAAATTCTCGCTTTCAAAATATTTCTACCTTGTATCAACTTGAAGTAAAACTAGGCAGTCCTGCTTGGTAGGAAAGAAGAACTCTAGTTTCAATCAACCTTCTCTCTACCAGGCAACTCCAGATTTAGGATGCTCTGAAAGAAAGCACTCTCGTGAAAGGCCTTTGAAATCATTGAGGACAAAGGCTATTGCTTGAGGTCAAGAGATTTATTGCTAGAGACAGTGTGTTGGGTCTGAAAGAAGAGGGATATTTGGAGCATTAAAAAGGGAAGTGAGGAAGTGACCTTCAGAGCCTTCACTAGATGGGCAGAGCATATGCCCTAGCAGTACTGCATTAAAGTTCCTAGGTTTCTGTCATTTGCATTACAAATTCAAACAGGCAGTTTACCGTTGCTAATCAGGGAACCTAGAGTCAACTATGAAAGCTGGCAGAGATAAATAGAGATGGCTGCCTGAACCCCTGGCATTTAATGCTTCCTGAAGTGAGTTGGAGGCCAGAGATCATCACAGACTCCCATACATATTTCAGGTGGCCCATTTACAAGATGGTAGGGATATGTTGTCTAATTAGTCCCAGAGTTAAAACCTAACAATGTTTTATTTGTTATTACTATTAATTATTAATTATTGTTATTTATAGCATATATCCATTGTAATAAAGGGTTTCAATATGTGTGTATGTGTGTGTGTGTGTGTGTGTGTGTGTGTGTGTGTGTGTGTGTGTGTGAAAATTATAATGTGTCTGGAGACACACAGCCTAGTCTTGGACATAGATATGAATACCTGTCCAGTGGGTTTCCTTGAGGCAAGGCACCCATGGAAACAAACTCTCACTTGGCAAAGATCAGAAGTTCATAGGACAGTGCAAGAATTTTCAAAATTCGTGCAGCTTGCAGGCTATTTTCTCTCTCATGACGTTGATGATTCTTTGGGTGGTTTTAAGTTTTACTTTCTCAGTCACACATGTAATAATTGCATTTTTTCCTGGACATTCTGCTCTTTCTTGAATATTTCCCCCTAAGTTTCAGCATAGGGTTAATGCTTCTCAAATCTCTTACCTGGAATTACTAACTACAAAATCCTAGTCCTGGGAACTTTTCTGACTCAATAGAGATAGTTAGGTACACATGCAAAAACAATACTTGGAACATTAATCACGTCTCACAGTTCTGGAGAGGAGAGTAAGGCATGCATATACAGAATAAGGAAAACGACTCTGGAATAGACACAGTGCCAACTGTTGAGAATAAATTCCCTGGACACTGAACATATAGAGTCAATGATGGGCTCTAGTATGACCCAATGGGGAAAATATGATCTAAAATAAGGATGGATAGATCTATTGTTATCATACACAGGTACTTACATTAGTAGAAGTATGCTATAGTGGGATGAGAAAGGAGTACCCTATCAAAGTCTGCCTTGTACAGAGAGATTGACACATGGGACCCTCTTGTAAAAAGGCAAACTGTAAAAAAGCATATCTCGGAGACATGAAAGAATTGTTTGAATTCGGTTGTCCTTAAAGCATTATGCCCACATCTATTGCTTTTTAATTTTGTAACTGCAAGTAGCTGCCAGCTGACATAAGTGCTGCCAGAGCAGGATGTGTCTGGCACAATATTTAATTATGCCTGCAAAAATGCTGAACTCTATGTCTAGAATAAGGTTATGTATGTTGGAGGAAGTGTATTTGGGGAGGCTTAAAGGACAACAAAGGGGGATTTCATAATTATTATAATGTGTTTCTTAAAAGTAAAAAATAGGAGCCAACAATAAAGCTCTTCATGTAACCTTGGTAAGAAAAACTCTGATTAAGTATAAATAAAGAAGGTTCAAGCTATTCAGAGCCACTTGAGTAAAATCCACCTCGTGGTCAGAAGTTTTTCTTGCACTACTGACATCCCTTTCTTGTCTTAAGACTTCAACCTGAGTCAAGGCTGGACCCCAGCAATAATGTATATTTTACTTTAATAAAACTCACCTGAATTACCTTATTCTCTTCCTTTCATTTTCCTCTCTTTTTCTCTTCTTCCTTCCTCCCTTCCTCCCTACCTCCCTCTCTTATTTCCTTCCTTCCTTCATTCCTTCCTTCCTTCCATCCTCCATCCCTCCCTTTCTTTCTTTTATGCATTAATACATTTTGTTAGGGTTACTACAGAATCCTGAATGAGGAATTATTTACATGTGTTTCTTATCCATAGCTACTTTATAGAATTAAATGTGTCTCCCTTCCCCCACTGATAATCCACTCTCTGTATATATTCAAAGAGACAAGGGCCCTCATGATTTTATCTGCCTATAGGCCCTCATGAGTGGTAGTGTGGGGCTTCATAACTCTATCCCCTCAAGCTTCTACGAAAAGATGTTGACAAGTCCAATCTTGAGCAGATCTCATGCCAGTAATATTATGAGCACAGTGTAATACCTTACTCCATTTAATCTCTGCCTTGAATTTTTTCTACTCTGTTGTCTTCTCCTCCTCCTCCTTCTCCTCTTCCTCCTCCTCCTCCTCCTCCTCCTCCTCCTCCTTCTTCTTCTTCTTTGATATACTTTTTTTAAATTTAGGTTTGAAACAAGCTTTTGTTTTACATGTCAATCCCAGTTCCCATACCCTCACATCCTCCCTTGTCCCCCTCACCATCGACCCACACCCCATCCCCTTTCTGCTCCCCAGGTAGGGTGATGCCTTCAATAGGGGTCTTCAAAGTCTGTCATATCATTGGGGGCAGGGCCTATGCCATTCCTCATTTGTCTAGACTGAGATAGTATCCCTCTATGCTGAATGTGATCCCAAAGTCCATTTATATTCTAGGGATAAACCCTGTCTTCTATGATGTGTTTCCCAGTATCTGGGGGAAGTTCCATTTGTGACAGAACATTTGATAGTCCTTTATATATAGCACATTGACTGCAAAAAGGAACTTCTCTCATCTAAGCTGATAATAGCACTAATCTGTATATATATAAAATCATAGTTATTCATGTGGTGATTTTTATGAACATGTCATATTTGTGAAACAAAACAGTAGCAGTAGCAGTGTAGCACAAACCTGATCAGTGTCCAGTTGATAGACACCGATTACTGACTTACCACTATTCTGCCTGTGGGTACTTCTTTCATGGCTGGTCAATTTTGTAATACATAAGTATTCACAGCTAGGCAAGAATTTTGGTAACCATTCCTCCCACAGTAACCTGCATAGATAGCATCCTTGGGCATGATGACAACTAGTCATTAAGGAGGAAGCTTCCATCCTGGCTCCAGCTTCATTTCTGTTGTGTTGTCTTGAGGCATAAGTTCTTACTACCCAGCTCTGGTGAGCATCCAGCATCCATGAAAAATAGCAGTACCATGTCAAGGGCCTTATAGCCCTTGACCTCATAGATGATAGCTGATGCCTGGTACTGGGATTTTCAATTATTAGTCAACTTGTTTCCTCTTTTTTCCATTTACTAAACTTTCAGCACTATTGTTTTATCTTTTAAAGCTATGACTTCCATTTTATTCCTTTTGTTAATTTATAGAATTTGTTTGCATATTTTAACTCTCATATCTTTTCACTCTGCTGTTCTTATCATAACATTTTTTACCACGATTTTTTCCTGTGTTTTTAAAATATTTCTTTCACCTTTCTTTGCCTCTTCTCTTATTTTTTTATTTCCTACATTTACTGCTACCACCTTTACATTAAATAAGTTTTAAGTTTATAGATAATTCCAAGTTATTTTCATCAGTTTTTGTTCTGTTGTCATTTGTAGGCTCTTAGCTCTAACCACTTTAAAATATATTTCTATATCTTGCTCAATGTAGAGTGCTGCTGATACTGTAGTTGGTTTCCTTCTGTTTGGGTGTCAGGTGGAAGCCAGGAAACAAGATAACCTGCTCACTTAGGAAGATCTCCAAATCAGACTTGGAAAGAAGCCCAAACCAGTGGTTACCCAAACTGTAATGTAGAAACACCAGAGTGAAAAATCACGGCAATCCGATGCCTCCAAAGCCATAAGTTTCCAGGTTCTAAATGCAAACATAGAGAAATAATTGAAGTTCTAGACAGGAAATTTTAAAATATACTTGAAAAAGTGATCAATGACCCCCAAATTAAAAAAAAAAGACAGGAAGGATAAATAAAGTAAGGAAATCAATGCGAAAATGAATAAAAAATTCATGTGTAAAAAAAATAGCAGTCACCATGAATGGGAAATTCAGTAAAGCAACAACATCCTAAGGAGAATAGAGGAGAAAGAAGAGAACTAACCAGCAATAGGACACCGACTAAGACATAGAAAACACAGAATTCAAGTCTTATACACATGTGACTTGTCAAAATCAAATTAGGAATATATAAAGAACATTGGAGTGCAGTAACAAAGTCTCCCAAAAAAGAAAATTCCACAACTGGACATATTCACGGGCAAACTTCATTAAAATTTCATAGGAAAGAATAACACTGGACTCCTCTGTAATATAGAAAAGAAAAGAACAGGACACTACTAGTCTCAAATTAGGAATCTCATATATCTTGGTGTCAGTTCCACATAAATGAAACAGAAGTCCACAAAGGAATAGAAAAATATATTGTACTTTCTTGACAAACATAAATGAAAAAATTAAGACATACTTGCAAAAAATCAGAATTTTAGGAAATAGATCATAACAATATGACAAAGTTGCTTTCATTCCAGGAATATAAGAATGTCCATTAAACATAAATCAATGTAACTCAGCACATAAATAGCCTAAAGTATGGTTTCAATAGATAGAAAGGGTTCTTAAATTTTTTTCAACATTCTTTCATAATAAAGTTACAAAAGAAACTAAAAATAGAAAGAACAACTTAATAAAGGTTGTATGTCACAAACCTGTAGGTAAAATTATCCTAAATGTGGAAAAATTGGAAATATTTTTCTTCTATTGCCAGGCATGGGACACTATTATAATGGGCTTGAAAAGCTACCCAGAGCACTAAGAGAAGAGGAAAACATAAGAGTGCAAATAAAGAAAAGAAAATTTGAAGCTATCCTTAATTCAAAAAATTATACAAACAGGATCCATAGGAAAATATTTCAATCTGATGAGTACTTTTTTTTTAGCAATCTAGCAGCAAATAAAATTGACATATGAAATGCAGTGAATTTCCTATAAGTCAATGACAATTTTCTGAGATAAATAAGGAGGGTCAACAAAATGGCCCAGTGGGTAAAGAAACTTGCCATCATGATTGAGTTCAGTCCTTCAGATTCACTTAATGACAGGAGAAAGCTGAGCCCCCATACATAAATATTTAATAAAATTAAAAAATGATTCCTTAATAATGATTCTTTAAGAATCATTCCTTGTTCAAAATCCTTCAGGTATTTTTCTTTCTTTCAGAAAACATCCAAGAAAGGAGTTAGGAGGGATCTCACTGGGAATGAAATAAAAGAAGACAGGAGAAGATGGAAAGGCCTCCTGGCTTATGAATCAGCAGATAATGTTGTGGGAATGATTTCATTACAAGGACATCTAAAGCTTTAATGTATTCCTCCATAACAATTCCAGTGACACTCTTGACAGAACTAGAAATAAAAACAATTCTAAAATTCACATATAATCACAAAAGACCCTAAAAAATATAGTCTTGAGTAAGAATGATTATTCTAGAAAGATCACAATGTATACCTCAAATACCTCAGAACTGTAGTAATAAAAACAGCATGGTTGATACACATATGGCACAAAACATAAAAATCAATACACAAACACACACACACACACACACACACACACACACACACACACACACACACTCATAGTGATAGAAAGGAATAGAGAACTCAGCAATGAACTCATGAAACTTCAACTATCTGAATCTTGACCTAGATTGCAAAGACAAAAGTTGGAAAAACAGAAAGTATGCTTAACAAGTAATAGTGAAAAAAAAAATACTGGATATTCACATGAAAAATAATATGAGGTCCCTCTTTCTCAGTGTGTATAATATCAATTCAAAATGAATCAAAGATGTTACTGTAAGACTTGGAACATTTTGCAAGGCTAACAATTATTCAAATTATTAATTGAATTTGGTCTTTGAAATTTTATACTCGTATAACGTGCATTCTAATTAGTCTCACCTCTCAACCCTCCCTTTCAGTGACTAGTGGAAAACACTGTAAGATACAGACATCTACAATGGCTTCCTGAAAATACTACAGTAGCTCTGAAAACAGTAGCAACATTGACAAACAGGATTAAATGAAATTTGACCAGAAAAAAGAAAGAGCCTAAGAAGGTCATAAAATATCTTCCAACTTTATGTCTGATAGGAGAATATATACAGAACTCAGAAACTTAAACACCACAAAATAAGTCATTAAGTCAATAAATGAACAAATGAGTTGAACAAATATCTAATAACCATACAAGAAAATATTCAGTATCATTATCAGGGAAATGCAAACTGAAATTACATTGAGACTGTAACTTGTTGGTCTGAATTGCTATCTTTAAGAAAAATAACATATGTGGAACACACATGCACACACAAGCACGTGCGTGCACACACACACATACACACACACACACACACACACACACACACACACACACACACACACACACACACTGAATGTAATATGTAAGAAGAAAAGGCATTTCTGGACAGAAAAGGGACCAGTGGGAGTTGAAAGGAGAAAAAAAGCAGGGTAGTATAGATAATGAGTATGTTGTATACCCACTATTAAAATGACATATTGAAGCCCACTATTTTGTATACAAATTAAAAAGCAATCATGAGAATATTACTAGTGCCAGAGTTCTTGTTAAGTCCTTAGTGGCTCCTTCTATCAAGGTATCACTTTCCTTGTTCTCCTTCCCTGTTCTTCCCCTAAGTTGACCTTCCTGATCCCTCATATTCTCCTCTCTTCTTTTCTCCTCCTTTTTCTCTTACCTCCCTCCCCCCACACCCCATTCTCCCAATATACTCAGTAGATATTGTCCCTTCCCTTTTCTGGGGTGACCATGTATGTCTCTCTTAGAGTCCTCCTTGTTTTCTAGTTTCTCTGGGGATGTGGATAATAGGCTGGTTGGGAAATTCCCAGGAATACATAAGGATGACACCAACTAAGAATCCAGGCAATAGTGGAGAGGCTATTTTAAATGTCCTCCCTCTATAACAAAATTGGTGACTACCTTAAATGTCATCTTAGAGCCTTCAGTCAGTAGCTGATGTAAGCAGAAGCAGAGATTCACAGCTAAATACTGAGCTGGACTCCTGGAATCCAGCTGCAGAAAGGGAAAAGTGATGAACAAAGGGGTCAAGACCATGCTCGGGAAACACCACAGTAACAGCTGACCTGAGCAAGTGGGAGCTCAAGGACCCCAGTATGACAGCTGGAGAACCTGCATAGGACCAATCTAGCCTGTCTATGGGTGTCATTTAGGGGATTGGGCAGTCTATGGCACCACTGGTAGTGGAATTCCTAGCATATGAACTGGCTCTTTGGAGCCCATTCCCTATGGAAGGATGCTCTCTCAGCCTCAACACTGGGGCTGGGGTGGGTGGGTGGGGTGGAGTGGGGTGTGGGGAAGTGGTCTTTGTCCTGCCCCAAATGATGGGACAGACTTTGATGATCCTCCATGGAAGGCCTCACCCTCTCTGAGGAGTGGATAGAGAGCTGGATGGGGAGATGATGGTGTTAATGGGAGGAGAAAGACAGGATGGAGAGAGAACTGGCATTGGTATGTAAAATAAGATTTTTTTTATTTAAATAAAAAATCGATTTAAAAACACACTCGAGAAGATTTTTAAAGTTACACTCACTATAAGATGGTACACAATAAAAAGTTTGGGAGCGCTGACATAGGGCATTTGTATTTGTAGAGTACTCCCAAAGTCCCACTGTAAATCTGTGTAAGCAAAAGTAATTTGTGAAAAAGATAATTTTAATATATATTTAAGTAGACTTTATCTTTACTTTGTCCTAGGAAATCTGTCCCTTCTAATATTTTCTGGAGGGAACACAAGATATGCATTAATGCAGCAACTGTTTTCATTTGTTAAGCAGTCTGGATAGATAGTCTGAGTGAATGACTCCAGAAGCATTCTGAGCATATGTTAGAAGAGAACAGCACTGCAGAACTATGAAAGCTTTTTTTTTTTTCCATAAATGGTCTGGCTAGCAAGAAAAGAAAGTAAAAAAAAAAAAACTGGTAGTCCAATTCTGTTCACAAGCTTTATTTAATTCACATCATTTCTCTTTCTTCCACTTTGCATATTTCTGTTCCTTCCACTCTTAAGTGTTGTAGCACATCTCCACATCTGGTCTGGTCTTCACTGCTCATTTGGTTCTCATGAATACCTTGTGCTCACTGAATCTCTGCCACTGTCGTGACTCTTAGCTCGGCCAGCCCATAGTGGACCTTAGTGCTCATATTACCCTGCCCGTGAAAGCGTGTCTTCAAAAGGAGGAACCAAGAAAAGCACAAGGGAATTGACTACCTGCCCTTCATATGAATCTACCTATATTACTTTCCATCTCTTTCCTCTTTCACTGTTATTTTAATTCCTTGCACCAGAAGTACAACCATTCAAGTTATAATCTGAAACCACTAGATAATGTAAATCAGATATCAGGACAAGGAAGAGAAGGATAAGCATGCACATGCATGATCTTAAATAGGGAGATGTTTAAGTGAAAGCTCATCACAAATCCATGTGAAAAGGAGTGATTGTATATCACTTTCCACCTCTTCCCATGTCCTTCCTGGTTACTAGTGTGTTCATGGATGCCATGTGCTATGATCAGAGTTGACTGCTGTAAGTTTTGACACAAAACAGTATATTCTATTGCCTTGGTTTTAATGAAAAATTACCTCCATTGAATTGTTTGTAAGCAAGTTTGTAGGGCATTCTTGAATGATGTGTGTGGGAAGGGCCAGTTCATTGAGAAAGCACCAATCCTAGGAGGGTGGTCCTTGGTGGTATAAGACAACAAGCTGTGCAAACCTCTGGTTGCAAGCTAGTGAGTAGTACTTCTCCATGGTTTCTGCTTCAATTCCCGTCTTGAGTTCATGCCTTGCCCTTCTCATCTAGATGAAATGAACCCCCTTTCCCCAAGTTTGTTTTGATTATGACCTTTATCACAGCAATAGAAAGAGAACTGACATGCCTATCTACTTGCTGTGTCCCCAAGATACATTCTGTTATAGGATATAAACAAATATGAATACTAACTGTAACTGTTTCCAATAATGCCCTAATCTTTTAAAGTGACTATTATGATGACATAATCATAAGTCAAAATAGCCATCAAAAATGAAGCTACGATATATGAGCTCCTTAAATAACTTTCAAAACATACTTTTCAAGAACTGCATATTTAACTTTAAATTTAACTTTAAGGGAGACTATTTACTTATTCGGATTTTTCTTTATACATCAGTTTATATGCAAATGGGACTTCAGGAGAGAGATTAGAGCTCTAGCAAACATTGCATTTCAAAGTCTGCCAACTAACTTGCACAGGACAGGCAATGGTGTGTGAGAGAAAGAACAATGGTTGGAGAATTAAATGGAGTTTTATACAACTGCCTGCACACATTTGGATAAGCCCATTCCTCTTTTGGAGTGACATTTTCTTCACTTGCATTAGAGTTTACTGGATGATGGTGTTTTTATTTGAACAACAATCCAACTAAATAATATTTTGACCACATTTTAATGTTTTTAAGAACACAGTATAACCCATTATGTTATATAAAACATAATTATAAGAATTCAGTTAATAAATTGTATACCAATGGAATGTAGTCATAATAATGTACCTGAAACTTCCATTTACAAAGATGAAAGGAAGTATTTACTGGATTAATATCCTCCATTGTTTCTAAACCCAACAAACCACTGAGCAATGTAATTCTTAGCATTTGGTTGAATCAATAAATCATTTGGAACTGACATGTCTTGACAATTTTTAGACAAGACTTTTTATTTTAAAGTAATCCTTTCTCTTTTGTGTCCCAATCCCAGTTCCCACTCCCTCCCCTCCTTCTGCTCTTCCTACCTGCCCCCCAACCCACCCTATCTACTCCTCAGATATCTACTCCACAGCTTCCCATGGTCAGTCATTGAAGTCTAGCACATCTCTTTTAATAGTCCAAGGTATAATATGTATCACTCCTTTGTGTATCTTGATCTGATTGTGTTATAGTTCTTGCTAATGGGGAAATGGTGTGTAAAAATAACAGTCTGGTTAGGGGTTAGCAGAGGACATAGCTCACAACTTCTGTCCTGTTTTCAGTGACCCGGAAAGTCAAATGGGAATAGTATCACAAGAATAGTCTTACTGGTATATTTGAGGTCAGATTTCTATCTTTATTTCCACCACCTTATAATTAAAGATATATTACTTCTTCCTTCCAAGAAAACTATTATAGAAAAGACCAGTGTAACTTCTTCTTACTTTTTAAATTTTTATTGTAATTTAACATTTCTTCCTTTCCTTTATCCTTCTAACACTTCTTATACTGTCAAACAACAAACCTTGCTCATCATTTTGAAATTTATGGCCTCCTTTTTCATTAATTGTTTAGATATATGCACACACACACACATTCCTAAATACAATCTTCTCAGACTATATAATGTAATATGTATATACATACATATATACATATATATAATGTAATATATATTTTTTCAAGGCTGACCATGTGGTATTGGAAAACAAATTGATGTGTTCTTCCCTGAGGTAAGGTATTTTTCCTCCTCTTAGCATTCCTTAATTGCCTATAGTTCTTTGTGTAGGCCTTGTTGCCTTCCCCTCCCGGTTTGGCATATCTATTGGTGTCATTTTATTCAACTCATGTTTGGATGGTCATAATAGTGAGACTTCATCTCCTAGTTATTTCAGAAGCATTATTTTTAATTTTCTTTCATGATCATTTCAGTTAAGCTTTGGAAGTGGATGGATGTGGGTAAATTTGAGGACAACCTGGTAAACGTAATGAGTGTTAGGGTAGTCAGAACTACATAGTGAGTTGCTATCTAAAATAAGCAAGTAGGCAAACAAAAACAATGCTATAACAAAAGTATTTTATTTACTTGATTTTTTTTTAATGAAATAGTTTTCTTCATCAAGCTCATTCAACTACTGGAGTGGGTAACTGTGTCCCTTAGATTTTTATCAACTTGACACAAGTTAGAATCACCTAGAAAGAGGCAGCCTCAATTGAGGAAATGCCTTCAGAAGATTGGCTGGTAGGCAAGTCTATGGGAAAATTTTATAGATTCGTTTGAGGGCTAAATTGATGCCAATTTGGGTGGTACTATCTATGGGCAGATGATCCTGCCTTGTTTAAAAAAGCCATTGGAGCAAGGCAGTAAGCTGCTTTCTTTCATGGTTCTGCTTCTCTTTCGGCTTCCAGATTACTGTTTGGGTTTTTGCCTGGGCCTTCCTCAGTGATGGATGTGATGGGGAAATGCAAATGTAAATGTCAGCCAAATAAACCTTTCCTCCTCAAGCCATTTAGTATTGCTACTTTTCACAGCAATAAAAGCAAATTAGGACAGTAATTTTCATTTTTACAAGTAGTAAAATAACTTATATAACTTATATAAATTTATATAAACATATAAACAACATATAAACCCAAAAGTATTCAATGATTTTATTGACTGTTAAATATATAACAGAGGGAAATCTTATTGAAACATATTTGCAAGATAAAATAGGTTTATGGGCATACTTTTCCACAGTTTTTATTACATACACATTAATAATACAATACAACTATGTAATTATCTTTTTTAACTCATGAAAAGTAAAAATGTATTTAAAAAGTTTTAGTCTTTTTTTAAGGTAAGACTGCATTTAGCCTTTGTTTTGTTGTATCATTATCTATTTTAAATCTCAGATTCTACTGGATTTCTTCTTGTAACATCAGGCATATTGGAATGCACCTATAGCAAACAAAAATGTCTATAATGAGAAACTAATAAATGCTTTTAGCTTGATATTTTACAATAAACACTGGAATTTCTAGTTTTTAGCAATTGTCCATGTACTCAAAGGAATTACCTTAAATTTTACTTTTATGATAATTTTTAAATTATATTTAAAATACAATTATATTATTTCTCTCCTGACTCTCCTCCCTTCTACCCAACCCTTGTCCAACTACTGCTGGTAATTCATGGCTTGTTCTTCTTTAATGATTGTTGTTCCACATAAATATGTAAAACCAATGTATAGATACAATGTACTCAATTCATTCCTATGGTTTCTAGGACTTACCACTCTTATTAGGTAACCAATCATCACTGAGGAACACTATATCCCCCTGTCTCATTAGTTGTTAATTGCCTATAAGTCTTCATCTTGGGTTGGGAGCTTGTCAAATTTTTCCCATTCACATTCGGATAGCCATTGTTGGTGGCATTGTTTGAGTTTTCTCTACAGAGTCATGTTGAGATTTTGTGGGTGCAACTTCCCTGTCATAGCTATAAATCACAGTCTCACAGGGAATTTTCTGATTCTCTGACTCTTATAATTTTTCTGTGTCTGCATCTGAGATGTTGCCTGAGTCTGTATCTGCAGAGGTTGGAAACCCTATAGTCATTTGTTTGCAGCATTTTAATTAGTTGTGGGGTTTTATAATGGTCTCCTTCTGCTACAAAATTTTATCAAATAAAGCTACATTTTCTGTGTTCCTAAATTTCACTAATACTTAAAAATCTAGTAGGGATTCATTTTTTGTTCTCCTTAATATTGTATCTCTATAAATATTCATCTGTATTTTAAATGTACTTGACGTTATCACCAAGGGTTGCCTATTTAGTAAGTCAGTCAACTTAGGAACAATGCTTATTTAAATGACATAAATTAGCCTCCTTGGAGAAAAAAGACAAAAAGTCCATCTGTCCCTTTTAATTTTGTTTCTTTTCAAGGAGATGACAAAGACACGTTTACCATATAGCTGTTAAACTCACATGTGTAGTAAACCAAGTGCACTCTCATGACTACTCATTTCCCCATAAAGTCCCACCAAGTGGAACACTTAAGATGACTGACAGGACGGAACTCAGGTTCTTCACTTTCAGCTTCTATTTCAAATGCAACAACCCCAAGCCAGAAAGCTTCAGTGAGTCCCTTATCCTTCTCCACTGCTCCAGGACTAAGAGCTACGCTTTAGTGCCAACCTGCCCTGCTGGGATATTGCATAGCCCCTTCATGCATGAAATTAATTCTGTGGTACAGGCAAAATAAAGGCTCATGAAACTCTCTCACTGTTATTTTCAAAGAATGAAGACAGAAAATATTTGAGTGAGGAAAAGCTTTGTTTATAGATTTTACTGTTCATGAAAAAAATAATTTCAGAAATGTTCTACCTCTGCTTTGCTGCCACATGTAAAATTTTCTGAGGGTAATGTACTTTTCCACCAGGAAATAGAATCATGTGTTTATATAAGTCTCTGTCCACAGCATCAGGACATACTGACCTTGCCTTATTTTGTGACAGGGAGAAAAAAAAATTAAAAAAAAATCTTTTTTTTGGCAGTTTTCTCTTGATCAATAACTTTTAGCCATATAAAACGCAGACCTCTAGCCCCTGTTCACACTCACTCATATGAATCTAATTCTCAACAATTCTCTTGATTATCAGTGTATAATTTTAGATGTGAAAGACTTAAATGTGCTTTATTTAAGTCTGCCATGTCTGCCTAGAAAAAGTCCAGTTCTCAAATAATGCATAAAATAAGGACACACAGCGAGAAGAGTCATTATTGATAGATTTCCCCTAGACTTTCAATTCAAGTCATTTTGTAAAGAAGAGCAGGACTATTCCTGATCATGTGAGTACCTGGCAGTTTGTTTAGAAAACATTTGCTGATACTTGACTTCTAAAAGCAAGCTTACGTTCAATCAAAAAATTATTTTGTGTAGGAAAAAGAAAAGTTACATAAGACACGATTTCACTTAGAAAACAACCTCAACCAAAGTATTTTCTCAAAATGTCATTGTATGAACATTGTCAAGCTTATTTTTATGTTCCTGTGACAAGGGAATAATATTTACAATGACAATCACAATACTCAAAGAAAAAAAAAAACAAACCTGGAAAGAGTAACCCAGACGAACTTATGACTTACTACACAGCAACACTAGTCAATTACAACTGTAGGGCTAGGAAAAGAAGACAATAGAGAAACAGGACAGGAGAGAGAGAGAGCCTAGGAATAAATCTACATGACTATGTTCAGTTGTTTTCTGAGAAGAGTGAGTACAAAGGAAACACAATGAAGCATAAAAGTGAAATTGGATATGTATCTTACACCGAACATAAACTCAACTTCAAATGGAACAAGTACTCCAGAAGAATCCTGATTGTCTGAACATCATTGAAGAAAAAGTGCAAAGTGTACTTTACCTTATAGGCACAAGGAAGGAAATTCCCAATGAGACTGTTAGCACAGGAAATAAGACCAACAATCAGAAAATGGTTCTCATATAACTAAAACGCTTCTGCATAGCAAAGAGAAAGATAAAGCAACAAGAACCCACAGGATGAGAAAAAACCATTGATGGCTGTTCACCTGACAAAGGATTAGCATCTAAAATGTACAAAGAATTCAAATAATAACTATTAGATATAAACAATCAAGCTGGGCATTGATGGTGCACACTTAGTCCTAGCATTCAGGAGGCAGAGGCAGATAGATCTTTGTGAGTCTGAGGTCAACCTGGTCCAAAGAAGTAGTTCCAGGACAGGCTCCAAAGCAATACAAGTGAGACCCTGTCTCAAAAACCAAAGAGGAAGGAAAGAAAGATCCAATCAAATTAAAAATGAGCTATGGAACTCAACAGAAAATTCTCAAGTAAAAAATGTAAATGGCTAAAAAACAACTTAAAAATCACTCAACCACCTTAGCTATCAGGAAAATAAAGGTTAAAATCTCACTCTAGTCAGAATAGCTGTTATCAGGAATACAAATAGAAACAAATTCTGGCCTTGATAAGTGGAATGTGATCTCATGTTGGGAAATAGAACTGGAGATTTCTCAATAAACTACAAGTAGATCTATAGTATGACCTACCTGTACTACTCCTGGGCATGTATATTCAACACTCTTTCTATCCAATTCTAGACATACTTGTTCATCCATCTGCTTCACTGCACATGGATACTTGTTCATCCATGTACAGTCAGCCTAGATAGATCCTTCATTTGGAATGCTTAACATAAAGCACAAGTGGAAGCCATTAAAGAAGTAAGAGAGAAAGGTTGATAGTAGATTATGGCTAAAATGGAAGGGGGGTCTGGAGAGAAGGCTCAATGGTTAAGAGCACTGTCCAAGGGACCTTGGATCAATCCCCAGCACCCACATGACAGCTCCCAGCAGTCTGTAACTCTAGATCTGGGGGATCTGACACCCTCACACAGGCATACATGCCGAAAAATACCAATGCACATAAAATAAAAATAAATATTTTTTTAAGGGAAGGAAAAAAGAGATGTGGAATATTGGTCCCAGAGTGACTAAAACATGGCAGGCATGGGACATAGGTGAAATCAGGGGTTAAACTTAGGGATAACCCAATTGAAGTGAATATGAAAAACCACTTGGACACCCCACTACCAAAGAACACCATTTAAAATAGTAGTTGTGGGGATAGTGGAAAAATTGAACATGAAAAGGAAGCTGTCATACTTGGAGAGTTAAATAATTAAGTGGGGATGGAATAAGGGGATGGAGGCATTACTGGGTGAGTTAACCAAAATAAAGAATATATTAAAAACCTAATAGAAACCCACAAGTGAATAAGCTAATTTCTAAATACAACAACAAAAAAGTGTTCAAAAGTAATTACCCTACATGTGTGGGCAGACAATGATATTCCCAGAAAACACGAAATGAAAATTACAGTACTTGGGAGATGTCCTTAGATGTACTTTGTCAATCTGGCCTCAAATGGCTCCAAAAACAAGGCAGGTGATTGCCCTTGCTCCTCCTTACCCACAATAACTACCTAGTAATACCCTAATACTGAGGACATCATTCACTTTGTATTAGGTCATAGAGAAACCAATTTCAGCATGTCAAGGCAAATTCTTTGCTGTACCTTTCAGAGTACCATATGGTACTCTGCAAGCTATGGGAAATAAAAGACAGACACAGATTTTTTTTTTTTTTGTTTGTTTGTTTGGTAATACTGACCTGGCAGGCAAGAAATGACCACTGGCAAAATACTGGCACAGATGTTATAAGGCATTTACCTGCTTTTTATCTGGATTACAGGGCTTTTTCACAGAGGGAATCTCATACCTGCTTATGTATGTATCCCTCATCAAAAGCCTGTGCTGTGGAGGGCATAAGCCCCAGTACAAAACTCGCTATGGTCATTTTGCTAAAAGCTCTTATTGTAAAATTGCTTCTAAACATTTATGCTTATACTGGTAGGTCTGGGCTACTCCCAGCCTGAACAGATATGCTTCTCTTTGTAGTAAACAAAGCTCCATGGAACAATGAGTAACAGCCCAAAGTGTTGAGAATAAGGGGCAAAGTATCTGTCCCTAAATAGGTAATCTATAATAAACAACCTTCCCACCATGGGTAAGCAAACATTGTGAAAGATGAAAGAACATAAGTGCTAGAGAATGGGATGAAGTGCTTTGACATACTATGTTCTGAACATGACGTAGATATCTCACTCATGAACTAATCGCAACACAAGACCCACACAAGCTCAAGGCAACCAAAACTACCACAAAAGTGGGACACTTTCTAGAGTACATACTTTGATGAGTGACTATTGGCAGTGAATAGCTGCTGGAGTAGGAAAAATCTTAAGAATCCTTCTTTATTGAGGGTGCAGCCGCTGTATTTCCAATTTCAAATGGATGCTCACACATTAATGTAAAAATGGACAGAAAGAACTGAATTTAGCAATGTATCTAAAAAACAGACATGAATTTGGGAGGGATCAGTCATACTAGAGGGGATGTGGAGGGAGCAGCGAGGAAGAAATATAGGATAAATATAATTCAATTTCATTTAGTACATGTGTGGAATTCTTAAGAATAAAGAAAAAAACTAAGATGTCTCTTTTCAGGTGCCAGAGCAACTTAATATCTATGCACAGGCAAAAGAAAGTACACGGATATAGATTTTTCCATACCACACAAAGATAACTCATAATACATACTATAACTAAGTGTAAAATACATAGATATTAGACTCTCAAAAGCTAGCACAGGAGAAAACTCAGGTAAATTTGATTATCTTGTGGATTTTTGAGTTCTTCAACACAGAAGGCACAATGCATGAAATAATAGAAAAAAATAATAGATAAGCTGGAAATTAAAGCTCCTGTCTTGCAAAGGCACTCGAAAGACCAAAGAATCTGGTGACAAACCACAGACTAGAAGGAATCTTTGTGGAACAAATAACTATTATGTTAAATATAGAAGAAATTCTCACAATTCAACAATAAGAAAATAGACTATAAATTCAATATTATGTCACCAGGAAATGCAAAACACTTAGTTACCATTGCACACCGACTGCAGAGTAAAATGTAGTTTCTGACATTAGAGGCTGAAAAGGAACAAAAGGACCATTCAGTCAGAATTGCTAATAATGGAAACATACCAATATTTTGGAAAGCTTGAGGCTTCCTTTAAGAAAATAAATATATTCTTAATAAATAATTCAACAGCTGTGTTCCTTGGTATCCTTACAAATAAGTTAAAAGCCTATGTATACACAGAAATCTGAACACAGATGCATATAGAAAACTACTCCATAATTGTCAAAACATAGAAACAACCAAGATGATGCCATTTTCTATTTGCTGGGTAAATGGCACACACACACACACACACACACACACACACACACATTTATATTAATATATATATATTTATCATCTTTCTTTATAAAATATCTTTAAAAGGAAAACACGTACCATGTGAAAAAAGTATAGGACTCAAGACTTCATTTTCTACATTTTGCAGAAGTGACTGAATCTACACACACACACACACACACACACACACACAACACACACACACACACAAGTTTGAAGTGATGTTTTTCAGGTTTGATTTTGAGATCCTCTTTAGATTTTAAGGTGTTATAGTCTATTCTTTTTCTTTGTGATAAGTTTTTTTTGTATATTTCTCTTAAGAATGGGCCTTAAAAGTTAAAACAGAATAAATAGTGGTTATAATGAAGAATAATAGTTCACCAAAGTCATTCTCCTCTGTTTACAAATGCACACTGGTCATGATTCCCAGAGAAAACACAAGTCATAATTTTAACTTTGATGTAAGTTATTTCCAAACCCAGAAATAGTACACTTACATTCTTATCCACTGTCTTATCAGTTTAAGCTTTAATCGTCTATCACATAAATGACAGATATTGAAGTGACTCAGTGAATTATTCTTTTCATAAGTGTTATTTAGCTCATTCATTTGTTGACACTGCAATGTTTAAACTCCATTTATTGTCTGACCTATCAAACTTGGTCAAGACTCTATTTACAACACCCTACCAGTGTTGGTTTGAAAGAAAATGGCCCCCAAAGGGAGTAGTACCATTAAGAGGTGTGGCTTTGTTGGAGTAGATTTGCCTTGTTCGGGGAACTGGAGACAGGCTTTGAAGCCTCATATATGCTCAAGCCATGCCCAGTATCTCAGACCACTTTCTGTTGCCTGTGAGTAAAGATCTAACTCTCAGCTCCTTCTCTAGCACCATGCCTGCCTGCATACTTCCTTGCTTCTTGACAACAAAAATGGATCAAACCTCTGATTGTCGACACAATTAAATGTTTTCCTTTATAAGAGTTGCTATGGTCATGGTTTCTCTTCAGCAATAGAAAGCCTAAGGCTCTACCTTACCCAACGACCTAAAGAGATTTTCAGATTTTTACCTAATCCCTCTTACATCTCTACTCTGTTTTTCTTCCTATTTTCAGTTAGGTTTTCCTCTATCTCTGCAACTTTATGGCTGAAAACATTGATGGTCTACTTTATAAAGATCCTTAAGTTCTTTGTTAGTGTGTTCACCGCCATTGACTCTTGAATGGTTTTCTTCCTAGTATAGAGCATATGGTCAATCTGTAATAAAGTAAATAAAATGATGGGTTATCTTTCCTGTCTACAAAGTTTAAGCTTTTATTAAGCGTTACTTCTTGATAAATTGTTAAGCTAAAACTACTTATGGCAAATTTTATTATAAGAAAAGATAATCATCTGGGCATTGCTGTTGTTTTTAATCATCTGTAGAAGAAATTTGTCAGGGCAGAGGAGGGCTGTATATAGTTTTTATTGATCCTTTGGTGACTTTTAACAGCCAATTCTATGATCAGGTTGCAGTTATAAGCAAGAGTTCACACAGACTTTAATGTTTACTGTAATCACACTGAAAAACAGCCTCCTAATAACAATACTCAGCAGATAAAAGTGAGGTGTATACCGACCTGTCTCCTGTGCACAGGACTTTGTGATGAACTAATGATTCATGTCCTAGAGCTTGATACAGACTCCTACTAGTTATTCAGCAACAAAAACAGAACAGCCATCCTTGTTGTGTTCGCTGTGAGTCGTACATCACTGTCCCACATCTAGCTGATTTTAGGAGTGCTATCTAATTACTGTCAGAGAGAATTGCTAAATTTCAACAACTGTAAGAATAGGGTAATGGTTTGAGGGTAATAAGCATCTGGCCCTCATGTAGTTACTTGTGAGCAGCACTCTCTGAATGTGGGTGTTTGGGAGTCATTTAGGAGCATCTTAGGTGCACAGTCTCTGGGGAGATTCTCTGGATATCTTAGGCATGTTCTGAGCAGTGAAATTTAGAAAAAAATTCAGTTGATTAAAAAAAATTCCAGATTTTGTACTCAATATGTAGTCAACCAGTTTATGTTAGAATACCACTGAGAAGTTATTTAAATGCAAACATTAAAATTGTTATAGATTTTTTTTGCAGCCAGACTTCAGTAGCACCAAATAGAAATATTTTTCCTTTTATGAAACATCATATTCATCCTCATTTTATTTGTTGTAGCTTCTTTTCCTATTTCTGTGAAGAAGAATTTCAGGGAGGAAAAATTTATTTGGGATCAGTTTCCAGTTCCAGTCCACCATGATAGTGAATATTAGCTTCAGGTTCTCGAGGGGCTGGCTAATATTTTGTTGGTACTCAAAAGAAAAAAAAAACATGCTTGGAGGAGGTGGAAAGAATGCAATGTATACTGGGGCTGAGCTGGTTTTCTTCACTTTGTATCATTCAGAATTCCCTGCCCAAGGAATAGTCCCACCCATAATCAAGTTGGATCTCCTCACATCAATTAATTAACCCAAGTATTCTCCCATAGGCATGTCTGGAGACCCTTCTCCCATGTGATTCTAGATTCTGTCAAGTAGAGAATTAATACGAATCAACACAATAACCCATAGAATCCTGAGTATCCACAGGTTTGTATATTGCAAAGGACACAGATATATCTTCAGTGTATATCTTTGCTCCGCTCATGGCTACCCATGCTGCCATTTACAGTAAAACGAGATTTCTGTTTGCCTTGCCTCCTACAAGAATTAGTGTGGCCTTTCTAGGAACATACATTTGATTTGCTAGGTTCTAATAACCCAAATTTCTACCAAAATTTGTCTACCACTGTATATAAATAATCTCATATAGTGACACAATAAGCTACAGAAACAATTTGCAATAGTATAGACTTCATTAATGGATTTTTGTTTGTTTAATTGTTTATTTGATATAGGGTTTCACTATGCAGTCCTGGCTGTCCTGGAACTCACAATGTAGACCAAACAGACTGGCCTTGAACTCAGAGATATCTAGCTGCCTCTGACTCCTCTAAGTGCAGGGATTAAAGGCATGTACCACTAAACCCAACTCACTATTAGTGCTATAAAGCAATTACATTTCAGATTCTTGTCAGAGAAGAACATCTAACTGTCTAATGTCATGTGCTTATCAGGATTTTATAATAACAGTTTTGAAGAACTTTGAATATGTTCATTGTAATCCATAATGGGGGAGTCTATTATTAGATTAATTCAGGGCAAAGAAATTTTCTGTATTTTTCTCTTAATGAGTTGCTTTCAGTAACATTAAACCACCAACCAACCTAGAGAGAGTAAACATAGACATGCAGATAAATTCCGCTATTGTTAGATAATTTTTGTCTAGTCAGTATTTAAATGAATAGAAAGTATACAGAAAGCACTAAGGATGTATAACTTAAAAATGATATGTTTTGAACCCCCATCGCAGGACCTCTGCTAAAGAGGCCCTACCCAGCTGGAGAGTGCCAACTAGACCCACCTATCAGTGCAGAAACATTCTGAGTATCAGCCCAGCCTTTGTCCCTGTCACCAGGCCTTGGCTACAGAAAATGAAAAGCTGTGCATCCCTTCCAGACTAATATGGTTTGATCTAACAAGACCCCCTGAAGCAACGTCAATGGGACAATGCAGCCTTGCAGACCACTACAGCCAGGATTTCTGTGTCTTCTTAGGATTCCCTCATAACAACACCCCCCTACCAACAGGAAGCAGCTTGTAAAGAACGATGCCCAAATTCTCAAATATTGTTTATAAATGTTTGTTTTTATTTTTTAAAGGCATGTATAATTATGTCCAGCATAAAATAAATAAATGTTAAAAATGATATGTTTTGATATGTTTTAATATATGTATTTAAGGATATAATTTTAGTTGCAAAAAGTCAGAGTAATTTTTATATTAAAGGCTAGTTTTTTTCTTTCTAGTACATGCATGTCATATATGCATACTGCATAATTACTGCAAATACATGTTGTTTGCCCCCTTTTAATAAAAATAGGTTCATTTCACATACGATATATCCTGGTTACCATCTGCCCTCTTTCTACTCCACCTAGTTTCTCCCCCTTCTATCATCCTTCCCCTATGATACAAATCCATTCCCAGTCTGCTTGTCATTAGAAATAAATATCATCTAGGAGATAACAACCATATATAACAAAATAAATTATAGTAAGATAATAAAGTCATATTAAAATTGGACAAGGAAAACCAACAGAAGAAAAGAACTCTCCCAGAGGCATAAGAATTGGAAGCCTACTCACACATTCAAGGATACCATAAAATACTAGACAAAAAGCTATAATATATATGCAGAGGATCTGGTGCAGAGATATGTAGGGCATATGCTTGCTACTTGAATCTCTGTGAGTTCATATGAACTTTCCTCAGTTGATTTAGATGGTTTTGTTCTCCTGGTGTCCTCCATTTTCTCTGGCTCTCACAGCCTGTGTGCCTCCTCTGGAGTTCCCTGAAATCTGAAGGGAGTGATTTGATTGAGACATCTCATTTAGAGCTGCCCCCAAAGGGTAAAAGCTTTAAAAAAAATAAAACAACTGGTGATGATTTTTTTTATTCTCATATATGCTTTCCAATGAGATAAGCTATATGCCTCTCAAGGAGCCATAAGTTCTTGTCAGTGACTATGAAAGGACAAAACACATCCCATAATGAAAGAGAGGCAGTGCCCTCTCCTTTGTTTTTGTATTTGATATGCTTGGTGTGCATATTTGTATGTCTGTAGTACACATGTGTACACACGTGCTTGCATGTACATGCATATACAGAGGTATTCCTCCTGGTTTCAAAATAATCATTGTGCCTTCTTCCCAACTCAGTGCTGCCTTTTAAGAACAAGAAATTATTTTGTGAAGTACAACATTGGAAGTCTTTTCTCATGAAGAATTCCTTAGTTTGTATGTCAGAGACCCTGAAACAGTTCTTTGATTTGATTTGACTTTATCTTCTAGAAAGCATCAAGCCAATATTTTCTTTCATCTTCATGTAGTGCTTAGGTTAGGAAAGACCATTAGTTTGTCTTCTTTAAGTCTTTCTCACACTGAAACTGCCGTGATAATTTCTAAACGTTATTATTATAATGGCATGATGGTAGCAATGTGCTACCATTCAGTGTCTTAGATCTCTTCAGTCTTACCATTATCAACAGAATGAAGCTCTAGCTTCAGCATGGCATTTGCAGCCCCTTGTAATTTACTGATACCTAAGACTGCTGCAGAATATTTCTCCCATTGCCTGAACAGTATATGGGAGCCCAGCCTGGCTACGTGATTTGCTCTTCCAAAGACACCCTAGTACCCAACCCTGTGCTGCAGTACTTTGTACATACTATTTTGAAGAACTCTACTTGATGCTACCATCCCAGTTTGATGTGGTGAATTTAAAATTTCCTATTGTTCATAGTGTATTGACAGCCATAGTCTGATTAGATAGCCCCCTTTCCATCCTTCTATTCCTTCCATTCCTGTCATTTCCCCTGACCATATTTTAGCAGTGCACAGTTTGTCTTATGTCTCAGTCTTTTCTGTCTGTAGCTTCCCCTCAAGCTGTTTCTTCTTTTGGGGTGATCCTCTGCATTTCTGCTTACCTAAGTGATTCACATTCATTTTTCAGATGTTTCTAATTTGCCAAAGAAAAGCTTTCTGTGGAACTAAATGAGGTGACTTTTGTTTCCTGACCTCTTCATGACTGAACATAAATACTGGCTATGTACATTTATTTTTCAAGGAGTTTCTCTTCTTATTTTAAGAAAAAGGTATACTTTGTTCTTCTCTTTTCTCTTTGTTTCTCCTCTGCCCTGGCTCTTCTCATTAGCTAGCTCTGTGCTAACAAGATCTCCTTGCTGGATTTTTCTCAAGGCTGAGTTCTTCGCCCAATTTTTGTTTCTTACCTTAGTCTCTCTTTAGGTTACACCATCCAGTTTTGTGACTTCAAATGGCAGATAGGAAACTTTGACTTTGGACATGTAGTCTAAGATCTGGACTTGCAAGTACAGTTTCTCTCACATGACACCTGCATTTGGGTGCATCAAATGTGCAAACTTAACATTTGAAACGATTTTTATTTTAGTTCTCTGCCAGGGAAGCTGCCATCTCTCAGTCTTTCCAAGCTCTGTAAATGGCACCACCATTTACCTTGTAACTAAAGAGAAGCCCAGGATTCCCATTTGTTGATTTTTCTCTATTTTCATTTAATTTTTATGGTGACCTTCTTTATAACTTCTTCAATACTGACCTCTATACTGGACTTTTGGCTCTCTTCTATTCATTCTGTATGCAGAAACCACACTGACTTTATTAACACCATATTCAGATTACAATATTGCTCTTAAAAATCTTCAATCTGTTTCACCATTACAATGACAGATCCACTCTTCCTGTGACCTGAAAAGGGCCATGCCTTATGACATTTCATGATAGTATTTTTTCTATCACTTGTTCACTGCACTGATATTGCTGTTCTCTCTCAATTTTCAGAGGTGATCATAGCCAGGGGCCTTGACTCTAGTGGCAATAAGTCACCTTTTTAACTTTCTATTGGAGTCTCAGCTTAGAGTTTTTCTTTTACAGAAATATCTCCTGGCTATTTATCTTAGATCCTATATTTTCCTTATTATATATTTACATGTTAAATTGTGGTAGTTAGCACATTAATTATAGCTTCACAGGTGCCATAGAAATAATGCACAGGTATTGCATGAAGGAACAAACAAACAAACAAACAAACTTTCTCTGGGATTAATTTGCCTAACAGTAAGCCAAACATTAAATTTCTGGTTCTTGTCTCTGTAGTTTGTGTTTACTGGGCTATTTGTGGTGTGTGTGTGTGTGTGTGTGTGTGTGTGTGTGTGTGTGTATGTGTGTATATGTGTGTGTGTGTGTGTGAAGCCTGTGAATAGTATATCTGTATTTGTTCTGTATCTGCATCTGTTGTATCTCTATATATGTTCTTTATTTATATCCATGCAAGTAATTCAGAATAATGTGTATGTGTGTCATATAAATAATTTCCTAGAAATACATGTTGAAAGCAACCTTAAAACAAATATCCAATGTTACCAGCAGCATTTATTATGAGTATATAACTTAATATTAAATGTATTCATTTCTCTTAGGTTGTAAAAGTCAATTAAGGGAAATCCAAGTTATAGCGATGTTGGCTAAATTGTTCTCTTTGCTGAATACACAGTAGAATAACAGACTAAGTCTTAAATGACCTCATGGTGTATTATTAATGTGAACACAAGGTCCAGGTGAAGTTCACTAACTTTGGAGTCAAGAGAGATTTTTATTAAAATGAGTTAGACTGTTCAGTACTTATGTTTTGTAGTTATTGACTTACGTTTGTTTATACATTTGTCATTTGACCAAGTTGTAAGCTCTATAAAGTCTGTTTTATTTAATGTGGCATATCCAATTAAGATGGCACCCAATAGGTATGAAATAAATGAACCACTCTTTCAGTTTTCAATATCATATGAAGCCTATGATCCTCCAGAATATTGTAGATTTATATAGTACATGGTCCTACCTATATTTCTTTATATGTCTCACAAATACAATTATAAAGTGTGTCTTCAATATTAGTAAATTGTAACATAAGGCCCTTCTTCCCCTTCATCTTTCATCAACGGTATAATTGGATAAATAGCTTAAAATATTTTAGAAGTGAAAGAACAACTTGTGTACTCTAAAATATTGCTATTGTTTTCCTTGTTGACTGAACACATTGATTGAAATTGATCGAAATTCCTGAAGGTAGCTTAAAGATTTTTAAATGGTGGAAATAAATTGTTTTAACAGGCTAGTAAGAGATATCATTTTGCAGTGTGGTTTAGGGCACATTATAATTGATTATTGTTTGACTATTATAGCAATACAATGTTTCTTTTTTCACTTGTTAAAATAGGTACAGAATGATATAATTCTATAAGGCTATTTGGTTGCCTTCATAAAAGGCAAATTTTGGTTCAGACAACATAAGAAGATAAAATACCTCTGTATAAACAATGTTTTCAATGAGGTAAAAGAACACAGAAGAAGCTAAATTTAGGTGACAAACTCATCATCAATGGTAGGGCATATGACATTGTCCTTTGAGAACAGAAAATTCAGAGCATTGGATAAAACACACACACACACACACACACACACACACACACACACACACGGTATGTGTACACAAACAAAACACATGAAGATGAATAAATCCAGAAAAAAAGGTTCCCTGGTGTGTTTTTCTACAATGATGGGGAAAATTGTGGCAGAGAGTGAGTCCCAAGCTGAAATCTGGATAACTAAACAAAACTGTAGCTCAGTTTTCCTGAGACTTCCTCAAATCTTCTAAATTTTATGTTATCTTGCAACTCATCAAGATAATTATATAGAACTATTTTTCCTTAAATTATTTGTGCAACAAGCAGTTTTGGACAGAATATGAAGTGGGATTCTTCTAATATTGTGAAATCTCAGTCCATGGGTCTGGGGAAAGAGTTCAATAGTTAAGAATACTGTTGCTCTTTCAGTGGACTCAGGCTTCAGTTCCCAGCACCCACACAGTGGCTTCCAACCATCTATAACTCCAGTTCCATGGGATCTGGTGCCCTCTTTTGGACTTTCTGGGGACCAGGAATGCACATGGTGCAATACTTACACAGAGATGTAATAGTTATATACCTAAAATTAAATGAATACCTCTACTAGCAAAAGGTCTAGTTAAATTTGTCAATGATAAGCACAGATATTTATTTTTACATTGTTAAAAGTTGAATTTGTATATTTTTGCACACATTTCCTGTTGTCAAAAATGAAGAGAGCCAGAGTATCCTGAGTTGATTCTTGACAGCCTAATTCATACATTCTGCTTATTCCTAGAGTATGATAAAATAATTGAGGCTTCGTGATCTGTTGACCTTATTACATCATTGAAAGATCACATTTTGGCCTTCAAATGGCTGATTTCTTCTCAGTGATTCACAGTACCCAGAAATCCGGGGCTTACTGGAATTGTTAATAAAAATTACAAATGTCCCTGCAATAAATGTCAGATGTCGATTCTTGATAACTTTAAGTACAGTTGGCTGTTAAACTGGCCCATTATCAATTACTTATTACCTCCCAGTTTTCTTCATTTCCTCATCTCAGGGAAAGTTTCACATTATTTTCAATGTTCTTGAAAATGAAGATGCCTACTTCTGCATTCTGGCTTCACTTTCTTCAGCTGTCCCTTGGAAAATCTTACATCAGCCATATACCACATCCCTCTTTCTAATTTGAGATTGTTCCATAACTTTATGGAACCCTGGTGGACAGTGACATTGGCTATATTCACATCCTTCTCTGGTTCCAGATTATCTGCTATTACATTATTGTCTTGTATTATTTTTTCTTGGCCCCCTCTCTCGTCCTTAGTTATCCTCTCCTAAAACTGAATAGTATCAGAAACATGCCTTAAATATTATAAATCCATTTTCTTCCACAGACTGGGAAGAGCCAAAGTATCAAGTAGTACAACGTTACAATTTCTAGTTGCCTTTGAACATCACTTTAAATTTTTAAAAGGAAAAATATCCTCTTTCCTTTTTTTGTTATTGCTAGTGGGTACTTTGTAACTATTTCAGTGCTTTAGTTACCACTGTTCATTTTGTGGCTTCTCATCTGGAAAATTCCATAAGAGTTGTATTCCACACATCTTCTACTCTTGCCTTTGTATCCCGATGATAAATCATGCATACTGAAAAAGAAATAAAGAAAGAAAGAAAGAAAGAAAGAAAGAGAGAGAGAGAGAGAGAGAGAGAGAGAGAGAGAGAGAGAAAGAAAGAAAGAAAGAAAGAAAGAAAGAAAGAAAGGGAAAAAGAAAGAAAGAGAGAAAGGAAGAAAGAAAGAAAGAAAGAAAGAAAGAAAGAAAGAAAGAAAGGAAGGAAGGAAGGAAGGAAGGAAGGAAGGAAGGAAGGAAGGAAGGAAGGAAGGAAGGAAGAAAGAAAGGCAAAGTAAAAACTTATACCAAGCATGGCACTGCAGGTGAAAAGATGCTGACTAATGATCATCAAGGCAGTCAGATTTTTTAATAGACTTCTTGTAGTAAAAAAATGTATTTTACTTGCTGATCAATAGATTATTGTAAAAAAAAACTTAGTTAACATTTATGTATAGACAACCAAGTATTTTTCCATTTTAATTTTAGGATGCCTTTGAAAAAAGTAGATCCTTGAATTTATTACTATGTCATTCTAAATTCTGATAGCACTCACTTGGTTTTCCTTCCTGTTCATCATTTAGTAACCTATTATGTTATCCCCTCATATTGCTCTGTCATCTTTGGTTCTTATTTGGTCAGAATTCATTGAGTATTGGCTTCTAACTTCAGGCAAGGGAAGGGAGAGATAAAGAGATGAGAAGGAAAATATAAATATAGTAAGGAAACTGTTTCAAGGTTTGAAGCAAAGTTCTCTAGGACACTGCTGATTCTAAGCACTGTCACATTCATTATAAATTGATGTGAGGTAGGGACCTTCAGCCCTATTGGTGAAGTAACTGCTGGTCCCGTGGTCATAGGCACAAAAAGTTATCTTGGTCTTTCCCACTTCCTGTACAATACAATGTGTCACACTAGTCATTCTTTAATACAGAATGAAACATAGATTCTATGTGCAGAACATAACACTACAAACATTACGAGTTATTATTTCTGTACATTAGCTTTAAGACCTTGATCAAGACAATGTACATATTTTCCCATACCTAAGTGGGACTAATAAAGTGCAATTTGTTATTTTCTGAAAAGCACATGGATTGCATGTGCGTTAAGCTTAGCATGTTTGACATATATTAGGTATTTAACAAATGTTACTACTAGTTAATTAGATCCCTGAACCATGTTCAGCTTTGAATCATCTGAAAGTATCATATTTTTCACATTTATTTATTTATCTTGAGAATTTTTATACATGAGTACAATGAATTTTGATACTATTTCCCTTCCTTGTCAACTAATTTCTTCTATGTGTCCCATATATCTCTCTTAAATTCATATCCTCTTCTCTACTGAGTTCAATTAGGGCTTCTCATGTGCACATGATTGTAGCATTGTCAAACTCTAAGGAAAAATGACCCTTCCTCCCTCAGAAACCTTCTACTGCCTGCCCCTCCTCAATTAGGAGTGAGGCCTTGTAAGTCATTTCTACAACCCACACTGGAGTCTTGTGTAGGCATCCAAAGCTGTTGATGACATCATTATTTTCAAAAGCAAAATAGAAACAATGATTTTCTCTAAGCTTTTAGTACACTTACTATGGGTTAAAGAACTGAGAACATTTGTCTCTCTCTTTTCAAATTTCTCTAAATGAAGACCTTAGGTGATTCTTGCAAATGGGCATAGATATATATAGTAGAACACTCAATGTGTACTGGTAGGGGAGGTCAACACAATTAGTGTGACTAAACTCACATGATCTTGATATGCAAGGCATATTTAAAACACACATTTTGCTTTAAGCGCCAATCTCATTGCTACTTTACCAGTCAATGTACATGGACATGCCTTGAAACTGGAAGTCCCATCTTGCATTGACCTTTCTGGCCTTTCTTATGATTTCAAAGGTAGAGGCTGCATTCTCGTTGTTTACATCTGTAGGTAAAAGCACATCTATGTCTAACATTTGCACATCCAATATTTGTGTTAAAGATAGTGTGGGTAGACAAATAGGACCAAGAGGTAAGTGACCAGCCTCACATCTGGACCAAACAGCCTCTAGGCCCTAGGTAGAACCCCAGCTCTTTCTCCACCCATCTCAGGCACACTAGCAGTTCATCAGGAAAGGCTCCTGTAGGCAGGCTGCACCAATAACCCCCCATGGGCCCTGTAATCTACAAGTCTCATTCCCCCCATTAAGTCCCACAACTGCCAATACCTTAGAGGCTCCTTGAGTCACAGGTAGTGACTGCACAGAACTGACCAAGAGAGGCTCCCTTAAACATAGATACTGACTGTAAGGATCAGACAGAGACAAGCATACTGCTTTCACCTACTGAAGGAAGAGATGGGTGGTGGGAGGAATAAAAGGTCCTGATATGGGGCAATTTTCCCTGTCAGCCTTGTCCCACTGCTACATCAGCCCCAAAGAACACACAGAGACACTGTATTAGATATAAAGCTGTTATCCTGTTACCAGCATTTCTTATTGGCTAGCTCTGTCTTAAACAATAAGTTATTTCTATGAATCTAAGTGTTTCCACATGGTCTTATCTTACTGGAGAGAGGGTGCAAACTTCCTCTCTCAATTACCTACATCTTGAAACTTCTCTACTGCATCCTTGTCTCCTAGACCCACATATCTTGCTTTCCTATTGGCCAATAGGGCTTTATTCATTAACCAATAAGAGAAACATATTTACAGAATTACATCTCCCATCAAGGTCAGGACTCTTTCCAGTAAGACCATGTGGAAATACTTAGATTGATAGAAATGACTTAATATTTAAGACAGAGCTAGCCAATAAGAAACACTAGTAACCATCCAACAGTTTCATAATTAATACCGGGTCTCTGTGTGTTATTTTGGGACCAGGCTGGCAGGAAAGTAACAAAATGGAGCCTACAATGTAGGTACTAAGAATTTTCACTTAAAACTTGACAAAAGCTTAAAAGGTGATTTTAGAAGCAAAAGAACAGACACAAGCAAGGCTTCTTTGTAACAGCATTTTTCTAGGTTGGGCTCTGTTTTGATAGAGAAGCTTTGAGGACTGGCACAGTTCCTTTTAGGGGGGTTTCCTGACAGCATAAGCAGAAAAAAAACCTCAGGCCTCTTTTAAGTGGACCTGATAACAACTAATTTTAACAATGTTGTTGTTTGGCATATAAAAGACAGATGGCCCGAAAAAAAATAAAGATTTATAATAAAGACAGATTAAGAGAAAGAAAAACCTCTAAAGGTTTATGGTGTGTTTTAAAATATTTCATAGTCTTGAGAGACAGAAAAAAAAACAGGAAAAAACAGGATAAAGTGGATTAAAGAAACAAAGAGAGTAGCTGGGTGTGGTGGCACACCTTTTTAATCCCAGCACTGGTAAGGCAGAGACAAGCAGACATCTGTGATTTCGAGGCCGGTCTACTGTACAGAGTGAGTTCAAGGGCAGCCAAAGTTACACAAAGGAACCCTGTCTCAATAAAGGAAAAAATAAAAGTAAAAGAAATAGAGTAATATAAAAGCCATGTAAAGATTGAAAATACACACGGTCTCTGGATACTGTATGCTATAGTGTTGTCTTTGAAATGTTTGACTGCTGAGGAAATAGCAACAACTGCTAAAAGAAATGCTGTTAGATTAATTCAATGTATATATTTTAAAAATGCTTTGACTTCAAAATCTAAGTTTAAGACCAGGTTACTGGGGGAAAGAATTTCTATTTTTGTTTCCACAGAAAATGAAAAGCTGTGGATTCCTTCCAGATTAACATGGTTTCATCAATCAAGAGCCCCCTGAAACAGCATCCCAGGTGATCTAACATTTGAAACAGTGGGATAAGACAGCCTTGCAGACCACTACAGCCATGATTTCTGCATCTTCTTAGTATTCCCATTGTATTATAGCATCCCAACCAATAAAAAGAAATTTGGAAAGAATGACACTCAAATTCCAAAATATTGTCTATAAATTTTGATTTCATTTAATTTGGGTTGGTTATAAATGGTCAATGATCGTAGTCAATTGCTTTTTAAAGGAAAAAAGGGGAATAGGATATAGAAATTCATACTTTGTTTTGGAATAGATTTTCATCTTTGATACAAATTTAAGGTCAATTTTGTGATGTGTATACTTCTCTTATTTGAGTATTGTGTTTATATAGCTCATTGAAAATGTAATGTATAATTTAATGCAAATTATAGTCAGTTATCTATAATAGTCAAAACTTATAGTTAGGTTGGTTAGGTTTTTATAGATATATAGAGATAAACTCCAAATGGATACACATTCTTCAAACCTTTCAAAGACCCACAAATTATGGCATTTAAAATGGTTTAGTGTTTTTCTTGATAATGAGACATAACTGCTCTGGGCAACACTACCTGTGTCAGAAAGGACAATGAACATCGAAGAAACTCATTATGTACTTTGCTTCCAGTATGGCAACATTAGCCATTTGAGCAAAATACTGCTCAAATGGACTGTTTGAATTTATGCTATAAAAACTGGACATGCAGGACCCACATAAAAGTGACTACTGATACAAGATGGACAGTGCTGCAGGGTTCCTGTTTCATGGAAGAGTGGCAGACATAAAAACCCTTCTTTTTATTTTAGGCAGAAAAGTAGAAATGATGGGAGATGTCATTCTGTAAATAGTTTCTCTTATTGGTTAATGAATATAGCCCTAATTTCCCCTAGGAAAGCAAGATAGGCCAGACTAGGAGACAAGGAGAATTCTGAGAGATGTAGTAGAGAGGAGTAAGATGTAGGCCATGGGAGGAAAAAAAGGTCAGGACTCTTTCTCTCTCCAGTAAGACCACATGGAAATACTTAGATTGATAGAAATGACTTAATATTTAAGACAGAGCTAGCCAATAAAACATGCTAGGAATAGGCCACAGTTTCATAATTAATACAGTGTGTCTGTGTGTTATTTTGGTACTGACAAGGCTGGCAGTAAACTGCTTGTAACAGATAGAAATATAAGAATACATTCAACCAACTAAACAGCAATGTGGCATCACAAAGACCTAATGTTATAAAAAGGCTAAGAGACCCTGAATGCCAAGACAGGCCGGTATATTCAGAAAAACTCAATCACCATAGACAGAGAAAACAAGATATTCCATGACAAAAACAGATTTAAACAGTAGCTACACACACACACACACACACACACACACACACACACACACACACATTCTTACAGAAAGCACTAGAAGGAAAACTCCAACCCAAGTGTGTAAGAAGTACCCATGAAAGCACAGGCAATAGATAATCCCACTTGAGCAAATCCTAAAGAAGGGATTTACACAAAACACTACTACCAAAAAATAAAAGGAATCAACAATCACTTGTCATTAATATCCCTTAATATCAATGACCTCAACTCACCTATAAAATAGAGACTAACATAATGGATACAAAAACAGGATTGATTTTTCTGCTGCATAGAAGAAACACACCACAAATTCAAAGACAGGCATTAGTCTAGAGTGAAAAGATGGGAAAAGACTTTATAATAAAATGGACTAAGGAAGCAAGCTGTAATGATCCTAATATTAAAAAAAAATAGACCTTAAAAGTAATCAAAACAGACGATAAAAGACATTTCACACTCATCACAGAAAAAAATGTCATCAAGATGAAGTCTCAATCCTGCACATATCTTCCCCCAGTACAAGGACACTACAAATCACACCTCACATACTGGAAGACTTCAACATCCAACTCTCACCAATGGACAGGTCTGCCAAACAAAATATTAATGGAGAAATTGGGGATCTAACAGATGTTATGACACAAGGGCTTAAAAAACATCTGTAGAACATTCCCCCCAAACACAAAGAAGTATACCTTCGGCCGTAACACAAAAATTCAAGAAAGAAAGAGGACTACAGACCAATTTCCCTCATAAACATTGATGCAAAAATATTAAAATACTGGCAAACGAAATCCAAGAACACATACAAATGTCATCCACCATCACCAAGTCTGCTTCATTCCAAAGATGCAGGACTAGTAAATGGTTCAATATGTAAATCTATAAATGTAATCCACCATAAAAAAAAACTGAACAAATAAAACCACATGATCAACTCTTTAGGTTCTTAAAAAAATCTTTGGACAAAATCCAACACTCCTACATTATGAATGTCTTGGAGAGGTCATGGATAAAGGTAACATATCTAACATAATAAAAGAAATTTATAACAAGCTGACAGTTAAAATCAACAGAGAGAAACTCAAAGTAATTTGACTAAAATCAGGAATAAGACAAGGCTGTCTGTTCTCTCTATATATATTCCTTATTAGTATTGGAAGTTGTAGCCTGAGCCATAAGACAACAAAAGGGGATACAAATTGTGAAGAAGTCAAATGCAGATATGATGGCATATATAAATACCTCAAAAACTCTACCTGGTAACTCCTATTACTGATAAACAACTTCAGTAATGTGGTGAGATACAAAATAAACTCAATAAAATCAAAAGCCCTTCTACATTCAAATGATAAATAGAATGAGAAAGAAATTAGTGAAACATCACTTCTTACAATAGTCATAAATATAAAGTATCTTGGTGTAACTCTAACCAAACAAATGAAGGCTTATATGGCAAGAATTTTGTCTCTATGAAAGAAATGGAAGAAGATATCAGAAATGAAAAGATCTCCCACGCTCTTAGATAGGTAGGATCAACATAGGTACCAAAAAAATTTATAAATTATTTTTTTCTTATTTTATGTATCAATCCTGGTTCCTTCTCCCGGTTCTCATTCTCCCATGCCTTCTGACCCTCCTCCCATCCCATTCCCCATCCATTCCCCATGGAGGGTGAGGTCTTCCTAGACGGATCATTGAAATTGATGAAGTCATTTGGGGTAGGAACTAGGCCCTCCCTCCTATCTCTAGGCTAAGGGAGCATTCTTCCATGGGGAATGTGCTCCCAAAGTTCTTTCCTGCAGGAGGGATGCATCCTGGTTCCACTGTCAGAGAACCCATAGACTGCCCAGGCCTTCTAAGTGAGACCCACATTAAGGGGATCTTGGTCATTGCTATCCTGGTTTCTCAGTCTGGGGTCCATGAGCTCCCTCTTGTTCAGGTCAGCTGTTTCTGTGGGTTTCTGCAGCCTGATCTTCACCCCTCTGCTCATCACATCTCCCTCTATGCAAGTGGATTCCAGGATTCAGCTTAGTGTTTAGAAGAGGGTGTCTGCTTCTATTTCCAACAGCTACAAGATGAGGGCTCTAGGATGGCATATAATGTAGTCATCAATCTCATTATCAGGGAAGGGCATTTAAGATAGCTTCTCCACTATTGCTCAGATTGTTAGTTTGGGTCATCCTTGTAGATATCTGAAAATTTCACTAGTTCCAGTTTTCTCTTCAAACATATAATGGCTCCTTTTATTATGGTATCTCTTTTCTTGATCTCCTCCATTCATCCCCGACTCAATCTTCCTGACCCCTCATGTTCTCCTCTCTCCTCCTCTTTTCTCCTTCTCTTTCTCCTAACTTGCTCTCAACTCACTGCCCTCCTCCCAACATGCTCATGGGATCTTGTCCCTTTCCCCTTCTGTGGGGGACCTTTTATGTCTTTCTTAGGGTCCTCCTATGGTCTAGCTTCTCTGATGGTATGTATTGTAGGTTGGTGATCCTTTGCTCTATGTCTAAAATCCATACATGAGTGAGTACATACTATGTTTGTCTTTTTTGTGACTGGGTTACCTCACTAAGGATGGGTTCTTCTAGTTCCATCCATTTGCCTGTGAATTTCAAGATTCCATTGTTTTTTTCTGTTGAGTAGTACTCCATTGTGTGAATGTACCACATTTCCTTTATCCATTCTTCAGTTGTGGGGCATCTAGGTTGTTCACAGGCTCTAGCTATTATAAATAATGCTGCTATGAACATATGAACAGATGCATTTGATGCATGAATATGCATCTTTTGGATATATGCTGAAGAGTGGAATTGCCAGATTCTGTGGTAGACTGATTCCAATTTTCCTGAGGAACTGCCATACTGATCTCTAAAATAGCTGCACAAGTGTGTATTCCCACCAGCAGTGGAGGAGTGTTCCTCTCTTTCCCCATCCTCTCTAGCATAAATTATCATTGGTGTTTCCGATTTTAGCAATTCTGTCAAGGGTAAAATGGTATCTCAGAGTTGTTCTGATTTGCATTTCCTGATGGCTAAGGATGTTGAGCACTTTCTTAAGTGTCTTTCTGCCATTTTGGATTCTTCTATTGAGAATTCTCTTTTCAGCTCTGTACCCCACTTTTTAATTGGACTATTTGGTGTTTTGGTGACTAGCTTCTTGAGTTCTCTGTGTATTTTGGAGTTCAGCCCTCTGTCAGATGTGGGGTTAGTGAAGATCTTTTCCCACTCTGTGTGCTGCCATTTTGTCTTGTCCACTTTGTCCTTTGCCTTACAGAAGTTTCTCAGTTTGAGGAGGTTCCATTTATGTATTGTCGATATCAGTGTCTGTGCTACTGGAGTTTTGTTCAGGAAACAGTTTCCTGTACCAATTAGTTCAAGGGTACCTCCCGCTTTCTCTTCTAAGAGGTTCAGTGTGGCTGGATTTATGTTGAGATCTTTTATCCATTTGGACTTAAGTTTTGTGGATGACAATAGATATGGATCTGTTGTCTTTTACACACCAGCATCCAGTTATGTCAGCACTATTTGTTAAATATGCTTTCTCTTTCCATTGTATAATTTTAGCTGTTTTGTCAAAGATCAGGTGTTCAACAGGTGTTCATGGGTGTGTGGGTTAATATCAGGATTTTCAATTCAATTCCATTGTCTATTTTGTGCCAATACTAAGCTCTTTTCAGGACTATAGCTCTATAGTAGAGCTTGAAGTCAGGGATGGTGACGCCTCCCGAGGTTCCTTTATTGTACAGGATTGTTTTGGTTATCCCAACTCTTTTGTTTTTCCATATAAATTGAGTATTATCCTTTCAAGGTCAGTGAAGAATTGTGCTGGGATTCTGATGGGAATTGCACTGAAGCTGTAGATTGCTTTAGGCAAGATTGCCATTTATACGATGTTGGTCCTATCTATCCAAGAGCATGGGAAATCTTTACATTTTCTGGTATTTTCTTTAATTTCTTTCTTTAAAGATGCAAAATTATTTTTTGTTTGTTTGTTTGTTTGTTTATTTATTTATTTTTCTTATTTTATATATGGATCACAGTTCCCTCTCCCTCTCTCCCTCCCATGCCTTGTATATATCTGCTTCATCTGCTTTGGTATGTTTCAGTATAGTTGGTGTAGAGTCACTAGATTCTGGTGCTGTCATACTGGTTTTTCTATTGTTGAGAGTTTTCTGTCTTTCTATCTTTCCATCACTTCTCTCAGTGGCTATAAGTGGGTTAGAACTTAGATGTCAGTAACTCTGGATTATCTAATCTGTCATGGAGGTCTCTCAAGCAGAGGCTGCAGCAGGGCCAAGGATTTAGGGAAGGCAAAGGGGTCCAAGGTCAGAGGAGGACAGGTTCCAGATGGTCACAAGTGGAGGGGTGGGTTAAGTATACTCAGAGCCAACCCAAGAAGTTCCAAGGAGAGGGTGGGGATATTCAGCCCAAACTCTAGCCAAACACTTTGCTCAAGCAGTGGGACTAACAGGCTTAACAAAAGCAATCTACAGGTTCAATGCAATTCCCATAAATATCCCAGAACTATTCTTCACAGACATTAAAAGAACAGCACACAATTTCATATTGAAAAACAAACAAAAAAAGGAGAATGGCTATAATAATCCTTGCAATATTGGAATATCTGGAGATATCACTATCCCTCACTTGAAGCCTTGAAACTGTATTATAGAACTATAGTAATAAAAACTTCTTGGTTTTGGCATAAAGACAGGCAGCTGGATAACGGGAATTGAATCCATGACCCTGGCATTAATCCACACAACTATGATCACCTGGTTTTTTTTGACAAAGAAGCCAAAATAGTACAATGTAAAAAGGAAAACATTTTTAACAAATGGTGCTGGCATAACTAGACATCAACATGTAGATGAATGTAAATAGATCCATATCTTTCTCCATGCACAAAACTCAAGTTCAAGTCTATCCAGACTTCAACATAAACCCAGCTATATTGAACCTCTTAGAAGAGAAAGTGGGAAGTATCCTTGAACGCATTGGTATAAGAGACTTCTTTCTAAATATAACACCAGTTGCAGACACTGGGAGCAACAATTAATATCCTGTAACTGAAAAGATTCTATAACGCAAAGGATGTGGTAAATAAGGCAAAATGACAGGCTATAGAATGGGAAAAGATCTTCACCAACCCCACATTCTGACAGATATCAAGAAACTAGACATCAAAATACAAAATAACACAATTTTAAAATGGAGTTAGGAGGAAGAAGAGGGGAGAGGGAAGCATGAGGTAGCAGGAAGATTGAGTCAGGGTAAAAATAGAGCAGAGCAAGAAAAGAGATACCATAATAGAGGGAGCTATTATAGGTGTGAAGAGAAATCTGGTACTAGGAAAATTTCCAGAGATCTACAAGGATGACCCCAACTAACAATTTAAGCAATAGTAGAGAAGTTACCTTAAATGCCCTTCCCTGATAATGAGATTGATAACTACCTTATATGCCATCCTAGAGCTTTCATCTAGTAGCTGATAGAAGCAGAAGCAGACATCCACAGTTAGACACTGATCCAAATTCTTATAATTCAGTTGCAGACAGGGTGGAGTAATGAGCAAAGGGGTCAAGACCAGGCTGGAAAAACCCACAGAAATAGCTCACCTGAACAAAAGAGAGCTCATGCACCCCAGTCTGATAGCTGGGAAACCAGCATAAGACTTACTCAGACTCCCTGAATGTTGGTGTTAGTTAGGAGGACTAGGCAGTCTATGGAGCCTCTGGTAGTGGGTCAATATTTATACATAGTATACTAATGGACTTTGGGAGCCCATTCCACATAGATGCATACTCCCTCAGCCTAGACACATTTGGAAGGGCCTAGGCCGTGCTTCAAATGATATGACAGACTTTGAAGATTTCACATGGAAGGCCTTACCTTCCCTGAGGAGCAAAAGGGGATGGGTTAGGGGTTGGTGGGGGAAACAGGAGAGGACAGGAGGGAGTGGGAACTGGGTTTAACATGTAACACAAGCTTGTTTCAAATTTAAATTAAAAAAAAAAAAGAAAAGGAAGATGAGATATAGACTTGAATAGAGAATTCTCACCAGAAGAATATCAAATGGCCAAAAGACATTTAAGGAATTTCTCAGTATTCTTAGTCATCAGAGAAATGCAGATCAAAATGACTTTCCAGAATGACTAAGATAAAAAATACTGAGGACAACTCATGTTGGAGAGGATGTGGAGTCAGGGGAACACTCCTCCAATGCTGGTGGAAATGCAAACTTGTACAACCTCTTTTGGGAATCAATATACTTCAAGAATTAGTGATACCACTGTTGGGAATATACCCAAAAGATGTACAATCATACCACAAGGACATTTGTTCAAAAAAGTTTATAGCATCATTGTTGGTAATAGGCAGAACCTGGAAACAACATAGATGCCCCTCAACTGAAGAGTGGATAAAACAGATGTGGTACATTTGCACATGGAGTACTATTCACCTGTAAGAAACAATGAAATTATGATTAGCAAGCAAATTGATGGACCCAGAAAAATCAAACATCCTGTGTGAGATAACCTTGATTCTAAAAGACAAACTTCGTATGTAGATATTAGATGTAAAGCCAAGGATGAGCAGCAGCCTACAATCCAGAGAAGGTAGGTAAGAAGGAGCACCTTAAGAGGGACACATCGATCACCCTTGGAACGGAAATTAGATGGGATCTCCTAGATAAACTTGGGAAGGGAAGCAGTAAAGAGGAAGAGAGGGAGATAAGAACATGTGGGAATAGGATGGACAAGGTGGGGGCGGCAGAGTGAAAGTAATGAAAGAGATATCTTAACAGAGAGCCACTGTAAGGTTAAGGAGAAATCTGGTGCTAGGGTAATTCTCAAGAGTCCACAAGGGTGATATCAGTTTAAGACTCCTAGCAAAAGTGGAGAAGATGACAGAGCTGGCCTACCTTTGTAATTAGATTGGTAAATTCTCTAGCTCTCATCATAGAACCTTCATCCAATAATTGATGGAACCAGATGCAGAGATCCACAAGCAAGCACCCACACAAGATACAGGAATACAGGCAAAGAGAGAGGAGAGGGATTGTATGAGCAATGAAGGCCAAAATTGTGATAGAGAAGTCTATAGAGACAGCTGAACTAAGCTTGTGGAAACTCATGATTGCTAGACTGACAGCTGTGGAGACTCCACGGGACCAGACTAGGCCCTGCCCTCACACTCAGAAGACAGTTGTGAATTTTGGGCTAGCTGAGGGACCTTTGGCATAGGACCAGGATGTAATTCTGGTACATGAGCTAGCATGCTCAGCCTTAATGTGTGGGAGAAGAGTTTGGTCTTGTCAAAACTTAATGTTCCAGACTTTGTGGACTCCTCATTGGAGTTCTTATCAGTGAGGAGGAGTGGTCCAGGAAAGTTTCTGGGTGGATATTGGGGAGAATTATGGGAGGAAGTCTGGGATGTCTGGGAGGGAGAACTGTTGTAGGAATGTAAAATAAAATGAAATAAATTATAAAAGAAGATAGTGGGGTCACAGTTGCTCAGTTCCCTTCTTCAACTTTTCCATATGGTTTTCTAACTCCAATATTTGTGAGGCTTTAAAAGTATCATCCATCCCTGGTCTCTCTCCTTGGGACACATTAGTAATTTTTCCCTCCAAATTGTATACACCTTCCTACAGGTGATGCAACCTCTGATGTACTTCTCTTTGCTGAATATTGTGCCTAATCCTCAGATGCATAGTTTTCAATTCTAGTCATCAATTTGTGCCACTGAAGGGTCTTTGTTAGAATTGTGGAAACAATGCTCAGAGTTCTTAAGAATGGTATTAATACCTTCATAAAAGGGGTCCAATAAAATTTCCTTATCCCCTTCAGCTTGTGGAGAAATATGAAAGAGATGCTATGAGAAATAGGTACCATGCCAGACAATAAATCTCCTGGTGTCTTCCTCTGGGCTGCTTGGCTTCCAGACTTGTCAGTAATAAATGTTCCTCACATGCCCAGTTCATAGTACATTTGTAGTAGCCTAAGTGGCTAAGACAGTGGTCCTTTCCAGCAATTATGTCTTCAGCAGCTGTCATATTTCACCTATACTCACACATTCAGATGGCTAAATAATGCCATAGCCAAATTCTCCTTCCAGGTAGCAACACAAATGTCTTCCCTGATGTTTGTCTTGTGTGTGTGTGTGTGTGTGTGTGTGTGTGTGTGTATCTGTGTGTGTGTGTGTTTGTGTGTGTGTCTGTGTGTGTGTGTGTTTGTGTGTGTGTGTGTGTGTGTGTGTGTTCGTGTGTGTGGGTCTATGTGTGTGCCTATGTATCTGTGTGTATGCCTGTGTATACATCCATGTCTATGTGTCTGTGTGTGTCTATATGTATGTGTCTTTGCATATGTCTGTGTGTGTGATTGAGAGAGACAGAGTGAGAAAAAGAAGAGATTTGATTGTATGTTCAAGTCAGCCAACCCTGTGACCCTTTTTTCCTCTTTATAACTCTGATTATACTGTCCTATGAATCAATTTCTAAGCCTATGCATTGATTTTCTTTTAAACTAGAACTCTGAGTAGAAGAATCATGCCTTCATCTTTACCTTCCGAACTACTTGAAATATTTTTGGCATAAGGAGGGCACTTTTGAAGTGCTCACTGAATGAACAAGGAGGCAAATAACTAATACTCTTATTTGAACTCACAATTTATACTTAATAATTAGGCACTCTAACATTTAACAATTATTAATATTTCAACTAAGCTATAATTATACAGATTTACCATAATTTCAGAACACTTGGAAAATGGAGTAGTGTATTTCTCAGGGGATATTATTAAGGATAAAGAATGTTTCTAAAGGATTTTTCAAAAATGAGGTTATTATCATTTTTCATCTGCATAACTTGGAAAATGAGAAGTGGAAATGTTCAGTAGATCATTCCTAATGCTATTCCAGCATTTATAGGAAGGAGAGCCTGGATTTCATCTGCCCCACTTAGTGTGCAGTACTTCATGGATCATCCGATCACAGGTGACAACTTGCAGTTAATTATTTCTTCCTGTCACTAATATGAGGAGACAGTCTCTGTCAGTAGACACTGGCTCAGGGGAAATGATTCAGAAAGCAGAAAGCCTGGTAACTTTTACATAAGCATCCTGGCAGTGCACTCTTATTGATTTTTTACTGATGAACAAAATTGCTAATTTGTATAGTCACTGTCCCTTGCACGTCATGGGAACAAATTTAGACCCTGGTAATCTGTGTGTCAATACTCGAGAAAAGAGAATCACAACATATTGGAAAACCAGTGGTGAATCTACAATATCTACAATGCCATGCTTGGCATAAGTTTTAACATTGTCTTTCTTTCTTTCTTTCTTTCTTTCTTTCTTTCTTTCTTTCTTTCTTTCTTTCTTTCTTTCTTCCTTCCTTCCTTCCTTCCTTTCTTTCTTCCTTCCTTCCTTTCTTTCTTTCTTTCATTCTTTCTTCCTCTCTTTCTACCTTCCTTCCTTCCTTTTTTCTTTCTTTCTTTCTTTAGTCCTTCCTTTCTTGTTTCTTTCTTCCTTCCTCCTTTCCTTTTCTTCCTTCCTTCCTTCCTTTTCTTTTTTTCCCCAAGTATATACAATTTATCATCTAATAGGAAGCAGGAATTTTATTATAACAGCACTCACTTTATCATGGACTTAGACATTGTAAACATCTTTTTATCTGCTTAAGAAAGGCCACATTAAAGTTTGCATGACAGTAGTACTCCAGCTTCCTGACTGCATGAGTCTAAACAAAGCTTTTGTAATAACATATTCAAGGAATAAAATATTCTCATGTGCAGATATGGATAATACTTGAGTATATGAATTGATGGAAATGTTCATTAGCTGAATGTGCAAGAATTTCACAATGTAACCACGTATCAAAACATAAGACTGTGTACCTTAAACATGCACTACTTTAATCTATTAGTTTTACCTCATTACATCTGGATTTAGAACCATGCAGTTTCTCTTTGTAATGAGAAGGATTAAAATGTATTGTTTTTCCCTTCTTAGTATGGCTTGATAACACAACATTCAATTTTCAAAATGAAAAGAAAAAAAAACATTTGTGTAACAGAACTACCAACAGATAAGAGCATTTTCCTACTGATACAGAAAGACATTTGTTTTTTAATGAATAGAATGAATGACTCTGGACATTTACTTCCCTGATACATGCAGGTTGACTTTATCAATCCTGCTGGATATTCCTTTTTCTAGTTTTTCCTAGCTCATTAGACTATAGTAGTCCCTTATCACTGTCAGCATTGCTGAGCATTGGGCAGCAGTTCAGTATAGCACAGGCATGAGCATCCCACACCCCCTTGCAGCTTGCTCTAGAGACACAGCTGACACAGTGCAGTGCTGCTAGGTTGTGTAAAAAAACAAACAGCTGAATAGCTGGGCTTAGACCTGGTGCATAGCTGAGGGTAGACCTTTCATAAAGCTTACATTGTTACAAAGGAAACAGTGAATGTTAACTTCCGATCAGTCTTTTAGGTTATGTGAGGAAGTTAGCTATGCACTCTGCATAAGTTCCATACACTTATTTCTTTCATAATAATTTCATCATCAGAGTTCAGGCTACTGTGTGGCATATTCTCATTAAATATGATTGTGACTATACTTCATTTCTGAATTAATGGATAGCATATTCACAAATTCTATCTTAAAATGCAAAATTAAATTTTGTTGTTGTCAAAGATAAAATAACATGTATTTGTTAGGACTTCCTTTACTGAAGAAAGCTCAAAATGAAACTCTACCTACAGGCTAAGAGGAAAAATACTGTTCCATAAAAGAAAATTGTGAAAATAACAGCAATGATATTGCTTCCAGCCCTGGGGAATAAGTTCAGGAGAACTTTCATTTTGGTGTTTGTGTCTCACTCCTGTTTCCTGTCCTTTCTCCCTCCCACTGCCTCTATTTTGTTCCCAGTTTTAGGTCAGTACACTAGATCTGTCCTCCGGGGGATCTAGAAGGACTCCATGTAGCTTCTCTCCCAATGCCAGTTCAGAAATATAAGTAAAAAAAAATAAACAAAGAGCAAAAGCAGAGGAGTGGTCTCTGCTTATCACCTAAAAGATCCGTGATCATAGCAAACAGTGACAAATACACTTAAGGGGTCAGATTACTTTTCTCTCTGAGATACCTTGCTAGTTTGTAATTCTGCATTACATATATCATGATAGAGAAGCTGTTGATGGCAAAATACATACAAAGACATACCGAGTTAATGCAAGCTGGAGTTAATGGAAGCTGATGATTCCACAAAGGAATAAAATACTAGTTTTAGGAAAAATAATGGGTTAACAAAGGACTTATAGAGTGTAAAATAATTGCTCTAGTTGAGTTGGCCTGAAGCTAAAAATCAGTTAGAACAAGATCATTTTATCTGAATTGGTATAGAGGCTCCACAAATGGTATTCTGTCATTCATGTTTGTACCTCATTCAACAAAAATGTATTGCAGCATTAACAAGCCATAGAAATCAAGATGTCTAGGCATACTGTGGGTTCATACTAATCATGAAGAGTTGAGTTAAACAAATAAAGTGGGTGAACTCAAAGGGGTTGAACAGTCTTGAGAGAATTTCGCATTTTCTGGCATCAGAGTCCACTGATCCATCTTGGGGGACACGCTCATGGTAGGAATGTGGCTGGTAAAACAATGGCTTCATGCCTCTACTGGTTCTTATTTACGCGAAATTTTAGTTTTTAAGTTTGAAATATTTTTATTTGGTCACTTTAAATTTCTCATGTTCCTTCATTCAAAAAGACTTTAAAAAAAGGGTAATACATTGAATATTTAAGATAAAAATTTCTTGTTAATAGATTTATAGCCTAAACCATTATGGGCTCTAAACATAACCTTTTTGGAATGTCAAATGAAGATAACAGATTCCTGGAACATAAGAACCTTAGACTTTCTCAATTTATCTCCTAACTTTATGATGAGGCATTAGGACAAAATTGAAAATTTGGGGCTGACTAAAAGACATTATAATAGTGGGCCTCTTAACATTTGAAAAGAGAAAAGTGTTGCATTTTTGTTTGTTACTTGAGAGACTAGATAAGGACAATGCTCAACTACCAAGCAAGAGGACATCTCATGATCTCATGTTGAATATATATATATATATGTATGTATTCTAATTAAGGGCTGTCATTTAAATTCTAACCCACAAATTAGAACCAAATAGTGTTAGCCAGGTCCTAGGGTTTCACCAATAACATTAGCCTATGAGTCTGCCCAGGAAAAATACTGTGGTACCTACAATTGCTATGAGAAATACACAATGAAGCTCCAGGTTTCAATAACTCTAATTTTTAAATGAATATGGTGAACAAAAGAGTCAAAATTGAAGCAAAACAAAATATGTACATAATAAAAATATGTACAGTATATAATGAGCACTATCAAAGGACTCTGTCATTTGTGTCCTAAAAGAAGACCACATGATAATTCGCAAAAACTAAATTTGAACTAAATCCAAAGATACCTAGGCATTTACCAAGGAGACCATGAAAAGTTTTCTGCATTGAGCAAATAGCATGAGCACAGTAGTACACTGAGTGGCATTGAAGCAATTATAGGCCTTTTCTGACCACTTGTTCTGGACTAGCTCTATACACCATATGCATTGTAAGGTCTTGGGTTCTATAAAGAAGTCTAGAGTTTTTCCTTATGGAAAATATAAGTTGGAGAGATTTGGATTTTCTTAGAGGCCACCCCATAGTGGCTTAGAAAACTATATGCGAATGTCAAGACTTCATACAGGGAGGTAAGCTGAAAAGCTATATTAACATAGTTCAAATGTGATAGGAAGTAACCTCATTTCTTATAGCACTTCATTCATATTGGTCATGCCTTATGAGATTTACCATGTGTGTATTACCATGTCGACTGGTGCCTGTTATCATTCATGTCTTGTTTAAACAAACACATTGTTGAGCTTTCACATGTGTGGCTTTCCTGTCTTATATAAAAGACACTTTCTCACAGCAGACATCTTGGTTCTTTGACTCTTAAGATCTTTCAGCTCCCTCTTCTGTGATGTAAATAAGGTCATATATTTCAGTGGAAATATGGAGGTCATGAAAGGAGTCAGGGGAAGAGAAATGATACAATGTAGTTCTCATATACAACATTCTTCATAAAAAATTTAGTACTTATCATGATGGATTAAGCCAAGGCTTTAGGGACTTTAGTAGCTATGTACTCCAGTGGAAAGGGCGTAAGTTAAATTTGGATTACCTAAGATTCAGGAGAAAGCATCCACATTACTGTATCGGAAAGGGTATCATCTAAAACAGTTCTAGTTTTATGTTTCTTTGGTGATAGAGCTGCTCTGGTATTCGGTCCGATCATTTGTGAACCACCAACCTTTGAAACATCAACCTGTTTTCAAATGATGATGAAAATGAGCTTTTAAAGATTGCAAAACCAAAATGGACAGATCCAGAGACCACTACCATTAGGGCTTTCTAGAGAAGCACATATTTTGTGATGATTTGTAGAAGATATGATAGTTACAGAGTTAAATAAATGATGAACCCTGATTCTGAGGGACTTGAGAACTAATTTTGTTTGACTGTGGCATAAGTCTCATACATGAAAAGAGCAAGTGATAATGTTCAAAGGACAGATTAGGGTGGGATTTATGGAGGGAATTGAATATCAAGATAAGAAGTTGGACCCTGTTCAATGGGTAAAAGGAAATTGGTAAAATTTTGAACAGAGTAAGCAGATGGTAATTGCTGTTTAGGAAGATGTATTAGGCAGGGCTTTCAAACAGAGAAGACACTGAAGCTGCAAAATAAATCAGGACCTTAATTCCATTTCATACTGTAATATATCCAAAATAAATATCTAAGCACATTATCACTGTATTATTTTATAAAAATTGAAAATGCTTTGCTCAGATCTTTCACCCATCATTGAAAAGTGTGTTAAAATGAAAATAGGGATACTCATCACTGTCCTAAATTTATTGGGATTTTGTTGATTAGCACTGATAATCAGGTTTCTCAGCCCTTGTGTGCTAGGCACTGTCCTATGAAGTTAAAAACTTTATTGCTGATACAATATAAGGCTGGGATTTTCATCTTATTGATACTGAAGAAAGCTTAGCTGTTGTGTAAGCAGTCAGAGTTCAGCCAGATAAGATTCAAAGCCTTCCCTGTTTCACTCCAGAGCCTGTGGCTTTGCTCTTAACCTTTCACCACCAGATTTCACTGAAATGGTAACTTTTTTTCTCCAGTAATTCTTGTTGGAAAATAGCTTTTTCAACAAGTGTGTTGAAAATAGTGTTTTTCAACAATAGTGTTTCTCCAGCAGCTCTCTCTGTGAAAAAACAAGTCAAAGATTTTTGTTATTGTTATTGGGCTTGTTGTTTTCTTCAAGTTTAATTTTAAAATTAAAATTGATTTTTCTTTCTCTTTATGAGACTGAGAAGTTACAGCACACAGGAGAGGAATGGGGCTTTAGAGATTTATTTGAAGCTGTATCAGTGTCTGCCAATATATATAAATAGAAACTGCAAGTCCCTGTGACATTAAGCAGTGGTCACATTACATGGCTGGGTTGTTGAGGAGAGGATGCCTGTCTGTCTACCAAGCATGAAGGTTATATTTAGAACTACCCATTCCCTTGTATTTGGAGCCTCTCTCTTTTCAGAAAGAGTTTTTATTGGAAAACCTTTTCTAGGTGGAATTAGGAGAATTAATGTACAATGACAAAGCATTCCATTCAGTTTATGCTTTCTCTGATAACAAATGGATGGTGTGGTCTTTATAACTTTTTCTTGTTGTTGTTGGTTTTTTTTTTTTTACATTTGAATGATTCTTTGTGCTTGTGTTGATGAGTGTACACATGTGTCATGGCATGTGTATGGCAGTCATCAGAGGATGATTGTGGGAGCCTGTTTTTTTTTTTTTTACTTTAGACATAATTTAGATCATTAGTCTTAAAGGCTAGTGCCTTCCTTGCTGAGTCATTTGCCAGCCTTATCTTCTCCTTTTAAAACTCTGTGTTGAATATACCAAATTCTTACTGAAAATGATACTGGAAATACAGGAGAAAGCTATATGTTATGATGAGTTTAAGCTTTGACTCATCTCTGCTCTCCCAGTCATGTCCATGAAAGAATATTAATCATAGTGAACAATGATCATGTGAATTTCTTAACTGAGCTACACCCAGAAGCTCCTGTTCCCTGACAATGGAACATTTTTTCTTCTAAGGAGGTACATATTTCCTATCAGTGCCACAGATTGAGACGCACTTTTCTCTGGGCACAGGCTACTGTTCTAAAAATAGACAGGCCTGTGACAACAGCTATGTCTCTCTTAGGAAGGAATACTTCCATGTCCACTTCTAGAAATGAATGTTTCCAAAAGCCAAGTAAATTTTTACACAAAGGAAGACTCATGCCCTCTGTACAGACAAGGTGAAGAAGAGAAAGGTTCTCATATGGCTCTTTTGTGCCCAGTAGCACTGTTTACTTAAAAACAACCCTTCAAGGCTTAACCAACTGCATGACTAGCCCTCCATCTGGAGTAGGTAGTAAGGAATGGGTTTTAGGATCCAAAGATGTCTTCTCATGCTTCTTGATCTGGGAAAAGGTATGAAATGCCCATGTTCCTTATAGGTAGAATGAGACTTAACATTCATGATGCTAATTTATCAACACAATGTGAGAAATAGTTCTGCCAGTGGCCATGTCAGAGGAGCAGCAGGTGGCACTTTAGCATCAGGAATTTTGCTCACTAGGAAGCAAAGCACTGATGGCTGAATCCTAGATAGGAAAGGACCCAAGGGCTTCAGTTCCAGAATATTTCTTGCTACTGCTGCGCCTTCACATGTTCGCTGCTGCCATTATTCTTCTAGCATCTAGCATAGTATGTGTGTGATTCCCCACTGCCTTTAAGGCAGAGTGTTTAACTCATGGAATTATCCTATTCTACTGGGCATTTTCACCTATGGATTATTACAAAGATGTTTTCCTCTTGAGCTGTACTGTTGGTTTTTTTTTTTTTTTGGTGGGGGGTTTTCAAGCTGAAGATCAGAAAAGCAAAGCAGCCAGTCAGTAGCTCTTACCTCTACTGTGGCTGAAATGGAAGTCCTGTCTTCCCTGTGACTGGAAACTCAATCTCACATGAGACCCTTTGCTTCTTCCTTATACACCTCTTTAGTGCAGAGATTAAAAGCGTGAGTTCGGTTTCTTTTTTAGACTGATTCACCCTTGTGTAGTCCAGGGTGGTCTTAGACTCACAGAGCTCCATCTGTCCCTGTATACTGTGTCCTGGGATTAAAGGTGTGCACCACCACTGCCTGGTCTCTAAGGCTAGCTAGTATGGCTAGCTTTGCATTCTCATCCCTGTGCAAGCTTTATTAAATCATAAACAATATATCACCAAAGCCCAGACACACTGAATCTCTTAGAAGAGAAAGTGGGAGGTCCCTTGAATGAACTGGCACAGAAGAATTCTTCCTGAACATAACACCAGTAGCACAACACTGAGATCGACAGTTAATAAATGGGACATCCTGAAACCAAGAAGCTTCTGTAAGGTAAAGGACACAGTGGACAAGACCAAACGGCAGCCCACAGAATGGAAAAAGATCTTCATCAAGCCCACATCTGATAGAGAGCTGATCTCCAAAGAATAAAAATAACTGGAGAAGCTAGTTACAAAAACAGCAAATGATCCAATTGAAAAGTGGAGGTACAGAGCTAGATAGAGAATTCTCAATGAAGTAATCTAAAAAAGCTGTACTGTTTAATTGAAATGATGGTTATATACAATAATAGTGTTAGTTTAAATAGAATTTTGGTGATCAAGAAGTTTTAACAAATATAGTATGTCATTATGATAGAGGATAGTTTAGAGGGGAAATTAATATAGGGAAAAGTTGTATACAGTGTTGCACCAACCCCTGATAAATCAAGGGCTGCAGAGAGTAGAAAATAGAAACAAGAGAATGTTATGCAGCTAGGATTTATGAGTTTCTCTTAAAGAGTCATGCAAACTAGTTTAGGTTAATGAGTAAGGAAAACAATTGAGTTCCAGGAGTTAGCTCAAGTTCTTTTTGATATTAGGAAAAGCGTCCACAAGTTTCAGTGTGCATCATACTTAAAACAAAGATTTAAATAACTCACTTCATGCAACTAGAGAACAAAGAATTAGACTGTTAGTTGAGATAATAGGACACACCTCTAAAATATGTAAAGTGAAGCTAGCAACCTGTTTTTCTGACCATTATAAAAACCATTGCCTATGTAAATGGTTATGGCTGAAAGGCCCCTGAACTATGGGAAGTCTAAAAAATAAATGTTTAACTATATGTGGGTTTTTGGGAATATTTTTTTTCTACCTGTAATATGTAAACTGTTTAGTGATGTAAAGGAAATGTTGTTTTTTTATTTGTATTTATTGTCATCATTCAATTAAACATAGAATATAACCATACTATAATTTTTCTATTGCTTGAAATATTTTGCTGGAGTATATGCACTGTAAGACAATAAAAGATAAAGAAATTAGAAGGAAGAAAGAGATCAGGAAGTAGTTAAAGGAAGTTATCAAAAAAAAAAAAACAAAACAGAAAAGAGAAAACATCAGGGTAAAAGAAAAGAATAGAGAAAGAATACAGTAGAACAGGAAACAGAAAGAATAATGAAGAACTAATCTTTGGCCTTTAAGAAAGTCCAAATGTGGCTGTTTATCTATCCAGTAGTTTTCCTATTGTGCATCTCATCTTCACTTTCTCTGACTTCCTGAAGGCATGCCAACATTCAGCACCCTAGGTGAGTGAGGTCTAGATATGTTGGAGGTGTGTGTGTGTGTGTGTGTGTGTGTGTGTGTGTGTGTGTGTGTTGTGTGTTTGTGTGATTTCTTCCTTCCTTCTTTTCTTCCTTTCTTTCTTTCTTTCTTTCTTTCTTTCTTTCTTTCTTTCTTTCTTTCTTTCTTTCTTTCTTTCTTTTGCAGGCCCCAGAGAATTAAGTTTTACTCATTCAGATAGAAAAGTCAATTGTGTAATTAGTCCCCTGATTTCATGGATCCCCTTCAATTCCTGAGCTCCTGAAGGCTGGTCCTTACAGCAGCATAATTCCTATTATAGAACTGTGTAATGAGTATCTATTGAAAGCTGTACAAAAGTATTAGCCCTGGTGTTGTAAGAATAAACTAAATATATAATGCTAACATAGCTATATTTTACCTAATAATATTCATATGATTACAATAACTTGCCTATATTATGGTTAGGAGAAAAATGTCCTCAGAAAAGGCTTATGCCCTAGGAATTTCATTTCCAGCTAATGGATGCAACCACTGAAAAAAGCCTTCACTTGGACATTGGATTGATCCTTTAAAGGATTAATAATGACTTGATTTAATGGAAAATAGGCTTATTTGGAGGATAGAGTTGATTGAGATTCACTGTACTGAAAACACATATGTTACCTGGAAATTCTGATTCTTGCAGCTATGAGCTGTATTGCCCATGCTTTTACCATCATGATTTCCTGTCTGCTGAAAGCCTCAGGAACAAGCATGAGCCAAAGTGAATCCCCATCTCTCAAATTGTTTCTCTCAGGAATATGTCACAGTACAAAAAATTAGGAAACATACATAAGTAGAAAAAGTAATTAAGAAAATAAGCAGGAAAGCAGTAGTTTTAAAGGCTATTAATGAAACTTTAGCCTTGAAAACACAACCAGCTTTCTACAGAAGTGTGTGATTAACTTACAGCTACATAAATGCTTTAGACACAAAGAATCAACTAAAGATAAGAGGTACCTGTCAGCACAGTCAGTGATAGAACCCATTTGTTAGAGAAAGTAGTACCAGGCTTTCAGTTAAGGCCTTCATTTGATTTATCTCCTTTAAGTTTCTAAAACTATGTATCCAAGTAATTATGAGTATGCTTGCTTTGCAGTGGAGAAAAGCGAGACTCAGTGTGGTTAGATAACTTGGCTGAAAGCACAGTGACTATAAATGTAGAAGTTGGAGACTATAGATGTCAATTTCCACACTAACAGCTAGTTTGAGTTTGACACATTTATCATTCTTGAATACAGTTTCAGCAGAAGGTGTAAGGGTGAAAAGTGACTGTGAAAACTAATTCTGAAGAATTTTTAATAAGAGAAGAGACAAGCCCTCATCGCTTAACATAAAATTGTTTCCTAAGGAAGCTTCCTGGGAGACAGACTTTCTTGAATTTTCTTTCACTGCATAAATGTGAGAACATTCAAATATTTGAAAGTCTAATATAAATTTTGCACCCCTCAGGTTCAATTTGGAGTAATTTCTGCTGATATTCATAATAGTCACAATGACACAAAATAAGGTGGATTTGATGTTAAAACAAGACTTCAAGTTTTCAGAAGTGAATTCAAGATATTGGAGCTAATAGTAACCCAAGAAAACAAATGATGTTTCAATGCAATTTAAAATGCAATTTGAAAAGACACAAGATCTTAGTTTTCAAATTCCACATAGGAGATGTCATGGCAAGTTTGACATTGTGGTACCCATCTCAGAATGTAGTAGGAAAAGTACATATGTTCAGGAGTTCAAGGTCAGCTTTAACTCTATGGTGAGTTTGAATCCAGTGTGAACAATGTGAGACTGTCTTAAAACCCAAAAACAGAAAGAAAGGAAGAAATGAGGGAAGGAAGAAAGAAAAGAAAGCAGTGAAGAGCTAAGGAGGGAGGGAGGAAGGAAGAATGAAAGAGAAGAAATTGTGTCACATGTGGACAGAAATAATGGGAATCATTGTTAAGAACAACAGAGCAAAGAGGACAGAGTGGGCAGGTGTGAGAATAAATTATAATTTTTGTTTTAAATCATTTCACCTGGAAAGTAGGGGAAAGGAAATCACTAATGGAATTTTGGTTTGAGAAACTGGGTGGTGATGGACACTTACAGTAGACAGGAAATTTCATAGTTAGATTAAGCTTGACATCTGGTTTAGAAAATTTAGTTCATGATGCCCATTAGATATTTTAGTAAAATATCAAACTAGTGAGATAGGTATACAAATCTGGAACTAATAGAACATCTATGAGTCATACCAAATGCCAAAAAAACATTGCAAAAATAGCCCAATTTGCTCTTAAGTTAAAAAATCCATTTACTCTTTAGTGAACGAGTGAATCATGAATTATCCATTCTCCAATTCTTACCCTTGAACCTCTCCTCAAGAGGCAACAGAGGAAAGGAGTCACCCTACAAAATGAGCCCCTCATAGGAAATCATATAATATCTTACTAAAAACAATTTAAATTATTATAAACATAAATATCATTAGGTGTTTAAATTATCAATTTCCTGAGAACAAGGTTGAAGCATCTATGCTATTGTGCAAGAACAGCAAAACAGATAAAGGAATTTTATTTTTACTTAAATATTGAGTTTCTTATAGGATGTAAAATTTTGACCCCTTTATAAATTATATAAAAATAACTCTGGTTACAGAAATATCCTTTGCTTTACAGGACTAATGGCTTTAGTCTTGTAAAGAAGAAATCTAGGGTGTGAGGCACACAGACATGTAACCAGAGTGAAAGAATAAAATTTTGACATCACTACATCTGTTCATCACAGTGCTGCTGTGGCACTTACTCCAGGTGGGTGACCATCACACAGCAAATCCAGTTCCTAACAGGCCTTCAGCAGATGCAACACCTGCTTTATATTCTTTTTCTTGATTTTCTCAGACACTGTGGAACTTCACTGGCTTTAAATATGTTTCTATATGTCCTTGCAAAGCAGCAAACTCTTCAGGCTCATGACCAGGAAGAGATGTTCAAGTTCATGATCATCTTATCTGGATTCTAAAGTGCATCAATCCTATTGGTTTGAGGTGAGAGGTGTACATAGTAGTGCTTTCTATATAGGTATGGACTTATTGCTTTCTGAGTTCTTACTAAATAAGTGCTAGTATGACTTATGTTACCTTGTTTCTTAGGGTTTCTTAGTTGGGTGGTAAAACAACATGACCAGAAGCAACTTGGGGAGGAAAGGGTTTATTTCTTCTTACTCTTTTAGGTAACATATCCATCATGGAAAGAAATGAAGTCAGGAACCAAGACGGGCTAGAATGCAGAGCTGAAGTGGAAGCTGGGGGAATGTTGCTAATAGCTGGCACAGTTCACTTTCTCATAGCACTCAAGACCAGCAGCCTAGTGGTAACACTGTCCACAGTGGGCTGGACCTCTCATATCAATCATCAGTCAAGGAAATGCCCACAGACTTGCCTAAAGGTAAATCTTATAAAAGTATTTTCTAAATAAAGGGACCCCCCTCCACAAATAACGCTGTTCTTGTGTGACATCAATATTAAACTACACAGAATCCTTTATTTGGTTCTCTGATATCCACAGGAAGCAGATAGTATTGTGCTTATATTGCAATGCAGATGATAATGCTGAAGTTAGTGAGTATGAAATCCATCTGAAGAAATTAATAGTGTTGGTCTGGGTGTATGGGCCATTGGATAAAGTGATTGATGCACATGCAGTGAGCATGAGAACAAGAGTTTACATACCTAAGACCCACATAAATGCTGGATCAGCCCTCTAGCCACCTGTAATCCCATGACTCGGAAGGCAGAGTCAAGGGATCCCTGGAGCAAGCTGCCTAGCCAGACTAGTTATATCAAAATGTTCTGCATTCAACAGAGGGACAATTCTTCAATGAATAAGGTAGGTAGTATTTGAAGAAGATACCCATCTTTCACCTTTGTCTTCCACAATATGCATACCTGTATACATACATATGGTCCTACACACATAACACATATACATTCATATACCATATATACACATATGATAATATAAAGAATAAAAGATACTTAAAGTGTGATTATTGGGAACAAATCTAGGCTTTTAATACTTTAAAACCCATACTCCAACACTTCCTGGAAGGGATTACTATTAAATTTTTATTAAAAGGAATGCTGTATAAAAGATTCCAGAATATCATATATACTAAACTTTAGGGCATATCTATGTATGTAATAAATGTGAATATGCAAATCACTTTAAATGAAAACATGACACAGATCATTTCAAAAACACATTTGTGGTGCAATTCTCATATACTATGTATGATTCATGGGTTTGAAGTACAAAATCCAGTTTTTTTTAGCTTGTTCACATAGCTGTACATCCAGTACCACAACTGATTCTACAGAAAGACTATTTTTATCAGATGAAAATCTATACAACCATTGGTAGTTATTCCTCAATTTTTTTCCTGTTTTGACTCTTCTGCCACCTAGTGCCATATAGTCATCTGTCTACTTCTTAGACATATTGTCTATAGTTCAATAAGGAACTTGCTGAGTGGTAAGGGACTCAGCATTACATTTTATTAGAAATTCAGCCTGATTGACTCAGTAGTATATCAGCAAGCAATGCAGAAAAATTATTAGAAGTTAATTTTAAAAACCAATGCTCAGTTTCAGGGCTAGGCAGGTGATACATCTTCTACTCTAACCTTGCCTTATGTTACAAACTCACATCTTTATCTTTGTATACACCATTGAGGTCACTGTAGTACCAGGATGTACTAAGCACATTGTATACTGATTTTATCATAGCTTTTTATCATGTGTTTTATTATAGTTAGTTTCTAACGTCTTCTTTGATTGTAGACTTCTTTTGTTCTGCAAATTTTATACCTTAATTTGGTGGATCATTAATGCCCGAAGTTATTGTGATAATATATGGATTGATGAATAAAATCAACCAAATCAACTGTATTACACTCTCAGGTATGCATGGTGATATGTATGAATCAACTGCAGTTTTCTACATATCAGCATGCAGTTATGCCAACACACACATATCCAGACACAAAGGTTTTGTCTTAGATTATTTTTCCATGGTGTTTTCTTCCCTTCTTCTGGTTGTTATAAGATCTTCTTATTAGTGCCCTTCTAATATTTAACCTATAATGAAATAGTTCCTCCTTTCCTTCATTTAAACAGAATTAATTTTTAGCAATTTTCATAGTATTCAAGTTATAGATTTACATTAGTGAGAAAAAAGAATGTTTGGCTTATTAAAAAATTTTGAGGTGAGGAAAAAGCAGGACCCTGCCCAGTGCTATTATGACTGAGTGGGAGGTGATGCGCATGCCTGCCTGAGTGTCTTACCCTGGAAAGCAAGAAGGAAACATAGGCCTGCCCCATTGTGGTACCTGAAAGATAGGCACTGTTAGGGGAGTAAATATATGGTGGTGTATGGGAGAAAAAAGGAGAGACAGAGAGATAGGAGTAGCTCATGTCCTGGGGAAGGAGGCAGATCTAAAGAGGTGAAGGTAATGAGGAGTGGGCTGAGGTAGATGCTTTGATTGCCACCTAGGACCGAGATGATATCTAGCACAGGGCTGCTGCCAAGGCATGGCCCTGCTGCACCTGAAGTGTGTGCTGATGTCCTTGGCTCCTTATACCAACTGAGGCTGAGAAGAAAGGGCTGCACAGAGCTGTTCCAGCCCCTCAATGGCTTTAACACTAGGGAGAACTGAGATTGCCTGACTCTGTTTGTGGGGGCTTGGGTGAGCTGGCCCTGAAAGTGAGAGAGTAGAAAAGATTTTATTTGGGGGGAAGGTTGCAGAGGATGGATATGAAGGGACGGGCAGATGGACGGGATCCAGTTGCATGATGGGAAAGTCACAAAGAATCAATAAAAGTTGAAAAAGAAAGGAGAGAAGAACTACAGTGCCATGATTGCAGGTCCAGAAACAAATTGCTTGCAGTACCTGCACTACAATCTGTCCCACTATTAGGGCAAAGGCCTAGAGATTGAAATAAAGACAAGACAGTGGGTCATTCATGCAGCTGGAATGCAGAAATGGTGAATTTATTTAGGGGAAGGAGCAGGCTTATATACTGACCCACAGCAGAGGGGGAAACAATCAAGAATCAATCCAGCAAGTTCTAAGGCTTAGTTCCTCTCCAGCAGATGTGTGTTAGCAAATCAGGCATAGTACCAGTAAAAACTCTGGGGCAAGATGTTCCAGCCAACAGCTGCAGGCTTGCTCAAGGTGCCTTGGCGTTCCGTGCAGGGCCCTACATATCCCCCTTTCTTTTAATATCAAGTAATGCCTGTCTTAGGTGTCAGAGGATATCAGCATAATCTTTACTCATCATGGGAGAGGTTACCCAGGCCTGTAACCTTCCTGTCTTAGGTTTGAAATTTGCCTGCTCTGCCTTACACATGTCTGGTGATTAATGCGTCTATAAGTTTAGCCCTACTGACAGAGAGCTTGCCCATTCTCTAATTGATCTGCCAGCAAGTTGAAGTCCTTGTAAATGGTCTTCTGCACTGGCAGGTGATACTTGGGTTTCAGTGATGTTGATGATCTGCATGGCTAAAGCATGGGTATAATTTAAAAATCGATCAATCTAGGATGCCTGGAGAAGCCTAACTACAACTGATGCATTCTTAACTTTACCAGGTGTAACACAGATATTTGTGAAAGAGGGAGAATAAGAAGCCATATCGGCCTCCCATAATAATTCCAATTGTTCCTACAGGAGGCTAGTTTGTAGATTTAGTTTTAACATGCCAATTTATATTGGTAGTCCAGTATGGCTTCAGTCAATTCATCTGATAGTTGATCCACTGTGCTTGCAGTATTTACAGATTGTGAAAGGGCTTTCCTTGAAATTGTAGCTGCAGTGGCAGATGTGGCAATGGTAATAACAATCCCAAAATCTCCTTTTCCTCTACATCGAACAAGTGGGTTATTTGTAGAGGAGGTCTCTGGCATAGGTATCACCCTGGGTATGAGAACCATCACAGCTGTTGTTTCATACATCCAGCAGCTAACCATTTGGCAGACTCGCTGAAAACAATTGAGACTTCCTCCAAAATTAGTAGCATTAGTTACAACAAAAAAAGAAGGGAGCCAGAACACAAGTGCCTGAAATGAAGGTGAAATTCTTATCCTTTGGACTAAGTATGATTTTATAGCTGCTTTATACAAACTATAATTAGTGCTCAGGAAAAGGTGCTACACCTGTGAGCATCTGAGAACCTTCTGAGAAAAGGTAATGGCTAGCACCTGGCCCCCACTCAGTGTGGCTCTACAGAGCTACATCCAATCACTAGGGATAAAATTCAATGCTGGGAAAGACTCAAAAATTGCCCTAGTGAAAGGAGCATGGGGCTCATAAGCAATGACAGCCTCCTTAAGTTGTTCTATATCTTTGTAATTTAGTGGGTTGTGCTCCCTAACCCTGTTACCATGAGGATCCACTGTCTCAATCACAGGAAAAGTTTGTCTTTCCTTTCCTTGCTTCTACCTTGGTTATTAAATGTTTGACCTCCTCCTATGTCCTTTGTGGCATAGAGGCCCTACTATAGGTATCACAAGAAAAGAGGTTGTGCCGTGGTGGATGGCATTCGTGCTCATCGGCTTCATCAATTCTTTATTTTAATTGTTCAATACCTGCTTCCAAAGTATCTTCTTCATCAGTTACAGTATAACTATCATCTCCTAGTTGAGATCCCTCTTGTTCCCTGATAGATTTATCAGATTCTAATTCTTGTACTTCCTATTCATCCCTGCCATTTGTTTATTATTTTTATATTGTTGCTAATGAGCACATCTTTAACTAGATACCAAAAGGAAAAGGTGTCAATAGGGAAAGTATCAGGCTCTTCTTCTTATGAGCTTTTTTGAGATCTTTTTTTCCTGTTCCCAGTCAGGGATGTTGAAGCCTCCAGAGTACATAAACCAGGACTATGTTTTTCTAATATGTCAAATAATGTTTTAGCTGTCTTAATTTAATTCTGGTGCTTTGTGTTTTCAACGGGGCCACTAATTGCACACTGAGAATTTCCTAACATTTACCGGCACCCATCCTTCAATACACCCTCATTCACTTACTTTGCTGGCCGACCTGAGAGGGCAAGCTCTTAGGTGATTCTTTCTTCCTGATCTAGGTGGAACCTCCACTTGTAGTTGTAGTGCCCACGCTACAATATATTTTACTAATTGGGCAAAACCCTATAGATTGAAATAAATGACAAGGCAGTGGGTCATTTGTGCAGCTGGAATGCTGAATGATATTTATTTAGGGGAAGAAGCAGGCTTATACACTGACCCACAGCAGAGGGGAAAACAATCAAGAGTCAAGCAAGCAAGTTCTCAGGCTTAGTTCCTCTCTGGTAGATGTGTGTTAGCAAATCAGGCATAGTACCAGTAACAACTCTGGGGCAAGATGTTCCAGCCAACAGTTTCAGGCTTGCTCAAGGTGACTCAGTGTCCATGCCAGGTCCTACAATTACCTTATTTCAAACTATTTCTAGCCCTCCACAATAGCCATTCTGTGCCAACTTCTGTGTTGGAACTAATATTTTGTGATTAATGTATTAAAAAACATACAGTAAAACCCACAAGCAAATAACCCGCTCAAAAAAATAAAAAATAAAATCTATTGTCTTAGCAGACCACTAGCTTCCACCAACGCATAAACTAGAAAGGTGTGTAATCTCAGATGTATAGAAAAAGCATCCCCTATCTTACTTGTATCTACCACTGTGCTATGTACAGCAGTGTATTTTAAATTTGCCTTCATTTATGAATTTCTTTGTTATAAACTATGAAGCTTCATTCACATTGGAACACAGAGTTTGTGATAACCTAAGTCTATGTTCCTGGGCCATGGGCACAGGGTCCAGAATAAACTATTTCTTATTAAGAGTAGAGCTGTGGTTTTAATGTCAAAAGTAGAAGAATGGCAAAGAAAATTAAAGTGTTAATGATTCAAATAAACCCCAAATTTCAAGAGAATAAAATGCCATCCATACATATGAAAAGTCACATGGTTATTAATATTTTGTATTCATTGAGTATAATAATAAATATATTTTGTGTCATAACATGATTTAACAAATAATTTTGCAAAATACACATGGCATGTTCTCTGAGTTACATTTTGTTTTATTCCTTTAAAAATTCAAACATGTATATCTTGAGTTTGAAGCATTTTCACCCAAATTATTGTTTTGTTTTTCTCCACCCAAAATCATGCTTTTCCCAACAATCTCCTTCCTACTTAGATGTCTTCGCTTTTGACTCAGTATGTTATATGTGGTTAACATGGTTAAGCAAATGCATTGGCATTAGTGGGAGGTAATTTATTACAACATGGATAACATATCAGTGACTGTTCAACCAAACACAATTACACCTCTCCTTATCATATATTAATAGTTCAGAGTCCCTCAGTGAGGGGTGGGGCCTCACAAGTTGCTGATCCATGAATAATTAAAGAGTGATAGACCTAATACTGTGCAAATCTTATACAGGTGAAACAAAATGTTTCTATGTAGATAGGTAGATGAATAGAACTATCCTTCTTTAACATCATTATCTTTGATGGCAAGACATCTTTGTCTCCATTATTATCTAAGCATGAATGTATTATTTTGTCTTTTATTCTCTATTTCCATCTAGGTCTGAAGATGTCTGACAGCATCTAATTTCTTGCACATTATTCTCCATCTCCATGTCTATTTCTCCTTCTTCTCATTCTCTTTCCCCTTCTCCTACTCCTGCTTCTTCTCCTTCTTTGTCTTTGCCTTCCTCTTCATCTTCCTCCTCTTCTTTTTCTCCTTAAGTTTTGTTTTAGCTTTTCTAACTAACTCTTCAATCTTCTTTCTAGAGTTAAAGTAACACATTACTTTAATCAATAAGAAAATATTTCTCATTTTGAGCACAGAAGGTGGAAGAAGGGAAGACCTGAAGTCTTACCATATATATATATATATATATATATATATATATATATATATAAATATATATATATATATATGATATAGAAGAACAGAAATTCAACATATAACTAAGACACAGAGGAGCCAGTCTATGTCTTGCCTCCAAGTTGTATAGTGTTGCTAATATCTCTAATAGACTCACCAGAAAGGACTGACAATAGTTTCAACTAATTCTTTTGTTTTTATTGAAAATTTCTTCTCCAAACCTTGTACTGCTAATTCTTTGTCTACTTCATCAGATGATGTAAATATTTGTGAATATGAGAGAGCCATATAAACTTGTTATAAAAATGTGATCAAAGTGGTACAGAAAGAAAGGATATAAAAATACTTCCCTGGGTACCCCACTGACAGGCCTTGGCTTAAAGTGAGTCTGGGTCTAATTTCACTGGGGTAGATTCTCCCCTACACCCTTCCCCAGATAATCCCTGGGGGGGTCCTGGATCTCGCTGCCCCTGTGTCCTGTCCCCACCAAGAGTTCTCTTGGAGCTTGGAAACACCCCCACCCATCCCCACCAAGAGCCTGCCCTCCCTCTACCCTCTGCCCTACCCTGCTCACTGTACCACCTCTCTGGCTGAGCACTGAGCCAGAGGGTGGAAACAATCCAGCCACCTTCAGGAAATTCCTGGAGCTGATCTGAGCACAATAGATCTGACTATCCATGCAGGACCACCTGTAATTTTCACCTGCCTGGTCTCTGACTCCCACCACCTGTCTTCTACTGGAGTTCTGGGCCACTCCCAGAGATCCGCCTATCTCTGGGGGACCACTCTGAATTCTTGTGGGCTGGATCCTTGTCCCCCATCCCAGGCAGGACCTCTGCTAAAGAGACCTTATTAAGCTGGAGAGTGCCAGCTAGATCCACCTATCAGTGAAGATACATCCTGAGTATCAGCCCAGCCTTTGTCCCCCACCGCCAGGCCTTTACTAGAGGCCTTGGCTAGATCTAGACCCAACTATCCCCAAGGAAACATCTTGTGGGCTAGCCTCTGCCAAAGAGGCCTCAGCTGTCCTCAGCTGGAGCCTGATCTTTGACCCCCATCTCCATGCCCCTGCCTAGGGAGAGACCTCCTAGAGGGCTAGGACTACCCAGAGCTACAGACATCATATTGCTGACCCACATAAGCCCATAGAGAGAGGGAGGGACCCCACCAACACCTACTAGAAGAAGCTATGGGAAGACAGCAATACAAGAAAACACCTAACATCAGAAAGACAAGCATAACACCACCAGAATCTAGAGAATCTAAACCAACTAGACAAGAACACAACAAAGCAAATGAGTCAGAAAAGAATGACTTAAAAATTATCATCAAAAAAATGATAGAGGCCCTCAAAGAAGATGTGAAAAGATCCCTTAAAGAAATGAAAGATAAAACAAACAAAAATTGGAAGAAATAAATAAATTTCTTAAAGAAAGTACAGGAAGCCAAAAAGAAAAAAAACAAAAAACCAAAAAAACAATTAAACAGGTGAAGGAAGCGGTTCAAGACTTGAAAACAGAAATAGAGACAATAAAGAAAACACAAACCAAAGGAATGCTGGAAAGAGAAAAACTGGACAAACAATCAGGGACAACAGACACAAGCATAACCAACAGAATTCAAGAGATGAAAGAAAGAATCTCAGGTGCTGAAGATAAACTAGAGGAAATAGATTCATCGACCAAAGAAAATCGTAAATCCAACAAATCCTTAACACACAACATCCAGGAAATGTGGGACACTGTGAAAAGATCAAACCTAAGAATAATAGGCATAGAGGAAGGTGAGGAAGCCCAGCTCAAAGGGGCCGAAAGCATATTCAACAAAATCATCGAGGAAAACTTTCCCAATCTGAAGAAGGACATGCCCATGAAAGTACAAGAAGCATACCGAACACCAAATATACTGGACCAAAGAGAAAAGACCCCTCGAATATAATAATCAAAACACTTAACATACAGAATAAAGAAAAATTATTAAGAGCAGCGAAGGAAAACAGGTAACAGGACAGGTAACATATTAAGGCAGACCTATCAAAATTATGCCTGACTTCTCCATGGAAACACTCAAGACCAGAAGGTCCTGGATAGATGTTCTAAAAGTACTAAAAGTCCACAAACACCAGCCCAGGCTACTATATCCAGAAAAATTCTCAATCATTATATATTGAGAAAACAAGATATTTAATGACAAAGCCAGATTTTCACAGTACGTATCCACAAATCCAGCCCTACAGAAAGTTTTGGAAGGAAAACTCCAACCCAAGGAAGTTAACTACACTCACAAAGACTTAGGCAACAGATAATCCCACTTCACCAGAAACCAAGGGTAAATCAAGACAAATATATTCAAAATATCACTGCCAAAAACAAATCTAAAGCAAACAAACTTTAACAAGCAATGGTCCTTATTCTCCCTCAACATTAATAGTCTTAACTCACCTATAAAAGAAACCACAGGCTAACAGAATGGAAACGAAGACAGAATTCATCCTTCTGCTGCATACAAGAAACACATCTAAGCTTCAAAGATAGACCTTACCTCAGGGTAAAGGCTGAGAAAAGATCTTCCAAACAAATGGACCCAAGAAGCAAGCAGGTGTGGCTATCCTAGCAATTAACAAGTTAGACTTCAAACCAAAATTAATCAAAAGAGATGAAGACGGTCATTTCATATTCGTCACAAAAAAATCCGTCAACACAAAGTCTCGATCCTGAACATTTATGCTCCAAATACAAAGGCACCTACATTTGTAAAGGAAATGCTACTAAAACTCAAAGCTCACATAAAGCCTCGAACACTTATAGTGGGAGACTTCAACACACCACTCTCACCACCAGACAGGACCACCAATCAGAAACTCAACAAAGAAACAAAAGAACTAACTGAAGTTATGTCTCAACTGGATTTAACAGACACCTATAGAACATTCCATCCAAACACAAAATAATATACCTTCTTCTCTGCTCCACATGGAACCTTTTCTAAAATCAACCACATACTATGTGGTATAACAAACCTCAACAGATACAAAAGAATTGGAATAGCTCCCTGTATCTTATCCGACCACCATGTATTAAAATTGGAATTCAACAACAACACAAATCACAGAAATCCTACAAACTCATGGAATGTGAACAAGGGGCAATTGCACCATACCTGGGTCAAAGAAGAAATAAGAAGAAATTAAGGACTCCCTAAAATTCAATGAGAATGAGGATATGACGTATCGGAACTTATGGGACACCTTGAAAGCAGTGTTACGAGAGAAGTTCATTGCACTGAATGCCGATATGAAGAAAACAGAGGATAGTCACATTAGAGAATTAACAGTGCAACTGAAAGCCTTAGATCAAAAAGAAGCAAACTTGCCCGGTAGGAGTAGACGCCAGGAAATAATCAATTTGAGGGCCGAAATCAATAAAATAGAAACCAGAAAAACAACACACACAAAAAAAATCAATGCAACAAAGAGTTGGTTTTTTGAAAAAATCAACGAGATATACAAACTCTTATCCAAACTAACAAAAAAAGCATAGAGAGTACATGCAAATTAACAAAATCAGAAATGAAAGGGGGGACATAACAACAGACACAGAGGAAATCCAGACAACTTTCACGTCATACTTTGAAAACCTGTACTCCACAAAATTTGAAAATTCAAAGGAAATGGACAAATTTCTGGATAAATATCACTTACCAAAATTAAATCAAAAACAGACAAACAACTTAAATAGATGTATAACCACCAATGAAATAGAAGCAGTCATCGAAAGCCTTCCAACCAAAAAAAGGCCAGAGCCAGATGGCCTCAGTGCAGAAATCTACCAGAAATTCAAGGAAGAGCTAATTTCAATACTCCCCAAATTGTTCCACACAATAGAATCAGAAGGCACATTACTCTTTCTATGAGGCCACAATCACCTTGGTACCCAAGCCTCACAAAGATACAACTAAGAAAGAAAACTACAGACCAAAATCCCTGATGAACATTGACGCAAAAATACTTAATAAAATACTGGCAAACTGAATCCAAGAATACATCTGAGAAATCATCCACCATGAACAAAAAGACTTCATCCCTGAGTTGCAAGGATGGTTTAACATAGGAAAATTTATCAATGTGCTCCACCATGTAAACAAATGGTAAAAGAAAAACCGTATTATCATCTCCCTAGGGGCTGAAAAAGCCTTCGACAAAATTCAACACCCTTTCATGATAAAGGTCTTGGAGAGATCAGAGATAACAGGAACATACCTAAACATAATAAAAGCAATTTACAGTAAACCAACAGCCAACATCAAACTGAATGGAGAGAAGCTTAAGGCAATTCCTCTAAAATCAGGAGGAAGACAAGACTGTCCTCTCTCTCCATATCTCTTCAATATTGGAAGTTCTAGCTAAAGCTATAAGACAACAAAAGGAGATCAAGAGAATCTAAATTGGAAAGGAAGAAGTCAAACTGTCTCTATTTGCAGATGATATGATAGTTTACATAAGTGACCAAATAAACTCTACCAGCGAACACCTACAGCTGATAAACACCTTTAACAAACTAGCAGGATACAAGATATACTCAAAAAAAATCAGTAATCCCTATTTATTCAGAGGAAGAAAAGGCTGAGAAAGAAATCATGGAAAGATCACCCTTTACAATAGCCACAAACAACATAAAATATCTTGGGGTAATACTTACCAAACATGTGAAAAACCTATACAATAAGAACTTCGTGTCTTTCAAGTAAGAAATTAAAGAAGATACCAGAAAATGAAAAAAATCTCCCATGCTCTTGGATAGGAAAGATAAATATAGTAAAAGATGGCAATCTTGCCAAAAGCAATCTACAGATTGAATGCAATCCCCATTAAATTCCCAGCACAATTCTTCACTAAACTTGAAAGTTTAATAATCAACTTTGTATGGAAAAACAAAAGACTCAGGATAGCCAAAACAACCCTGTACAATACAAGAACTTCAGGAGGTATCACCATCCCTGACTTTAAGCTCTACTACAGAGCTATAGTTCTGAAAACAGCCTGGTATTGGCACAAAAATAGACAGGTAGAGCAATGGAATCGAATAGAAAATCCTGATATTAACCCACACACCGATGAACACCTGATTTTCGACAAACATCTAAAAGAATACAATGGGGGGGAGGAAAGCATCTTCAACAAATGATGCTGGCACAAGTGGATGATGGTGTGTAGAAGACTGCAGATAGACCCATATCTAACGCCATGCACAAAACTCATGTCTAAATGGATCAAAGATCTCAACATAAATCCAGCTACACTGAACCTCTTAGAAGAGAAAGTAGGAGGTACCCTTGAACAAATTCGTACAGGAGACTGTTTCCTGAACAATAGTCCAGTAGCACAGTCACTGAGATCAACAATTAATAAGTGGGACCTCCTCAAACATAGAAGCTTCTGTAAGGCAAAGGACCAGTGGACAAGACCAAACAGCAGCCCCCAGACTGGGAAAAAAATTTTACCAATCCTACATCTGACAAAGGGCTGAACTCCAAAATATACAAAGAACTCAAGAAACTAGTCAACAAAACACCAAATAGCCCTATTAAAAAACGGGGTACAGAATTGAAGAAAGAATTCTCAATAGAGGAAATCAAAGAGACTGAAAGACACTTAAAAAAGTGCTCAACGTCCTTATCTATCAGGGAAATGCAAATCAAAACAACATTGAGATACCAACTTACTCCTGCCAGAATGGCTAAAAGTAGAAATACCAATGACTGCTTATGCTGGAGAGGATGTGGAGAAAGGGAAACACTCCTCCACTGCTGGTGGGAGTGCAAACTTGTACAGCTATTTTGGAGATCAGTATGGTGGTTTCTCAGGAAAATGGAAATTAGTTTACTACAGGACCCAGCAATTCTGCTTTTAGGTATGTACCCAAATGATGCATATCCATGCAACATCTATGTTCATAGCAGCATTATTTGTAATAGCAAAAATCTGGAAGCATCCTAGGTGTCCCTCAACTGAAGAATGGATAAAGAAGATGTGGCACATCTACACAATGGAATACTACTCTGCAGAAAAAAAAATAACGGAATCTTGAAATTCGCAGGCAAGTGGATGAAACTTGAAGAAACCATCCTGAATGATGTAACCCGGTCACAAAAAGAGGAACAGGATATGTACTCACACATATATGGATTTTAGACCTAGAGCAAAGGATCACCAGCCTATAATTCACACCACCAGAGGAACTGGGCTACAAGGTGTATTCTAAGAGATTTTTATATGGTCCCACAGAGCACATGGGAAGTGGGGGGGCAGTGAATGGAGAGAGAACTGGGAGAAAGAGAAGGGGAGGAAAGGAAAGCACGTGTGACTTGATAGATTGTGTCAAAGTAAGAATAGAAGACAGGAGAGATAGAGATAGAGAGAGAGAGAGAGAGAGAGAGAGAGAGAGAGAGAGAGAGAGAGAGAGAGAGAGAGAGAGAGGATGAGAACATATAAGACGGAGCCATTATTGGTTTGAAGAGAAAACTGAACCTAAAGATAGGTCTAAAAATCTACAGGACTGACTCCAACTAAAAATTCGAACAACCGTGGAAAGGCTACCATAAATGCCCTTCCCTGATAGTGAGATCATCAACTATATTATCCACCATCACGGAGCCCTCATCTAATACATGTTGGAAACAAAAGCAAACACCCATAACCAAACATTGAGTCAAATTAGAATCCATATGCAGTGAGAGAGGACAAGACCAGGTTGCAGAAACACACAAAGACAGCTTACCTGAAAAGAAGGAACTAATGGGCCCCCCAGATGGATAGCTGGGAATCCAGCATGGGACTGACTCAGACCCCCTGAATATGGGTCTCAGCTAGAAGGACGGAGCAGTCTGGTGACCTTAGACAATACAAACAGGATCTATTCCTGGTGCACAAAAGGACTTTGCGGACACATCTCCCATGGAGGGATACCCCCCCTAACCTAGAGACAGGAGAGAAGTCCTAGTCCCTACTTCAAATGACTTGACAGATTTACATGATCCATCCTGGATAGCATAGCCCTACAAGTGGAATGGGGGTTCGGGGAGGGTGTCCAGGGTGCATGTCACAGGGGAAAGTGAGTAAGAAGGAGGGAGGGTGGGTGGTAGGGAGGGAGGGAGGGAGAGGAGACTGGGATCAACATGTAAATTTTTAAAATTATATTATTAATAAAAAAATACCTGTCCTAGACACAAAACTAGCAAAAATAAGTACTATTTATTGAAAAACTGAGACTAGAGAATCATTACTTGAAACAGAGCATATGACAATAATATCAATTATTTTGGAATTAATTATTCTGTTTCAGAAAGAGAAAATTTTCTAAAATGCTGATTTATGAAGGACAGAGGTAAATCTGTCAGTATAGCTAGTTTAAATGGTTGTTGATCAAGTACATACTTCCAGAATGCAAATACTTCACTCAAAATTTTCTCTCTCCAGTTGAACTTTTTGTTCTAGTTCTTTTTTGATCTCATTTGTCCCCATTGATTTCACATATTAATCAGTTTTAAAATTGCGTTTTTTCTTCCCTGAGTTCCATAAAAAGTAGTATTTTCTTGAGCTATTATCAACATATTCATTCATCTTATTTTGCTCACAATCTCTATGTGACTCTTACCTTAATTTAATTTAAATTGCTTTACATTCAACTTAGGGGTGTTGGATGGTTACCTATGCATTCCTGTGATACTGTTTTCTTATTAGCATTCCTATTTTATACCTATTCATTTTTCTAAAGTTTTGTGCATTAAGTACATAGCCCTTCAAAAATCCCTGCCACTTCAGTCAGGAATTTAAGAAATAAAAATTAAAAAACATTAGTCAAACCTCTAAGAGAATGGGTAGATAGATAATCGGTTTTGGTGTAATTCCAGAAGCTTCCTGATGATTTGGCATCTGGATTCTTGACAAATCCATGATGATCATTGCTCTATTCATTTTCTTTTATGACACCAACGTTTTTCCTTACAGCTGATTGTGTAGATTGTTTGATTTTCTGTCTTAACTACTCATTCTTTTAATTGTCTTTGAGTTGTACTTGAATTGTTACTATCTGAATTTCTGAATTACTATGGGCAACTTCAGAATAGCTCTATTATATGGCACATTGCCTTTTACTGTACCAGAAATGTTTTAATGTATCACTCGATAAATAATAGGCAGAAAACATGAGTTTCAGATATCAATGTAAAATCAGGTAACTTTTCAAATCAAGGTAGGAAGCAAAAGAAAGTGAAGGCTGTGGGGAGCTTAGCAACAAGTATACCTAAATGCTGTGTGTGTAAAGAGCCTGGAATAGAGTCAACTCTGATTGCAGAGAGCTAAAGCATCTTGCCATGAATTCTATTGGTGGTTATTTTGCGATAATACTCATCCTGAGCAATCAGTTCTTCTCAGCCTATTGTACAAATGTCATAAACCTACTGTTTTTGTCCAATATCTTTCTGTATCTTGATAGGATGACAAATTTGGTTTTAAAAAGTGTTTGTTTGTCTACTAGTATTTTCTGCCACAGAATGTCAAAGACACAATGGAAACATGTGCTTGTAAAAAGAGTCTAAACAACAATAAGTAAAAACAAAACAAAACAAAACAAAACAAAAAAACTAAAAAAGCAAGCTGGTGTAACAATGTTTATAGCTAACAAAATAGGCTTTTAACCAGAACTAATCAGAATAGATAGGAAAGGAAACTACATATACATCAAAGAAAAAAAATCCAACAGTAAATCTTTGAAATTCCTAACATCTGTGCAACAAACCCAAAGGAAATCAAGTTGGTAAAAGGAATACTACAACAACTGAAATCATGTATAGACTCTTGCAACACTAATAGTGGGTGACTTCAGTATTCTATTCCCACCAATAGACAGGTCATCTAGGCAAAAGCTAAACAGATAAATGCTGGAGCTACCTGATATCATAAAACAAGTGGACCTAACAGATGTTTATAATATTTTTCATCTAAACACAAAATAATATAACTTCTTCTTACTATGTCATGGAAATTTCTATAAAACTGACCACATACTGAGACAAAAACCAATACAAGAAAATTAAAATACTACCCTACATTCTGTATGATCACCACTGATTAAAGTTGGATATCAACAACAACAAAATCGCCAGAAAGCTTGCAAACTTATGGAAACTGAAGAACTCACTACTGAGTAGAACAAAAACAAAATGGATAAAGACTCAAAATACAAAAGAAATGACTTTCTAGAATTTAAAGGAAATTAATACACAATACACTCAAACTTATGGGACACATTTAAGGTAGTTTTTAAAAAGCAAGTTAATGGCAATTTTTAAAACCGATTAAATAAAATTCCAACTAAGCAAAACAAAGAAATAACTTGAGAGATTATTCTAATAATAACAGACTGTATGAATGCTCTAGAATAAATAAATAAATAAATAGACTCAGAGCTAAAATCAATACAATAAAAAACGCCAAAAATAATAAAAAGAATCAATAAAATGAATAAATACTTGAATAGAGAAAATTGCTGACTGACAAATGCTATCCAAATTCACTAAAAGGTATATAAATATTACCCAAATTAACAAAATTAGGAATGAACAGGAGTATATAACAAGAGACACTGAGGAAATCCACGTAATTAAGGCATACATTAACAACTATATTCCACCAAATTGAATACCCCCAGAAAGGTAATTTTCTTGATACATACCATTTACCAAAGTTAAATTAAGATCAGACAATTTGAACAGCCCTATAAGTCCTAGTAAAATAGAAACAGTCGTTAAAATTTTCCTAACATCAATAAATAAATAAATAAATAAATAAATAGATAGATAGATAAATAAATAAATACTGAAGGCCAGGTGGTTTCAGGACAAAATAGTACTAGACTTTCAATCAAAATTTAATGCCAATACAACACATAAGCATTTAAAAAATAAGAAAAAACATAGACTAAATTCCCTTGTGATATAGGTGCAAAAATTCTCAACAAAATACTTTGAAATGAAATCGAAGAATACATGCAAAGTTGTCCAGCAGGCTTCATCATAGTGATTAAGGAATGGGTCAATATATACACATAGTTTATGTAATGGACCATATAAACAGATTGAAAGACAAAATCCTACATGGTCATCTTAATAGACTCAGAAAAGGGCATTGACAAAATTCAGCTACCCTTCATAAAAAACATTCCTGGAAAGATTAGGGAAACAACTGTCATACCTCAACAAAAAGGCAATTTACAACAAGCTCACAGCCTATATCAACTTAAATGGAGAGAAACTCAAAGCATTTCGACTACAATCAGGAGAAAGTCTCTCCATACTTATTCAATATAGTAGTTGAAGTCCTAGCTAAACTGACTAGAAACGTGAGGAAGATCAAGGTGATAAAATTGGGTAGAAATCAAAGAAACTTTATTAACAGATAAAATCATGGTGTATTTCAATGACTCTAAAAATTCATGTGGAAATTTAACAGCTAATAAATCTGTCATAAAAGTAGCAGGATACAAAATCAACTCAAAAAATTAGTAGCCTACCTGTAGACAAATGACAAATGGACTTGGAGAGAAATCAGGGAAACTATCTTCCACATTAACCTAAAATAATTTTAAAAACTATCATAGGATAACTCTAAGCAAGGAGTGAAAAACTTGTATTATAAAAACTTTTGGCTTAAGGAAAAAATTGAAAAAGATTTAAGATTTGATATATCTCCCATGCTCATGTGTGAGTAGGATTAATGTAGTAAAAAAGGTTATTCTACAAAAATCAATGTACAGATTTAATACATTACATGTCAAAATTTCAACACAATTATTCACACATTTTGACAGGATAGTGTTAAGCATCATCTCAAGTCACAAACAACCCAGGATAGCTAAAACAATCCCGAGTAATAAAAGATCTGCTAAAGGCATCTCCATCCCATATTTAAAGTTGTGCTACAGGACAATAGAAATAAAAATAGCAAAGTATTGGCACCAAAACAGATCCATGGGCTATAAATAAAGACCCAGACTTAAATCCAAACATCTATGGACAACTAATTTTTGACAATCCATAAATAAACACTGGAAGAAAAATGATAGCTTCTTCAACAAATGTTGTTGGTCAAACTGTATGTCTGCATGTACAAGAATCTAAAGAGATACATACTTATTATTCTCTGCAGAAAGCTCAACTCCAAATGATCAAAGACTTCAACATAAAACCATTTACATTGAACCTCATACAAGAGAAAGTGACTCATTGGTACAGGAGATATTTCTAAATAGATCATGGTTAGCAAAGACACTAAGAAAAAATTTTATATGGGACCTCAAGGACTAGAAAGGCTTCTGCATGGCAAAGGGCACCATCAGCTGATCACAGCAGCCACATACAGAATGGTGAAAGATTTATACAAGCTGCATATCTAATATACAAAGTATAGAAAACTCAAAACTCTTTGATTTCCAGAAAATAGTAAGCCAATTTAAAAGTGGGGTGTATATCTAAACAGAATTCTCAAGAGAGGAAGCTGAAATGACTGAAAACCACTTAGAGAAATGTTTAACATATATATTCTGTCTCCAATTAGATTTATTATATGCAAGTATATCATTACAGTTAGTTAGTCTATGTCACTCCATCATCCAGCTGTCTATCAATCAACCATCTATGTATATTCACCTTTTTCTGTCAACCTATTTCAATGTAGGCTACAGGTACTATTATCCTTTATTCTTGAATAGGGAGGCACATGTCATTTAAGAATATGGACAGTCTACATAAGTACTGCCAATAATATAATTGAGGGGCAATCATATTTAAAAATTATATCATTGAATATATTCCATGTTCAAAATTTCCAATTTGGAGCCTTATTTCCCATAACAATTGAATTTGTCCATCATGATCTAATACAAAAGCTTGTACCACACAGATCTCTTTCAGTTGCCTTTGTCTGATAGTTCTTCAAGCTATTTTGTCATTAAAGACAAAGACAATTTTACCTGTGTTTCAACCAATTTATTATCTTTCCACATGTCAGGACATGATTTCCTGACAGTGGTTTATAGGTTTTTCAGTAGCTCACATAATTTATCTCGTAGTTGGTAAAGATAACCTTAATTGTTTATAGAGTGCTGTTCATCATAGTTTGTGATGTAAATGAACTTATTTATGAGCAACAAGTAACTTTATATAATAAAGTATGAATTATATATGTCTTATTATTCTTACCTTTAATAGAATGGCATTGAGTGGAAGCTTTTTAGAAGATATTGGGTTTTAAGACAAAAGCTTTCTTACAGGGAACTAGCTTCCTTTTCAAGAAAGCGCATTTGATTGAACTTTTAAGCCCCCTTCCCCACATGAAAACATGCCAAACAAACTGTGGACTATGTAACAAGAAGTGAGACTTTACAAGACATGAATATGCTTTGATTTTGGCCTTTTCATCCTCTAGCATTATGGGAAATGTCTGTTGTTTATAAAGTACTTAGTCATGTTAATTTCTCCTAGTAGTCAAAAAACTAAATGTGGCTTTGTTGGCTTTTCAATGTAACACAGATCATTGGGAAATTACTTTCTCCAAGAGTATTTGCTAGTTGTCTGCATTTTAATTCACTTAATATTTGCTATAGCTAAAACAAACTAAAAAAATAACTGTGGGAAAGATGTTCACTGAATATTCTGTGCACAAAGAAAATTTGTGGAACAAAGTGAGTACTATTGATAAATAATTGTATCAACAGAAATTGTTTAGAAAAGAATTCTTGTACTTTTTGACATAGATGAAAGAGGTTGGGACTTTATATATAAAATAGAGTTGACCTGCTGATAGACTTAGAATAGACGGTGTCATTTCTCTAAACAGACCACTTCCCTCTACTGAGCATCTTATATTCTGGGCACTGCAGACCTGCAGGCAGAAAGACAGCAATAGAAGTGGAAATTGAATAATAGGCTCAGTGTTTCAAGGAACAACAAATCTAGTTGATTGATGTATGCAGCTCATCTCTAATGATGTATTCAATATTAGACAATGTTCCTGAAGATTAATACAGAGCACTGAGCCTAGTTTGAGACTTATAGATCATCATATCATTTACGGGGAAAAAGACCACAGACAGCTGTCAGAATTATTCTTGTGAAGATTATTTTAATATCATATACTATTAGCTTTTGAAGTAATGCACTTATTTTTATTTTAGTGTGAAAACTTTCAGAAACCTATCTGTTTAATTGAAAATCATTTTTCCTCAGATAATGAATACTACTTTGCCTTTCCTGTACCATACATGTCATTTATTTCCTTCTGACTATCTCCACAAACACTGAGTTGCATCTCCCCAAACATTAATGAAATAGCATGAATTTTACAAACCGATTTTTAAGCCTCCTTTCTAAGAAAATCTATTATTTTCCCATAGAGGGGAACACTTCTTCTAAAACACTTCATACTTCTCTTTGAAATCTCAATAACAGCTACCCATCATATTCTGGTCAGACACAACACTGCAAAAGCCTTTCAATTCTAAAGGTTTTAAAAGGTATACATGCTGTACTTGTAACCTTTGAGCTTTAAAGCTTGTAAGAAGGGCATTCCTGCAAGCATAACTCTCTCTCCAAAATTGAAGAGGCAAATATATTTTCCATGATTTAATAACATCAACCTTAGTTATCACTACCATTTACATTCTCCTAATTGATTCATAACTATCTCACGAAGGTATCAAAGAAAAAAACATTCTTATTTTCATGCATATGATTTATATGTAATGTGTATACTCATATGTTTCTCTGTGTTCACATTAGCCAGTGTGAATGTGGGCATGCATGTCTCACAGTGCTTAATGAGATCAGGGGGCAACATCAGGCACCAGTTCTTACCAGCCACTTCATTTGAAACTGGGTGACTTCGTTGTTGACTGTTATGTTGTCTGGGTTGGCTGTCCCAATAACAATGGTTTTCAACCTCCAGTATCACTAGAAGAGAATAGGACCACTGATATTGAAGATGCACATGACTATATCTAGCTTCTAAATGGAATCTAAGTATTGGTGTTCAGGTCTGCATGGTTGCAGAGCATACATTTTCCCATTGAGTATTCTCCACAGCCCTCCGTAACTTTGTCTTAAGAGTCACTACAAAATTCCATCATGTCCTCCATTTATTATTATGTCTGTTATGTAGAGAAATCCAGGGTTCACAGTGATCCTCAGACTATTTCTTTTGGTATATAGAAATGCATGCTTCATGTTTTGTAATAGACCTTTTCTTCTAATTAGGACAAAATAGAATGGGATTGCTAGACATCTTTCACAGATTTCTCTTGATTATCACTATCATATCCCGAGAGATAGTGTAAGTGTACCTTACCAATTTGCTCTCACCATATCTATCCCTTCATACTCTGTAAAAAGCTTAGTTTTGAGTATAATTCTTTGCTCTAATCTTCTTCATTCCTTATGTCTACTTCTTATAATTTAGTGATAACATACAACTGCTTTCAAATATTTTGCTTCATCAACTTCTCCATTATGAACCTTGATAATATCAATTCCATGTACAGTTTAAATTTAATACTGATGTGTGATATTGTTTTCCTGATCTTATATGTAATGATTTTTCTTCTTTATTTTCCTCAGCCATATATTCTAATCTATCTTATGTCTTTTTATTTGATTTTATATATAGGCATGTTTGACTACATTTATGCTTGAGTACCTGGTGTCTGCAAAGACAAGAAGAGAATATTGGATTTCCTGGACCTGGAGTTACATAATTGGAAGCCACCATGTTGGATCTGGAAACCAAACCCGGGTACTTTGGAAGTAAAACACAGGGTAATATTTACAATCTACCTCAAATCTTATTTCTCAGGCATTCCTGTCTTTGAAATTTAACCACAATTATTTTTTTCTATTTCAAATTCAGCTATCCTTTTATATAGCTCATTAAATTTCAATTCATTGAACTTAACAGCTTTCCTCGATACTTTGTTATATGTTCTTACTCAGATTTAGATCAAAATATGATTACAATAGCTTCTTAAAATATCCATATATTTTAAGTTCTTTGTCTTTCTTTGGAAACTATTTAAGGCTAACTAAACAGAACTTACTACCTAATCAGGACATGTTTTTTGAATACAGCATACAGATAGAAAATGCAAACAAGGTGACTATTGAGATTCTAATACAGCACAGAAGTCAAATGAATTTCAAGTACAGTTCAACAGTCTTATGACAGACTCATAATCAGTTTAATTTCCTGTTTTCTAGCCCTTTTCTTCCATATCTCATATACCTTTACTTAGAAATTCCATCTTTCATGTGTTTCCAGATGAGGTTCATCCTACCTAACAAAAACAACATCAACAACAACAACAACAACAAACTGAAGGATCATTAAACAACAGCTACATGATCAAGCTTGCAGCAGCATATGCTATAAATATTTATCTTGCAAATATATATATATATATATATATATATATATATATATATATATATATGGCTACATCCAGTCATTCTGTTTGTTTTTGTCCACCCTAATCTATTTAAACTTTACCCTTCACTTATCTTCCTATTCACTGATTGTCATTTCCTCTCACTTTTTTGTTTCACCTCTGTCACATTTCAAACACACTTTGTACTCCTTGATTAAGGCATTTATACCTATCCCCCAAACTAATACTTTAAGATTGGGTTTTCTGTTGTGACATTAGTGGATAGGAACTTTGGGAGGTGATGATGGACATGAAAGTGAAGCCTTTGGGAAACTGATGATAAAGATAACTTATTTGTTCTTTTCTACCATATTAAGACAAAGGGACTATATCACTTATGAATCAGAACTCTTAAAGAGATACAAAATATACTGTCAGCTTACATGTAGACTTAAATGCCATTCAGAGACTCTCATAGTATTCATATAAGTTTTTCCTTTCATTGTTCATTTATATAGTAAAACTTCTAGACAAAGTTCAGTGTGTTCACTTATCCCTATCTCCAATCTCCCTCTTTAAGCTATATTTAAACATTGTAATTAGCTTTTCTATTCCATTACTTCTACTGAATTCATCCTTATCAAAATCTGTCATGATCTTGTTTATAAATTCAGGGGGCAATAATCAGTTTCCTTTTTTTTTCTTTCTGCCTTATTTGAACCTTATTGCAGTTTAATAAGGATCAGGATAAACAATTAGGCTGAATAGATGTTTATTCAGGGAGAAATAACTCACAACAAAGGCAAATGAATGCGGCAGATTCCACAGGATTCTAAGCCTTCCAGCATCCACCAGAAAGAGAAAGTCTCAGACCCCCTCCTCAGCCTTTTCCCCCAGGTCACAACAGGCCCTGTCTCCACCCCCAATGGGCATAGTCTAAGCCACAGGTGCGCACCAGGTGAATATCTCACTACCATTCCCCTTTTAGTCTAAAGAAAAGATTTGGGATTGATACAAAACTATATACAAAACAGTGAATAACAAGTATGCTCTAAGAAAAAGAAAATCAAGAACAAAATGACCTACATATTTAGTCCTAGGGTGAAGGCATAATGGAGTTTACAATAGAGTTATCCTAAGCTGGAAAGCTTAAGTCTAGTACCTAATACATCTAACTAGGAAGAGAGAATAATAGTTATGATAGTTTAATCTACAACCTCTTCCAGACCTGAGAAGGATAATAATGATACTAGAGTTGACAGGAAGTGTGGATGGGCAACTTCCTAAATGTGCAGTGAGGATGGAAACAGCAAGCAACCTGGACAGTCACCCAAGGCCTCACAGCAACATTGGATACAGCCAGTTTTGGCTAAGGCCAAAAGTACTTGACAGACCACAACAAAAGCAGGGAGGTAGAAAGGCTATCTTACCCTGACTTGGCAAGGTTCAGTAGTCTTCTATGTTTGTCTCCTGCAAGCACATAGGACCACAAATCCAAATCAGTGGTCAAGGTGGGGGAAGTTCCTTGCCCAAGAGGCCACTAGCTGAAGCGAGGATGAACTCCAGAAGGAGCAACAACAATGTCCAACATACATTTGGGAAAGTGCACGGTACTGTCAGGAGCAACAGTGTTTCATGTCAATGCAGTACTAATATTAAAACATTTAAATGCTGTGTTCTGCAGGTCTAGAAAGTGATTGGAGATTAAGCATCTATGTCTGACTAATCTCATAGGTAAAGAAAACATGGGTGAAGATAATCTGTAATACTCAGTAACTTATCTAAAAAGCCTGATGAAAACTTCCTTGAGTAAAGCAAGGATACATATCTAAACAATATAACTATACACATGTAAATTCCTAAAGTAGAGGTAGAGTAGAAATGTCTAGGCAAGAGGTAGAGCTCTAAAGGGCAGCAAGACAAATATCCCAAATTGTATCAATATACAAAATGTCTTGAACACAAGCAAAGTATACATACATAGAATATGGTGATAATAATGTGCATAAAACATCATAAATGAAAAAATTTCACACAACATAACAAAATATAATATACATTTTTTCCACTACATAGGTTACCACAGATAAGAATATATAACAATGTAAGCTGTAATACTAATCTCACTCTTACTAAATAATTCACAAGAAGATTGGCTAATCTACCTATATCCATTCTGAACCATACCTTTCCCAACCATACCCTATTCCTGTATAAAAAAGATAACCGAGTCTAAATATCACCTTCCATACCCAACCCCAAGTAACTAAAACCAACCCTATGAAGATGATTATCCCTAAATTCCAAGAGTAGGGAAAGGGGGCATCATTATCTTAAGATTACTTCCTGCTCAAATGGGACGATGATTGCTCCATGGAATCTTGTAGGAAGAAAATTTTTAGCAATCAAATTTCTCAACAGAACTGGCTGTGACATGTATAAGTAGTCATTGTGTGGCAGAAAATGCTTGACTGGAGTTCCATTTGAAACTCTGGCCAGGTTGTAATAAGAAGGTGCACCATTACAGCTAGCTAGTCATGAGTTTTCTAGAGCAAAGCAGTCTCAAACCAGTTATAAAGTGAAGTTTGTAGCTCAGATGCATCAGGTTGAGTCAAGTGGAAATGTCCAATTGGGGACCCATCTTTTTTCCAGAGTGTTCAAAGATTGCTATTAGGAACTGTTACTATTCCTTGTGGAAAACTTAAATATCAATATCAACGTAAAATTTTCAAGCTTTACAGTATGCATTAGAGGAAAGGCAACAATAAACATTAATATGTATATGATAGTATTCGTGGACTATTCAAGTCTTTGTCCCCTTTTAGGGTCATTTTCAAGTTTTTAAAATCATGCCCTTCTACTCCAATAATGGTTTGTAGTGGAGAGATCTCTCCTAATAATTTTTGAAGATCATTAAGAGTCTAGTAGTGATCACTCCTAATATGTACTTTTTGTGGTCTAATTTTCTGTAGACCTATTTTATATCCTAAGTAGTTGATAGAATCTCCCTTTTGTATTTTTTCAGGGGCAATTTGTAATCCCCAATGAAGTAAAACTTCCTTTACTTTCTCAAACATTTTTTCTAATATTCTATTTTAGAATCAGCTAACAATATATCATCCATATAATGGTAAATTATGGATTGTGGAAACTGTTTACAAATTATTTCCTGTGGTTTTTGTACAAAATATTGGCACAGTGTGGGGCTATTTAGCATTCCCTGTGGCAAAACCTTCCATTGATATCTCTTCACTGGTTGAGAATTATTTTAATTAGGTAACATTAAGGCTAATTTCTCTTTATCTTGTTCTTGTAAAGGTATAGTGAAGAAGCAATCCTTTAAATCAATAACTATAATAGGCCATTCCTTAGGTATCAAAGAAGGCAAGGGTATTCCAGGTTATAGAGAACCCATTGGCTGAATAATGTTATTGGTGGTTCTCAGGTCTGTAAGCATTCTCCATTTATCAGATTTCTTTTTGATAACAAATACAGGAGAATTCCAAGGGCTGGTTGATTCCTTGATATGTCCAGCATTTAGCTGTTCCTGTGCCAGGTTTTCTAAAGCATCTAACTTCTCAGAGGTCATAGGCCATTGCCCTACCCAGACAGGTTCCTATGTTAATCGTTTTAAGGGTAGGGCTTTTGGTTCCTCTGTTTGTTCAGCACTTGCATTTTGTCTTTGTACAGCCTGGATATTTTGTGTCTGTCCTGTATAGTACTTTATAACATTTTTTTCCACAATCATGATGTCGTTTTTGGTTCCTATCTAATACTGGAGGAATGATAATCTGTGTATTCCATTGCTGTAATAGATCACGACCCCATAGGTTTATTGCTATATCGGCCACATGTGGTCTCAACATTCCTCTCTGTCCTTCTGGTCCTATACATTCAATCCATCTCATGCTCTGTTTTACCTGAGACAGGGTTCCAATCCCTAAGAATTGAACATTTACCTCTTGCAGGGGCCATCAAGGAGGCCAAGATTTATTAGTTATGATAGTTACATCAGTCCCCGTGTTCAGTAACCCTTCAAACAGTCTGTTATTCATTTTAACTGTCAATCTAGGCCTATGATTATTTATAGAGGTTTGTTTCCTTTTCTTATGTTTGATTAAAATTCCATCACTAGAATGTCATCCAGAGCAGTATGAGCTTTTACGATAGGCACTGGATTTTCTAATCATCCTGTGGGAGATTTTCCTCCACTGTGACTGGGAATGTCTGGACCACCTTTGACATGGGGGCCTTTGAGAGGCCCCGCCAAGGAGTTTCCCGGTTGTAAAGGGTTTCCTTGCTTGTCTCTGGTCGATCTACATTCATTGGTCCAGTGTTGGCCTTTGCCACATCTTCTACATAACCCAGAAGGCTAAGGCCTTCTGTTCAATTCATTCCTAGGAGTGCTATTTCTAGAAATAATTTGCCTACTATTTCTTTTTAGATGTCATATCCTACCACAGTTAAAACATCTGGCATTTTGATATCTTTTTAAACCTTTGGAGATGGCTTCTCCTAGCCAAGCTGCTATGTCCCCATAGTTAGAATCTCTGTTATCTTGATGTCTTCTCAGATCTTTAGATATGGCTTCTCTTACCCACACTTCAGTATCACCATAGTTAAGACCTCTGTTATCTTGATGTCTCCTTAGTCCTTTAGATATGGCCTTTCCTACCCAAGTTTCAGTGCTATTGTCATTATATTCAATGTTGGCTGTATATAGAAACTATTCATCTAAAGGTGCTGGTTAAATTTTTAAAGCCAAAGCACTTGTTTGCATTGAGGGTTTGCATTCTCATAAACTAATGATTCTATAAGTATTCTCCTAGAATCTATGTCTGCTACCTCTAATTGCACTGCTCTAGACAATCTTTCTAGAAACACATTAAAACATTCTCTCAGTCCTTGCCTTATCTTGGTTAGGATTCTACCCTCTGCCCTAGTTCATGAACCTTATCCCAAGCATTCAGAGCTGCTGTACTGCATAGAGACAAAATATGTTCGTCATAGGCAGCTTGGGTTTCTGGGTCAGCATAAATACCCTCACCAAGAATTTTATCTTGGGGAGCTTTATAACCTTTCTTTAGGCCCTGAAGTTCAAAAGCTTTTGCTTCCTCTCTCCATAAAGCTCTCCATTCTAATTGAGAGGCATTTTCAAGGTCAGCTTATATTAATTGATCCCAATCCTTAGGGGTTACATTGATATTCCTTGCCCATGATTCTATTAATTGCTTCACATATGGTGATTGCATGCCGTAAGAGACTACTGCTTCCTTTATACCTTTTAAATCGTTCATACATATTGGTTCCCACTTATAGGCAACACCACCTTTTGGGTGTCTTTTTATTTCTGCTTTTTCACTAATATATACAGGGAAAACTCCCCTGACCCTAAATGGTGTAGAAAATTTTAAGTCTCTTTCATGCCCTGTTCCCTGCCGGTTCTCCTTCTGATGTGTCAGATAGATGGTCTTCTAAGGCCTGAAATCTATTCACCATTGTTTCTTTGAGTGTCTGAACTTCTTGAACCAGATAACTTTCTAGAGACTTCATTGCATCAGTCAGTTTTATTACTTTCTCCAACTACGAATGATTCCATATTTTTAATATTCTCATCCTTAGATATAATCTGAATGGCATGTAAACTGCCTTCCAGAAACAATGTTCTATCCACTAGCTTGCCATTATCCTCAGACATGGAACAGATTCTATCTGCTAGTCTTTCCATCTGATGTTCCAGTTTTTTAACCTTATTAGTAGATTCATCCAACCAGGAATGAGCTGTTTCTGCTAGCATGTTAATGCATTGCATTGTTTCCATTTTGGTTGTTGAGGTATCAGCTATGAAATAAATTCTGTTTTCTAGTTGGCCATTTTTATGTTCCATGTTTTGCATTCTACCTATCAGCTCTCTATTGCCATCTTCAATATTCTGAACATTTTCCTTTAAACATTTTATGTTTTGCATTCTAATTTTAAGCTGTTCATTTTCAATATTCTGAACCTTTTTTCTATGGATTCTGTTTTGCATTCTAATTTTCAGCTCTCCATTATCATTTTCAATATTCTGTGTTCTGTTTCTCAGCTCTCTATTGCTAGCTTCAATATTCTGAATCTTTTCCTCTAAACATTTTATGTTTTATATTCTAATTTTAAGTTCTCCATTGTCATTTTCAATATTCTGCATTCTGTTTCTTAGCTCTCTGTTGTCATTTTCTACATTTTGAATCCTTTCTTCTAACTCTCTTATGGTTTTTACAAGTTCCTTATTGTTTACTCTAATCTCAAACCATTTCTTTAAAAATATCATAATAATGATGAAACCCATTGCTATTACAAGAAAAAAATGTATATATTGGTTAAGTCATGATTTTCTTCTGTTAAAATTCCTTCTATACAAGAAGTAAAAGAATTCCTAAAGTCCTGCATTGTAAGATTATCCGCCATAGCTATAATTGGACAATTGATCTCAGATATTATATCAATTTAAATTGCCAAGAATGTTGCAGTTACCTTAGGTGTAATTCTGCTGTCTTGGAACTTAGGTTCTTTTAGTTGTAGATCTTAACACCTCCAGCTGTAACCACCAAATAGCATCTGGCAGCATATGAACCTTCTGATCTGGTCCCTGCAGAATAGCTCTTAACAAACTATGGCAAGCAAGATTTTGTTAAATGAATAAGTAAAAGAAGCCTTTGTAATTGCTGCGACCACAGGGCTATGGCCCCAGGAAACACAAGCAGTGCAGGCACCAGGTGGCGTGAATGCAAAGTGAGGAAATGGGTAAAATATGAGAAGCAGTGAGTGCCTTCTCAGGGCCGCTGTGGAGGTAAAGGAGTTGTATGGCAGAGGCAAATGTCCCATAAGTTATGGTGTGTCCACCTGGTTAGGTAAGGGACCCTGCCCGTTCGGGGATAGTGGGGGAAGAGTCAGCGGCGTCTGCCACCTGGGGGAAAGCCAGGTCTGGTTAAAGTCTGAATCTCGCTTCTGACACCAGGTATTGCAGTTTAATGAGAATCCGGATAAACAATTAGGCCGAATAGATATTCATTCAGGGAGAAATAACTCACAACATAGGCAGATGAATGTGGCAGGTTACACAGGATCCTAAACCTTCCAGCATCCACCAGCAAGATAGTTTTGACCCCCTCCTCAGCCTTTTCCCCCAGGTCACTACTGGCCCTGTCTCTACCCCTAATGGGTGTGGTCTAAACCACAGGTGTGGACAACGTGAATATCTCACTGCAGAACCTCATGATTCCCATTTTAATTTTTCATCTTTATAGTACATTATTTTTGATTTTGCCAAAATTAATGATTTTTTTTCATTTTATTTTTCTAACACTACTTTACCTCCTCCATTCTTAAAGTTAAGAACAGGCCCTGTCTTAAGCTTGGAGTTCATGCTCTTAAATCTAATACACCCAGGCTAATACACTCTATGTATTGATTTGGCTTTAAATTCTAAGTTCTATGTTAACTTTAAGTACCCAGTTTCAATCCCAATCCCTATCTCAACTTTTATGATCACGTCTATCCTCAATATCTTTGCTTATGTGTCTAGCAGAAACCCAAATTTCAACTATCTAAAATTATAATTGTTCCTTTAATTCCATTTGTGAATCTTGCTTACAAGACATTCAATTTTCTCAGACCAAAATTTAAAGTAAATTAGATTATAAAAATTTCATTTAGATCTTTCATACAACTTATTAACAAATTCTGTGAACTTTATCTTTAAAATATATGCTATATTCTGATAGGAGATGTCGTTGTGTAAATAGGTTTCTCTTATTGGTTGATGAATAAAGTACTGTCGGTGAATAGAGAAGCAAGATAGGTGAGACTAAGAGAGGTGGAGAATTCTGGGAAACATACGACAGGGTTTTGATGTGATCACTGAAGGAAAGTTTGAATGAGTCTGGCATTCTTGGTAAGATGGAGCAGATGGAGCATGTAGAAATTTTATATATATATATATATATATATATATATATATATATATGTATGTATGATGTATATATGTGTATATGTGTATATGTGTATATGTGTATATGTGTATATGTGTATATGTGTATATGTGTATATGTGTATATGTATATATGTATATATATATATATATATTAAGCCATAATTACTAATATATATTAATAATCATGGCTTAATAACCAAGACAGAGCTAGCCAATAAGAAGCTCTAGACACTGACAAACAGCAATAAAACTAACATTCATCTCTGTGTGCTATTTGGGGCTAATGCTTCTGTGGAGGCACGCTGGCAGGAAAGTGCTCCTAACAATATCCATAACTTATTAATTTCTAGAATTTCATGAAAAAATGTTAACAAAGATTTTAGCTAGAAATTTAAACTCCAGTCTGGTGACACATGCAATTATGATTTACAAGTATGCATTCTCTTCATTTTGAAATCAATCTAAATGAGCTAAACTGTTGCCACTTAAACTACTGTGTTACTATTATTCAGATGTAAAGGACCTCTCATGGGCTCTGTTTTAATACTTGGTCCCCACTTAATTACATTTTCTTAGGAACTATGGAACTTTGGGAACATTGCCAGTTAGTAAAGCAGAACCCAAGTCCAGAATTTAAGATTTGCAGTGAGTTCAGTTTGTTGTCTATGGCATATAATGAAATTCTTGGTGACCTGGACCCTGATATGAAAAAATTACAAGAAGTATATAGGTAAGAACTTACTTACTAAGAAAACTCATGACAATTTATTCTCACAGGTGTATGATAGATAATTTCAACGTTCTTCTGGAACAAATTTTATTGCTTTATATAAATTATCTTTCTGGTTATTTATGGTTATTTATACCTACTCTGGACCATCACGTATAGATGGTTTGACAAAATCTACCTATAGTGTATTCTTTGCTATTCAGCCTGATAGTAACTAATCAATGGCTTCATAAACAAAGTTTCTGTTTCAGTCAATTACCCATCAATCCACTTTTACAGGACATGGAACTATTTCTAAGAGTATTAAGTTCAGCTGAAAGATTCAGCTTGAATAAATAATTTTATAGGGAAAATTCTAGATATAGTTGTGGTACAGACACCTTGAAAATGAATCTCCAATTATAAGTTCTCTCATACATGTAATCAATACAAATAATCATAAAACTCCATTTATAACTCAACATTGAATTTATTTAACTAATTTAGGCAAAGAACATTTCTATTTTCTATAAGCCAAACTGGGCTTAAGTACAGTTATCTATTTTGATCTTCTCCCATTCTCCCTTGTTTTTTATTCAAAGGGCAATTATCTCTTTTCAAGGTGGAGTTTATAAAGTCATCATTTATTCCAACCATTACAGAATTATTTGACCACTTACTAACATGTAGCTAAAGAAACTAGTTAATTAGGGGAATAGAAAGAAAAATTATTTAGCAATGATCTTGAGTTTTTTTGACTTGAGAAATCTGAACTTGTTTTTTCATATTTATTTTATTCTAGTGTAGGAACCAAATATCCATTGAGTTTTGTACCTTACAGTTTCTTGCCAAGCAAGTTGAAAATTAAATGTTTAATTTTATAAAAGACAACTTTGAACACTCTGTTTTGGGTTAGTCAAAGTAATAACATTGGTTATAGGATGGTTTTTGCTTTCTTTTTTTGTCAGATTTCTCTAGAGTCACAAAACTACAAGAATCTAGTAGTTTCTCAGTCCCACTAGGCTAGATATCTAAGCTGGTCTTCTTTATATGCTGGAAACCAGAAGAAGCAGACTCCAATGCCAAAAAAAAAAAAAAGAATGGATGTGCTAGCAAGACAAGGTTAAACAGGTAGAGTAAAAGCTTCCTTTTCTATATCCTTATATAGACTTCCAGTATGTTCCACACTGAAGACACTGAAGTTGGATCTTCTTGCCTTAAGATTGGGTCAAAGTTGTGTGTCTTCCTACCTCAAAGGTCTAGACTAAAATTGGATTCATGCACTTCAAACCAATTTCTGGATTGCCCTCCAATTCTAGATTGTAGTCCATTCCAGGCACAGTCAAGTTGAAAATCAAGAATAGCCATCACACCCTTACTCAATATATATTAACTAATAAATATTTGTAGTCTAGAAATACTAGAAAACAACATATATATTTGAATCACTTCTGTAAACACATGGAGCTTTTCTGAGAACTATGTAACATGTGTAAGTAGAACTTCCTATGGAATGGTATCTAATTTCTACTAACATTTTTAAGGGGGCAAGTAAAATAACTTGGGTTGTCTGGTAACTGGAACAAATTTCAAGTTATTTAAAGCCACTATGGATGTAAAGGATAACTGAAGAGCAAATATAACTACATTGCAATTGAAATATCATTATTTCTCTTACAGTTACAAAATCATAGATGCTGTTAAAACTGCTTTGTACTGTGCAACACTTGAATGAAATGATAAAACTCAATAGAGGTTTATGGAAATGAAAAATGTCAGTAATTTCCAATTTAGAATCATGTATTTCCTTGAGTTCTTGCCTAAAATCAGGTAAAGAACGGATGATTTATAAGGTTTGACACATCAATAGGAAGATGTCACAGCTAAGAAATGGTTTTATTTCAGGAGAACAGTCAACACTGTTTATTTGGGGACAGCTGAATGAACAGTTCCACTTTGGATAGGTGTCCCAGTTAGCCAAGCCAAGGAGAGGAATCAATGCCTTTGCCACCAAGAAGTTAGCAATGTGGCAATGAAGATGGGATGTATCAATCCTGACACTGCCTAATATTACTAATTGTTCTGAGTTCACATTTTGGGCAAGAAGGAAGATGTTTAAATCATGTGCAAAGTGTGAACTTAAAGAAAAGAGGGGGTGACTTTCACTGTCCTCTGAATGGCATAGTTTTAATATGTAAGTAGTTGTTAAGGTGTGCTTGTGATTATAGATACTCTCAAGAGCTCTTATTATGCTCAGTTCTGCTGTCAATTATCAAAGTACAAGTATTCTTTAAAAAGTACTTTTTGATCATTTTAACTGACTGTCATTTGTGGGGTTATTTTTTTTTTTGAAACATGAACAGGATTCCATATATTCAATTAGACAAAAAAGATAATTCAATCCATATCTGTATAATTCTTTCAATTGGATTGTGTGGGTATGTGTGTGTGTGCTAGGCCTAGGAAAGATGTTAGCAATATGCAAAGCTGGCTCAGCCTTTTCTGACAACAGAGTATGACATTTCCAGCTAGCTAACTTGGATTTATATTGACAAAGCTGTATTCACTGTCACATAACATCAGCAACACAAGCCTTCCTCCTCTCCACCCCCAGATGACTATTATCATGAAAAAGTTTAACACAATTTCCCAAAGATGTCTAATTAATAATCAGGATGCAGCTCAGGCAAAGCCTTGAGGAATGCAGCTCAGTGATTTAGTGTGACAGAAATGGATGAGAAACAGCTGTGGAACAGTGAAATTCTGTAATAAAAAATGTGACTTATTGCTAGTACTGAATCCAGAATCATCAGTAAACATTCATCAGGAATGTACTACATGCTGCCATGGTGTCTGTCTTTACAGATTTGGTCACAAGGCCAGACACACACACAGTAGAGCCAGCCAGTGACCCCTAAGAAGGAGTTCAGGATAAAAGCTCCTCAATATAATTCAAAGGTTTAGTCTGAATGCTAAACCAGAGAAGAGAAAGTAAATCAGTCGGTTACACAAATAATCTTGAGATTATAACAAACAGGAGGTCAGGAAGGCAAGGGCAGCTGATGTGGAGAGACTGGAGAGGCAGAGAAGCAAAGTTTGCCTTCTGAATTCTTTATCACTTACACAGTGGATGTCCTCTTCTGGGTATTGCTCTTTTAACTGAAGCTAAAATGAATTGCCAATACTGAAGCTTGTAGGACTGTGACCTTGATGACATTCATTTGCATATGGTGCTCTGCCTGGCTGGTTTTGTTCTAGTTAAGAAGAAATTTGTTTTGTTGTGGGGACATCAGCCTGTAAGCCCAACAAAGTGAATAAAAGGCTATCTAATTCTTGATGTGATTAGAAGATACTTTAGAATTGCAAAAGTGATCTAAGTTCATAATAACTTCGTTCAATTCCAAGGCAATTCTATAGTGCCTTCAGAACATGAGGAAACATCCATTCATCTCTCCCTTTCCTACACTGTATATTGCAGTTCACAGCTATAAATGTAGTTTTCAATGTGGAAGCTAGAACCATGTTCCACTATCTGAGGAATTACCCCAGAGATCTCTAAGAAAGTGGCCAGGTAAAGCTAACATTGTAAAGGTGACTAACTCACAAAATATATTAATAGTAATGTTCTCTTTACAACAACATGTGTTTCAATCTCCCAAGAATAGAAGAGCATAGTAATAAACCTGAAATGTTATTGAAATAGCCCATAGCAATTCAAGAAATCCCTCTAAATGTGAGGAATAAAAAGATTATTTTCTTTTGTGTTATTGTAGGTAGCTTATTAGCTTCAGCATTTTAAGGGCCCCAGAATACCCACATGAGGAAGAGGAGAAGGAATTAGATGGAAAACCTGGTCCTATAAAGAAATTATGTTTATGAGGCAAAAAGAGTAAAACATGTTGAAGATTGAGCCTGCCAGTAAGATAGTCTCTGTTGTAACAGCATAACTGTAGATATATAGATGGATATATGTAGGATACTTCATCAGAGATCTGAGTAGAAATGAGTATATTGAAGACATAATACTTGCAGTGTAAATGGAGTTCTTAGTAGGTATAAATAATAAAACCCTGGAGTCAGATATAGAAGAAATGCTGAGAGATCATAGAGAAGAAGGAGCAAGCCAAAGCTACCTTTGAACTCATTTGCTTCTCAGAGGAACAGAGTGTGAGTTCCTGATTTCCTTCACTTACGTTCTCTCTCTCTCCAGCCATCTTACTTCCTGTCTCTGACTAGTCATCTCACTTTCTGTTTCCTCCAAACCATCTTACTTTCTGTCTGTCTTTACAGACCTCCAGACCTCTATGGTTAGTTAGTGGCAAGCTCCATCTTCTGATCTTCATACGTTTTATTTGTATAAGAAAGATATCACCTCATTAAAGGAAGCTAGGAAGTCTGTTTCTATGCTTGTAAGGTTATGTTAAGACATTTAATACTCTGCAATGATGGTGTAGTGGAAACTTATAACACTTGGATTCTTTATATGCTTTCAAATCAATGATTTATTAATAATCCCATAAAACACCTAAACTGCACTGATCAGGACTCTGTGACAGGAAGCTTCTGTCTGCCTAAAAGTGTAGTTTTTATATAGTATGTGTATAGTGAAGCAGCTGTCTGAAAAGTCTGGACTGAAATTACCAAGCTTGCAATATCTCATCTATGTTGTAACACATTCAAACCATTTCCTAATACAGTGTTTTCCTGGCCAGTTCGTAGTCTATACCACCTTCATTTGCAATAAAACAGTGACTACAATCCACCCGGCTTTCCTGCTCTTTAACCAGTGTACTACTTGACTTCCAAAGGATTCTTGGAACAGTTATTTAGGGTGCTTGTAGAAGAGTCTCACTGGGAGGATATTTTCTTCTCATATTTCCATAGTTTTAGCTCAATTTAAATTAACTTAATAGTTCACCATAAAACATGTAAGACTTTGTAGCTCTGAGAACTCATAAAGCTGTTTATATTGACAAGAAGTCTTGAGAAATACAAAGATGGCATTACTGTAGTAGATTATCTATGCTACCTGTTAGATGAGGCAAAGGTGTGCCATTCAGCATTAACTGTCAAATGCCCTATGTAGCATATTATTAAGACAGAGGTTTTATAGCTTCAAATAAAATGTTGCACTGGGAGCTTAGCTCACTAGAAAAAGAAATTGCTTTGTGTGCACTAGGCCCAGGATTTTTCAGTTCCCAGCAATAAAATAAAAGAAAAACATTGAATGCCTAATGTGCCTTTTACTTGAGTGGGAAAACATGTTTAAGAAGAATTGTATTTTCATTGAAAATGCAATGATTCTCCAAACAAGTTTTTCAAGTTTTTGATTAACATAGTGATATGGACCATGGGAGGTATATATGTGTATGTATGTATGTATGTATGTATGTATGTATGTATATATGTATGTATATATGTATATACATATACATACATACATACATACATACATACATACATACATACACACATACACACATACACACATACACACATACACACATACATACACTCATTAGGTAAAGGACCCAGTTTCACAGAGGACTACCTTATATTCTGGCTCTTACAATCTTTCTGTCCCCTGTTTGCTGCATTGTTCTGTGAGTCTCGTGTGCAGTAGGTGTATTATACTTATGTCTATTGGATCTAGGCTCCACAAATCTGCAATTTGATTGGTTGTGATCTTCTGTAGGGTTTTTATTCTGTTACAAATAGAAATTTCCTTGACAAGGATTGAAGACTACACTTACATGTAAGTATAAGGATAAATGTCATAGATCATTGTTAGAGTTTATACTGCTTTAGTGAATTAGTAGCTGTAAATTCTCTTCCAATAACTATGACTATTGGTAGCCTGAAAGCTACTCCCAGGGCTTAAAGATAAGCTCCACAGTGTAGCAAAACTAAACTTAAGGTTTTTCTTAGGGGTATGAAATAAATTCACACACATGCTGTTTGGGTCATATTCTTTACTTTTTCTGTCTACTTTTCTGTCTTCTAAATTTCTTCTAAGTTTTAATTCTGTCTAGTTCTCATTTATTTCAGTTCTTGGTTCCAGTTCTTGCTTCTCTATTCACCAAGGGTAAATACATTTTTTTACATGAGGCCTGAGGAAATAAGAAAAATTTTTCAGAGTTGTATCTCATTAGTCATAGCATGTTCATCAGGAAACAATAAGGAGCCAAGCCATTTACCAATACAACTCAAGATCTCAGGGTTCCAGGTGCAGGACTGTGACCAGAAGCAGGGGGCACATGACCTGAGAAACAAGCTTGGAGACATATGTCTTTATCAGCCAGACTTGGCAAGTGAAGAATTGGCTGATTGTTAGGTTACTTTGTGTTAATAACCTTAGATAGACATTTTCAATTTGACCCTGTGTGGGTCCAATTGTATGTGTGTATGCATGTGGGTATGTGTATATACCTGTAAAGTTTTTAACATATGATCCATCTACTAGTTGTGTGCAGCTTGTCTTAGACAAGCTAGTTGTGTGCACCTTGTCTTAGATTGTTGGAGAAATTGTTTTCTTGTGTTACTTTAAGTAAAATGAGTAAGTAGGCTTTTAAGTTTCTTACAGTTCTCCTCGGACAATAGGTCGAGTTATAAAGCATATTTGAGTAATTTTATATATGTCAAATTTACACAATAAATAATAAGTCATATATGTGCCTATAAGATTGAGATGCAATCGTGAGGTTACATATACATATCATATGAAATTACACACTACAGTGCAGGTATTGGGGAGACACCATAGCTGCTTTAGCAAATGTGACATATCAGAGAGGAGTAACAATTTCCAGAGTCAATAGTGCTGTAGCCTCTCCCTGGGTGGGATTCTCTTCCATCAAGTGAATCATTTCTATGGTTGCTTGACATCTGAACATTATTCATCACTTACTGCAACTCCCATGGCTTCTGATATATGACTTCACTAGTACTAAGTATTTAGGTAGGATTCAAGAACCAGGCTTGGTTTCCCTTTTACTTAGCAAGTTTTAAAACCAATTAGGGAGTTGGTCATTAATGAGGTTTATAGACATCACAGTTAGGTAAGAGTCTTGGTTATTGCACTCCTTTTTTTTTTAAAACATAAAATGGTTTTTTAGTGTAAATGTGATTAGTGGTTTGTCTCTAGTAAAATAAAAGTGAGGAAATTAATAATACATGAAATAGCATTGTAATTTTAAGGAAACTTGGCATATACTATATATATTTATATATACACATCTTATATATGTATATATATTTGTTTATATTCATATATATTACATATGAGTGTATATATCTTGAGGTCTAAAGTATTAAAATTAAATACAGTCAGGAACTAGAATATGCATTTAAAAGAAAATCATTCAAGAAGTCAACTGTCATGAACAGATACTTCTTGATTAAAAAAATCAAGTGCCCTACTGCCAGGGAATGGGTTGAAAATAATAAAGAGAACATTCTTGAAAATCCTTTTCCTGTAACCTTTGCCTTCAACCTCATGTTACAAGAAACATCCCATATGCCTTCGAGTCCCCTGAAAGTCTTGCCTCTAGGATAACTTTGATTTCTTTTTCTAAGCTTTACATATAGTTGCAGAATCTTAAACACCCTTTTGTTCTTAGAACTAAATAGGTTTCCAAGGGAAACAATATAAATAGAAATTGGTATTTGCAGGAAAGATTATGAAAATATCGCAAAGATTTTAAGAAAATGTTTTTTTACCCAAATGTTATCAAGTGTAATTTAAATGTTTCTCAAAATGATATTTTATTTTATTTAATATAGGCATTAGACTTAGGAGCATTTTGTGTGGGTATGTGTACATGGATATAAGACTTTACAAAATCTGATCAGCAAATTCCAGAGTACACTTAATAACTGCTTTAAAAAATCTGTTTTCTCTGGTTGGAACTAAAATATACGATTTCAGCCACTTATAGCATCTGCTTAAAACTAGCTCATTGGTTTTACAAAAAAAAAAAGTAGTATAATGCAAGGTTGTAATTAACTTTATATTTTATAAAATTTACTCATGCTAAGTAACTTTAAATAGTATGTGGTTTAATTTGGAAGTGTTCTAAACTATAATCTGTACAGACATAAATTAATCAAAACACAAAGAACTTACTCCATAATGTATATATTGTGTAATTCATTGATAAATAATGGAAACTTCTATTAGAAAAGTTGAATAGACAACTTTATATTAAATCAATAAATGATAAATTTATTTGCTGATATTTTCTTCTGCAGTATTAATTTTGATGAATAACTGAATTTTTATTCTAATTCATACAGAAAACTTCATATCAAAGATATGACTGTTGCCTGAAAAATAAAAGACCCAGAGACTGATATTGGGGTTCCAACTTCAAACTGATGATCAGAAAATCAAAGTAGTGGGGCACTGATCACCACCTCAGACTAAAAGGCAATCCAGGCTCCACCAAAGCTTAGACTGTTGACTCTACTCAGTGTGACAGGAGAATCCTGAGACTGACTGTTTCCTATTGGCTAGAGAATGAATGCTGGATACTGATATCTTGCTCCTGTCTTATGTACCTCCTTAAGGCTGGATTAAAGGCTTGTGATCCCAGGTGCTGAGGTCATCTTTGTGTGAACTGTTTCCATTTAGGACTGGATCAATTGTGTTTATATTTCAGTGGCCTTGAATTCACAGAGCTCTTTCTATTTCTTAATCTGAGTCCTAGGATTAAATGTATAAACCACCACGTCCTAGCTTCTTGCTTCTGGGATTAAAGTTGTTTGTCTGACTTCTATGGCTTGTGGCTGACTTTGTTTTCTGAACCCTCAGACAAGCTTTATTAAATCATAAATAATACACCATCATATATAACACTATGCATATGTGTGACAATGCAGCCTAGTTGTCATATTTGTTCTGAAGTACAACCATTCTGTTAATTGCTTATGATTTTTTTATTCAGAAGAAATTAATTACTAATTTTTAGAATAAAATCATTCTGGTAACTTTTTTCAACACATACTGTAGACTTTTAGAAAACCCACTGTTATATCATTTGAAGGTGAGTAAAAGTCTTTTGTTTTGTGTTTTGGCTATTATTGTTTTTTTAAAGCAAGACTTTTATGTTTGTATTCCTGATTGTTCTGGAACTCCCTTTGTAGATCAGACTGGCCGTGAACTCACAAGAGTTCTTCCTGCCTCTGCTTCCAGAGCAGTGGGATAAAAGGCATACACTACCACTACCTGAGTGGTAAAATATCTTTTTAATGAAGTTTACCTTAAGAATTGGATTTTTATTTGCATTAATTAATAAAAATGAGTATATTGTTAATGAAATATGAGAATAGAAATGTAGGCTCTGAATCCTAAATTTGTTTTCAAAAATTTTTTCAGAATAAGTTGGAACATCTAGGGGGGAGAAATGCCAATTTTTTTTTCACCAAAGACAATTTTCTAAAACATAGCTGAAATTTTTTTTCTGTAAGTGAATATGAAAAGTAAATTTTCAAATAAAAAAATGAACTTGGAAATAAAGAGAATTGTTGTTCTTAATGGAAATATTTGAGACAAATAGTGCAGCATTTTGAAAATTCCACAAAGGGGTAACTATATCTAGAAACCACATATTCCTCATCTTGTCATTAATTACAAAATACCCATTCATATTTAATTTTGTCATTGAAAGTCTGATAGAGACTTTGCATATGAGTACCTGTATTTCCTCCATAAATGTGCACATGTGTAATTAAACATTAAGAAGTTGTGCATAAAAGGGAAATGAGAAGGGAATCTTTGGGAGAGGGGAAGTGTGAGGAAGGTTTTAGGAGGAAAGTGTACCTAAGATGTAATATATGAAAGAGGAAACTAGATTCATTAAAAAAGAAAATGGTGCACTGCTCCAGAGAATAGAATCTTAGTGTTATTTAATAGGCTTATACTTTTAGTACATTAATTCTGTGTATGAATTAAATATGTTTTTATAACAGAAATTATATTGTCACAATAAATTTAAATAAAAATTGGGGTGTAACAACTGAGTAAAATATCAATATGCCCACTACCTCTACAAACACACATACATATACATCTATATAAGGTATGCTCACACTTGAAAATGTACACACACATGTGCTACATAACCAATTCATAAAATCATATACCACATACAAGCATTAAAAAAACTGCTTTAATGAGGCTGGAGAAAAGGCATGCAACTTGAGAATGTTTGATGCCCTTCCAGACAACTTGGGTTTGAATCCCAGTCCCCTGGTGGCTAATTGTTGTCTATAACTTGAGCTATAGGGAGGAATTCAGTAGATTTTCTGGCCTTTGTGGACACCAGGCTTGCACATACTAAACAGAGGTACATACAGATAAATATATCTGTATATACATAAAAAATTTAAAACAACATCAACACCACTAAAAACAAAAACATACAATAAAAACAAAAACAAAACAAATCAAAAAATGAAAAACAACAACAAAAAACAGACAAAAAATTCCTTGTGCTTTGTGGTCCAGGCAGATTTTATTTAGATCTGCTAAGGAAGCAGACAAAGACAACATAAAATAAATTAGAGTTTATTTTCTGTTAAAATTTTTTTGTGTACACGTACAGTAGGATTTCATATAATGATTTATACACACATTTTATCCTGACAACATTTTCAAATTCAAAATCTGTGGTTAACATGTAGGTCACCAAACAACAGGCTGCAAGTTTGACTGGTCTGTGAAAAAGTTTTCAATTTCTTGATATAATGGGAATAATATTTCTTTTTAATGTGCATGCCCAATCTCAAATGGGAAAAAATAAAGTCAACCAAATTTGAATGAATCAATAACTTTGTTGATGTCACTTATTTTATAGTTTGGTTTTATTAAAAAAGTCTTTACTTAAAGGAAATAGTGCAACAGTATTATAAATAAGTGTTTGATATGAAGTATAGGTTAAAATACATTGATTTCTTCTTTCATCCAAAAGAAAAGGAAAGAATGAAATGACAGAGAGGAGGAGAAAGTAGAGAGGGATGAGAGAAGAAGAAAAGGCAGGAGGCAGGAGGCAAACAGAAACACATTATGCATCTTTTCTTTTGCTGTCTGTCAAATTATTTCAATCTATCAAAAATATAACTACATTTGAACTTACTCTTAGTGAGTAAAATAACATCAGCATTGCCATAAAATATGCTATTTAATCTTGCAAAACATAGAAACTGTCTATAATTTTCCCTTACAGTATGGTCATTCTTCTTAATGTGCTGTGAGGTTCGGGAAACTTTTCAGAGTTAAAAACAAAACAAAAGGAAAGTGGAAAATTTGAGGCAGACATATGTGCTGCTAGTGTATTGCAACTGCATGGGGAATCTTCAATGAAAATTAAGTCTTCATTTGACTGCTGAAATTGAATCACTGGCAAAGTTAAACACTATGATTAGTGAAATATGTTGCTTGCATGGGTGATGTTGAAATTGAAAAGGATTAATTTGGAAGGCTGTGGATAAGGACAAAATTGTCTGTAAAGCTTGAATTGTGTTATAATAAAGCACAGTGATGATGGGAATAATGAACAACAAAGAGGAAAAAGGATCCTTACCAACATTACTGTTCAATGTCATTCATCTTCAATATGAGTTCAGCCACAAAATGTGCTATAAACTACAGAGGCCATTTCTGTTAAGATTATTATCAACTCTATCTGTGGAGCAAAAAAGGAAAGCAATTAGCACATTCAAGTATGTTTGTAGACTTTGCTTTCTCCAGCCAGAAATAAATTATGTAGCATAATTCAATGTTAATGTTATAGTTTAGATGTATTTTCATATTTATTTACATGTTATCAAGGAATTATATTTTGTAGTTTAAATGCTATAAGGAAAAATACCTCAAACAGAAGCCTTAATTATTCCTGCTTAAGGTAGAATTTCTTGTCCTCTAAACCCAATCTTCATTCTCTGACAATTTACTTTAGGAAAGCCACCACTGTAAAGTACATTGCATCACATATACTTTTAAAGCCAGCTTTTATCTAAAACAATTTCTTCTTCTAGGCTCTGGTCTGTATTTTTTTTCTTGTCTTTCCTTTTTGTTTATAAGATACAAACATCAGGCCACTAGCATGCAGAAGCAGGAGGCTAACTTTCATGGGCACCTAGCTCCATCAGAGTCTTCAGAGAGCCTCAAAGTGACCTTGTCCTTTAATTGTACAAGTTATTTTAGTACAGTTGTTCAAAATCATTTGAGCTGAAATGAAAGTGTTTTTAATGTAGATGTTTTTTTTAAAAAGATCATTTCTATCTGGATTTGGATTATTCTATAAAAACTTGTTACACTTTTCTCCTTTCATGCTTATGTATGTAAGAATATGTGTGATGAATGGAATTGTGCAGCAAGTACCACCATTATGGTCATGGATATTATAAAAAGATATTCTAACATTCATTGAGGTGAGAGAAAAACTGTGTTAAATCAGATTTTCCACAGTTTTATACACATAATGTCTTTTCAAATTTCAGTGCCCTCCAGTGACTTTTGTTTCACTTACTTCTGTGGGTATTCCAAATGAAATAAATATACCTAAAGAGTCATGTTTATATATAAGTATATATAGTTACTCAACTGTAATTGTCTAATTTTATTTTTACTATAATTTCACAAAGGGTTATTTTGATATAATAAGATGGAAAAAAGATACAGATTAAAAGGATGAATAGATTTAACTTCATGGAAAATTTACTTGTTCCAAGTTTTTTAGTATTTCAATGACTTCAATAAGATTTACCATGGTAGTCATCATGGACAGAATTTGGACTTCCTTGATTCCATGCCTCTTAACTCTTCTTTGTCTTGTGTTTATAACATATCTGGCAAAAATAAAGCTTTACAAAATACACAAAAGACTCATACAGAATGGGATGCTAAAGAAAAAATAGTAAGCAAGAACAGACATTTCATAAAGCCAGACCACTTAAATTGATATTGACAAATAGCAATTAAATCACACAATATATTATTATTTAAGCATTCAAAAGACTGAAATGAAGATAGTAAGTCAACATAGAACATAGGCAGAGGTGAAACACAACTCAGCTCTGACACATTGGTGAGTGTGGAATAATAAAGTCAACACTAGTTTTTTAAAAAAGGGAGGATGTGGATGATCAGATTAGATGCCATGATGGAGGGCTACAAATAAAACAGAGAAAGTCTTGCTTTTATATAGACAGTGGATGAAAATCACAGAAATTAGACAGTGATTATGTTTATATGTATTCGAGTACGAATAGTTTTAGAGACGTGTGTTTGTATTCTAAGTAAGGATGCCCAGACATATTATTAATGACTATGCTTAAGAACCAGGAAGTAGATATTTGTAGTCCCTTCCTTACACTTTAAAAACAAATCTCCAGCTACTTACAGAAGAAGTTGATTTCAGGGTTGGTGCAAGAAAAATTCTCCATTAACCTAGAAATTTTTATACTAGGAAAAAATATTCTCAAAAAGTAAAATTGCTGTGTCAACAGAAGAGTATATCATACTTGAATACATTTCTACTTGGTTGTACTTCAATCTAGGATGTGCATACTTAAACGGTGATATCGATAAACTTTTAATTAATTAGTGAATATTAATTAATTTATATAATTAATTAATTATATGAATATATAAACATGTTGATGAAAATAGCCAAAAGAGAATGAAGCAATTTTCCTCATATTAAAATTGTGTAACTACTTGGCCTTTTGGCTAAATATAGAAAGTGTATAAATGACTCTCAAAGGGATGATGAAATTAGAAACCCATCAATTAACATTAAACTGTATGAAAATTTAATTAATCACTAGATAATTATGTTAGTAAAATTTACAATAAGTATTTCATAATAACAAGATAATAGTAATTTTATGGAGTATGGAAGTCGTAGACACCATCAGAACCAAGTAATGAACAACAGTACAACAAAGCACATCCTGTGTTCCTGGAAAACTGCATTTGGCAGAACATAAAGACAGATGTGTTATATTCCCACAAAGAAAATGCACAATCTCTGTTTAATGATGAAGAAGCCTAACAGTTGAATTGTCTTACATAAAACCTTATGCTGAGATGTAAATCAGTAGCTAATAAAACTTCCTACTTAGAAAAATGACCAACCTCTCTTATATGACTACTTATTTAGCTATGCCAAGTACATTTCATGAAGTGTAAATATTTTAAAATAGCTAATATCATAAATAAGGTTGTATATTTAATATAATAATAGAATGCTCAGCAGTCAAAATAAATTACAGTACAATATCCTGAATTCTCTTTGAAATATCAAATAGCCTGGGAAGAAAGATAAAATTTGTTATGAACATTTGCTTACATAAAATAGAACGTAAAACATCTACAATATCTATATAATAATGTGGTTCGATTATCAAGATGGTGTGCTCTTTTACCCTGTAATTTAAAAGTTTTTGCAAACAAATTAAGAATTATAGAATTAAATTTGCTACCTAACTTTTCTGCTTGATATCCCCTACTTGAAGGCACAAACAAATCCTGTTACATGCACTTTCCTGCCAGCTGGATCCCCCAGCTGCAACTGTCCTCAAAAGCACTCAGAGACACTATATTAATTATAAATCTGTTGACCTATTACTTTGTTTCTTATTGCCTAGGCCTGTCTTAAAAATTAACTAATTTCTATCAATCTAAGTATTTCCATGTAGTCTTATCTTACTAGAGAAAGGGTTCGGACCTCTTACTTCCTCCATAGTCTACATCTTGACTCCTCTCTACTACATCTCCCAGAATCCTTCCAGTCTCCTAGTCCTGCCTATCTTGCCTTCCTATTTGCCAACAGTGTTTTATTCATTAACCAATAAGAGAAACATATATACAGAATTACATCTCCCACCATCTCATCTTTTCTGTCTAACATAAAAAGAAGAGTTTATCTATAGTACAGTAAAATATATAACAAAGCAGTTATCAAATAAGAACTATAATTAATGTTGATTTTAGCAAGATTTAAAGAAAATATTCCATCATCTATCCTAGCTTTGTGAGTCTAAAGTCTTTTATGTAACTTATCTTCAATCCTAACGGAGGAAAACAAAAATCATAGCTATCTGTCTTTAACTCCATGAGAGATCACAAAACGATAATACATAAACTCTAGAATTGATAGAGACAACTCCCCTGGTCAATCACCCGAAGTTCTTATGTAATCTCCCATCTTCAGCCTATAGTCCATAGTGTGCCTGGCAGACTCCTCAGCAAAGCAGGAAACTTTGAACTGTCCACCTGTATTGGAAGTTTGTTAGTCACTTTTCTCTGTGTCCTGTAGACTGTCTGGCAGACTCTTCCATGAAGCAGGAACCCTGTAGCACCGCCCATCATTTGGACACAGCTACGGCTTACAGAATAGAAAATGATTTTACAAAATCCACATCCAAATGAGGGCTATTACTCAAAATATATAATGAAATAAATTATATGAAATCAAATAACCTAATAAAAATGGAGTATAGATCTAAATAGAGAATTATCAGAAGAAGAAATTTGAAATGCTTGTGGAGCACTTAAAGAAATTTTCAACATCCTTAATTATCAGGGAATTAAGTGTACATCAAAACTACTTTGAGGTTTCATCTTTTACCAATCACAATAGCTACAGTCAATAAAACAAGTGACGTCTCATGCTCAGGAGAATGTAGAGTAAGTAGTCAACCTAGAGCCTTCACCTCTATGGACTAGTGTCCGCAGTACTATCTATACTCTGAATTCTGCACACTACCAAAGGAGAAAGGTAAACACAATCTAGCTACAGACCCTGGGATTTAGAATAGTGACCTACCTGCAAGATATGCCAGTGCAATAGCGACCAAAAGTGATTGGGAGTAACTAACCAATATATGATTTGCATTAAGGACTCCATGACATGGTACCTATGCCCCACGCGTTCCAATGGGCAAGAATCTGAGAATTAATAGTTCAGGGACCTAGGGGAAAAGATAAATACTACTGTTAGGTGAAAGTAGTAGATCTCAACTTTCATAATATTGTGACTGTTTAATAAAGTTCCTCGTGTTGTGGTGACACTCAAACATGAAATTATTTCATTGCTATTTCATAACTGCAGTTTTGCTATTGTTATGAATTGGGAGGTAAATGCCTGACGTGCAGGATATCTGATATGTAACCCTGAAATGGCTTGTGATACACATGTTGAGAGTTACTGTTACAAAAAAAAATATTGCAATAAAATGACTCCTAAGAAATATATACTATTGCCTGTGTCACTGAACAACACTTACTATATTTCCTGTTTAACTGAACATGACCATTTTCACATTATCACACCTAATTTTTATATAATTCATTATTAAGTTTTTCTTATATATATCTGAGAAATTTTGGGTAATATATTTTCAGGTACTATTTTAACCTTAACCTTTGGGAAATATACATGATCCAGATAGAGAATACTTATAATTAGTTTGGCTTCTAATAACTAGTCCTTCTGGCATATGTAATGCTTCATATAGATGTGGTGATAAACAGTGACCATCCACTACCATGTTATCTTAAATTTTATGTGTTTTCTTTAAAAATAGTTTCATAGTGTTTAGGTTGTATCACAGCAGCAATCAGAAGATAGGTATTTTTGTTTTGTTTAATTTTTCAACAAGATTACATTAGGGCAAAAATATTTAGGTTATTTGTCCCCTTTAAGACAGACATTTCTTTCATATTTAATTCACATCTAACTGACAGAAGGAAAAATGCAGAATGTAAGTATAAACACGGAGATATATTGTTTATGATTTATTAAAGCAATTGGAGATCAAAATAGCAAAGCAGCCATACTAGTTAGCCATAGAAGCCATGTAGACACCTTTAATCCCAGGACTCAGGATTAAAAGGAAGACAGATCTCTTGTTAGTTTAAAATCACACTGGCTAAATGAAATTGATCCATTCTAAAAAAGAAACAGCTCACACAAAGGTGATCTCAATCATGTCCCTTTAATCGAGGGGAGAACTAGAGCATTGGAGACAGGAGTGATATGACTGGGCAGAGAAAGGAACATAAGAAGAAGGAGACAGGATCTCAGAGTTTTTTGTCTCTGGGTATTCCTGGAAACAGGATTGCTATTTCAGGTAATCTCTACTTTGATTCTTGGGTCTTCAGCTCGAAGCTTGAAACATTGTATCTGTCTCTAGGTGTTTTATTTTCAGTGCTACATAGTTGGCAAAAATAATTACAAATGTTCTATCTATAAGGTGAAAATGTTCAAAATATAATCAGCTTCAAGTCCAAACAAAAAGAGAACATAATTTAAAATTATCACAGGATCTTAAATAATTGTTTAAAAAAGATATAGAAAGATAGTTATTTTTAAAACAGGAATTGAACATTATAGAATGTGTCTCATCTTTATCTGTTTAGAAAGACTATTATCTGTCAAAATATAGAAACAAATATCTTAGCTTTCATAAAGCCTGTAGAAATCACATATGAAGAGTTTGTGGGAATGAAAGTAAGTAAAATAATGATAGAGATACAGGACAGAGGTTTCTTAAAACTTTAAAATGGGGAATATTAGATGATCAGGACATTTCACATTTACACATCTAGGAGGCACAATTTTGAAAACACAATTACATGTCAAAGTATCATTTGACACACCATGTCAGTTACAGCACTACTGTAAGTCAAGGTGCAGAATTAATACAAATGACCCTCACTGGGTAAATGCATAAAGAAAGTAGTATGTGTATACCATTGGACACTCTCTAGCCTTTAAAGAGAAGGAAACCCTGACTGGATCTGAAGCATTATACCAAGTAATATAAGTCAGACATAAAAAGGTAAATACACTTATATAGAATCTAAAAGGATCAGTGGAACTGCACTGAGCCAGCTATCTAGTAGGGGAACGCTGCCTCTAGGCTGCAACTCCACTGCCGCTGCCACCACCCATTGGAATCTGCCTCCAGGGTTCACTCTGCTGCCCAATTCTACACACCTGAACATCCTCCCCATGTTCAGCTCTACCCCACAACCCAGCAACCTATTTAGGCCCAGGCTTAAAATATGCCAGATGGAAAAACAAGTAAGTGACTGGCCTCCCACCTGTACTGCCCCAAAGTCCGTACTCTAAGCTGCAAGGCACAACCCACACCTCTCCCCCTCACATTGCATCCCAGCAGCAGCAAGGAGGTTGGGTTTGCCCCCAACTCCGGTAGAACTCCAACATGCTGGTATAATCCTAAATGGCCAGGAAAAAGGTAAGAGACCTGTGACACCACAATCACTGCCACCCATTGGAGTCTGTTCCTCCAGAACCAACTGTACCACCCAACCCCGTGCACCTGAACATCATCTGCCTCCATGTCCACCTTCTCACTGAAACCCCAGCAGATTAAATAGGAAAAGGTACAAACCACACAAGTTGGAAGAACAGGCACAAACATAACCCACACCAGTTGGAAGAAGAAACTACATAGAAACAAGCATGAACCTTACCAGTTGGCAGCAGAGATGAGTAAACGACAGTGTAAAAATACATTGAACAATCAAAAGAGCAATATGGCACCACCAGAACCCAGTGATCCCACAACAGTAAAACCAAAACATCCCAATGCATCTACAATTCAAGAAAATGGGCATAAAAATAACTTTAAGAGGATTGTAGAGGCAATTTTAAATTCCCTTATAGAAATCATTAAAAAGACAAAAAAAAAAACAAAAAAAGTGGAAGACTTCAATCACTTCCTTCTAGAATGCCCAATAAAACAAAACAAAACAAAAAGCAAACAGGTGAAGGTAATGGTTAAAGACATGAAAATTGAAATAGAAAAAAATAACGAAAACACAAAACAAGGAAACTCTGAAAATGAAAAATCTAAGGAGGTGAACAGGAACGACAGATGCAATCATCACTGATAGGGGATGTATTTTTGTATACTGCAAATATATGTTTCTCTTATTGGTTGATAAATAAAGCTGTTTTGGCCAATGGATATGTAGGGGGTTGTCAGACAGGAAGTATAGGTGTGGCTACCAGTCTAGAAGAAGGCTGGGAAGATGAATGCAAAATCGCCAGAGAGATACCATGCAGCTGCCAAGAAGGAAATATACTCAGGAATCAATAGTAAACCAAGTGCATGTAGAGATACACAGATTGGTAGACGTGTATTAAAAATTAAGGGAGAGCTAGGGAATAAGAAGCCCGAGCCATTGGCTAAACAGTTTATAATTAATGAAAGCCTCTGAGTGTTTATTTGGGACTAAATATTTGCAGACGGGGTGGGACAAAAAAATTCCATTTTCACATCACTAACAGAATACAGGAGTTTGAAGAGAAAACCTCAGGCATTGAAGATATGACAGAGAAAATAGATTCATCAGTCAAAGAAAATATTACATCTAATAAATTCCTTATACAAAATATCCCAAAAATCTGGGACACCATGAAAAGGCAAAACTTAAGAATATTAAGAATAGAGGAAGGAGAAGAATCCAAGCTCAAAGGCACAAAAAAACATATTCAATAAAATCATAGATGAAAATTTTTCAAACCTAAAGAAGGCCATGCCAATAAAGGTACAAGAACATTACAAAACACCAAATAGGATGGGTCAAAAAAAAAGTTCCCATCCCACAGGGGTAATAATCAAAACTCTAAACATACAAAATAAAAAATACTAAAAAATATTAAGAGCTGCAAAAAAAAAAAAAAGACAAAGTAAAATATAAAGGCAAACCTATCAGAATTACACCTCACTTATCAATGGCGAAGGACCAGCAGGTGTTCATGGATAGATAATTTTCAGAGATTATTAGACCATGGATGCCAGCCCAGACTACCATAACAGACAAAAACCTTCAATAGCATTAGATGGATAAAACAAGATATTTGGCGACAAAAGCAGATTTAAAAAATACCTATCCATGATCCAGGCCTACAAAAAGTACTAGAAGGACAAAGAATAGACAATCTCATCACATTAGCAAAACCTAAGACAGAGATACCATAATAGAGAAAGCCAGTATAAGTTTGAATAGAAAACTGACCATAGGGAAATATTCAGAGACCTACAAGGATGACCCCAACTATCAATCTGAGCAAAAGGGGAATGGCTACCTTAAATTCCCTTAATTTATAACTAACTTATTTACCATCATAGAGCCCTCATCTAGTAGCTGATGGAAACAGAAGCAGACACCCACAGCTAAACACTGAGCCGAGCTGGAATCCAGATGCAGAGAGGGAGGACAAGACCAGACTACAGAAACACATAGAGACAGCTGACCTGAACAAGGAGGAGCTGATGGACCCCCACACTGATAGCTTGGAATCCAGCATTGGACCGACTTAGAGCCCCTGAACATGGGTCTCAGTTAGAAGGCCTGGGCAGTCTAATGGACTTCTGACAGTGGAACCAGAATCTATCCCTGGTGCACAAAAGAACTTCAGGAGCACATTCCTCATGGAGGGATACTCCCTTAACCTAGAGGCAGGAGGGAGGACCTAGTCCCTACTACAAATGACTTGGCAGATTTTGTTGATACTTCCTGGAAGGCATCACCCTCCCTGTGGAGTGGTGGGGAATGGGATGGGGGGGGGGTAGGGGGCATGAGAAAGAGAGGGGGTGAGGGAACAGGGATTGATATGTAAAATAAGAAAAGAAACTGAAGAAGGGAAACACACACTACACAGTTGGTGGAACTGCTTGTGCACTGACAAAATTGCTTCTGGGAACCAAACTCCAGTCCTCTGGATGAGCTCCACGTGTTCTTAAGTGTTGTTCTATCTATCTAGCCTCTTGTAAAGGGTTTTGAAAAGCAGGTTGATCAGAAAAGACTAACACTGGAGAAAATTTTTAGTAAATGTCAAAATGCTACTCATTACTTGTTCCATTCCTTTGAAATACTATTTATAGCCTTTTTGTCTATGTGTCCTTGAATTATTGTATGTATTTAATTTCTTCCCACACTCTCAAAAAAAATAAAAATGTTACTGTTATTTTTCTTGTGTTTGTATATATACACATATATGTATACCATTATTTATACTTTGAAGAATTGAGTTGATGTTTAATTCTGGTTTGAGTGCCAGATGCTTTTTTTATATTTCCCAGCCACATACAAGCTAAGACTGCCAAAAGAATCCCATGTAAACATTTCAATTTGTACATTACACCTTATAGATTGAACTACTCATTACCACTCTATCCAAGTTTCCACTGTGTTCATAATCACTTCACATGGGAACTAGGAAATAAATTAGAAGTGGCAATTTATTTTGCCTTTCATTCTGCTAGCGGTAGTGTGGGATCTCATACTCAGACAGCAAGAGGATTGATGAGTATACTATATCTGTGTCAAGTCCCTGTCTTATTGGGCTGTTTCCTGAAGGAATGCTGCAGGAACACTTCTGGACTATGAAAATAAACAGGCAAGTGTGTGTTGATATTTTTGTTGGGATACATGTAACATTGGGTTACATCTGAATTCCTTTTTTCTTTTATCTAAAGCACAAAGATCAGCTGTGCTAGTAAGGGACTGGAAGTTAGACAGATACTTTCCAGACAGACAGATAGGAAAAAAAGAGCACAAATAAGTAATAATGATGGCAAACTTCTGTCTTCTTCCTCGCCCACCTGGCTGACCTGGAGGCAATGGCTAGGCATGTTCATCCTCTTGCCATCAGGGCCTCTTTGATGACTGGTCCAGTCTTGCCAGAAATGTGCATGGTAAGAGCTCTGCTTGATTACCTAAATCTATGGGCCTCTCAGCCCTTTTTCTTTAAGAGAATCCAAATTGAGGAGAGTACCTTAAAGACTACCAAGAATACTTAAAGAGCAAAACAAACAAACAAACACCCAGCTTTCCAAGGTAAAAGAGATTTGTTCTCCTTCAGCTCTTTAGGAAAGCTTTCTCTCTGTGTGACCTTGTGAGGGTGTGCCTCTTTGCACATTTGTGTGTCTTGCTCTGTCTGTGTGTGTTCGCATGTGTATGTGTGTGCCTTGCTCCCTGTATGACCGTGTGAAGCATACTGATTCATTTTTCAAAAGCTTGTTACCCGTTCATGTCTGCCTGTCTGCCATTTCCCTTACCTTTTAATTGTTTAATTGGCACAGAGTGAACAAGAACAAGCCCACTAGAAAGTACGCTGGCAAGAGTTGCTGTCTCTAGCAACTTTCATCTAGAATTAAGAAACATTTATTTCATAACTTTCACATATCTAGGTCCTCAATAATCTAGTTTTGAAAGAGAAGGGGAGTAAGGGAGAGTGAGAGAGAGAAGGAGAGAGAGAGAGAGAGAGAGAGAGTGAGAGAGAGAGAGAGAGAGAGAGAGAGAGAGAGAGAGAGAGAGAGAGAGAGAGAGAGAGAGAGAGAGAATTTTTTCATATATCCAGTTGGAGTGAGCAAGTTGGGAAATATGGGATGGTCAGGGTTGACATTCAAAAGTTTAGATGTGGGATGTGGTGGCTAATTTTGGTTGTGAACATGACTACTTCTGGAATCAATGAAAACCTAAAGAGCTAAGCACATAAATGAGGGAATTTTCTTGATGGGAACATTTAAGTTGAGAAGACCCATTCTGTCTGTGTCATACCATCTAGTGGCAACTCATATAAAAGGACATGAAAGAAATTAGCTTTTGCTTTTTGCTTGTTGTCCTCACTCTCATTGGTTAGTTCATCTGTTCTGCTGCTGAGACATTCCTTGCTGGTAGTAGCCTATTTCTGCTTGATTCCAATGTAGACTGAGGACTAATTGAGAGAGATGACAGAATCCCATGAATTAGAGGCAATTACCATTTAAATGTAATGAAAGGGAGAAGCAGTAAAATTGCCTAAATTCCATCAATGGAAAGTGTTGAATCACAATCACAGATACCTTATTTCTAAAAAGGTAAAATCCAATGACTTTCTCTTACAATATTTATTTTGTTTTATTGTTGCTTTTGATTTGAGATCCTACTATGATCCATTCTGAAGTTCTGTATGTTTCAAACATGAAATATATGTGGTCACTACAGCTTCATGAACTCTTAGTTTTCATTTCAAGCAGATTTCTAGGACATTTTTTCTTGAAAACCAGTTATTTCTGTGTGCTTCTCTTGTACAGGAATAAAAACACCATTCTCCCTCTCACAAGACACCTAGAAAACTATCTGACATGAATACACACAAGAGTACATTCAGAGGCAGAAATAAATTCCATCAGGATTTATTTTAAAATTCTTCTAAGGTCAGAGAGTCTTAATTATTTTTAATTATTTATGAACTTTCTGTTACCTCATCATCAAAGACTTTCTGATACTTCAAAGACTTTTGTCTGCCTCAAACTAAGACATTTTTTAAGAATATTTGTTTATTATTCATATATACATGACAACCAGAAATTCCAAATAGCATAAACTAGTATTTTTGATTTATTCTTTGACATTTTATAGGTATGTATAATACATTTATCCTATATCCATTCCTACATAACTTACTTCTTCTAGCAATAATTCCTTATCCTCCATATCTTTTTGTTTTATTTGGTATCCCACTATGTTTAATCAGGGTAACCCACATGGATTAGGTGCAGATCTATCCAATGAAACATGACAACTCCAGTGCTATACCATTAAAGAAAGTAACTCCTCCTCTCCCAGAAGCCATCAACTAGTAATAGCTCTGAGGAAGCAGTGTGGCTTTATGAGCCCTTCCTCCATCCTGATTAGCTGAATGCTGTTGCTTCCACTTTTGTGTGGGCCCTATGCAGGTAACTATCTGCTGTGATTTCATAAATGATACAACCACTAATGCCTGTAATATAGGGACACAAAGCCTTCTTTCCTGGCCACTAATGCCTAGAACACAGAGTTACAAAGCATTCTTCCCTAGTGCCAAGCTCTTATATCTTTTTCATTCACTCTTATGCATGTTCACTGAGGCAGGGAAGAGATAATATGGATGCTCTGTTGAAGGCTAGGCACTTAAAAGTCACTTACTCTTAAAGCCTTGATTGCTCTTTTATCTCTCCATTAACCATCATTCCAGGAAACATAATGACTGTCTGGGGGCAGCCCTAATCTATGGGTATAAACATAAATACTTAGGAGACAGGTTGATATATCCTTTTCTGTTCAGAAAAAAAAGTAGGTTTCTTCCTAGGACCTATGATGAGCCATGAGCCTTGCCCATAGTACAAAGCATTGTGAACTTCAGATTCAATCTGAACAAAGCTGATTATCCCATATGTCATACAGTTATTATACCAGTAGACCCACCTTGATAGCCTTGGAATCAAAGCCAGTAAGATTATAAGCTCAGTAATTTCACCCATGGCTTTTTCTTGCTAACAATACACATTGCAAATGTTTATCACTGTGATTTCTATTCAGCATGGATGAAGCTTCTACATCAGTTACAGCATGGTTTCCAGATGTAATGCACTCATAAAGTGTATGATGTCTTCAGAAAGAGGGCCTTACAATTATCGTGGTACAAAACAGACAAAAAAAAAAAAACAAAATAGCCTATACTTTTAGGAAGTTCTGGGGTCTTCTGGATGAACAACTCATAGAAAGATACCCTATACCTGGATTTGGGATTTATCTTTAATTACCCATGGTTTTCCTGGTAAAGTACTGCCATTCAAAGTCCTTTATATTAGAATTCTTAAATAGTTTATAGTGTTTCTAATTGGCTTCTTCATACATCTTCAGTTTTGGTTAATCCTCCACTACCCCTCCACTTTCTCCCATCCCTATTTAAACACAGCCCTCCCAGTGTTCATCCCATCTGTTTAAGCACCACTTGGGGTTCTACTACTCACACTATTCTTCTTGCCACCCCAAGATTCTTAGAGCTTGTAGTTTCCTGACCTAATGGCACTCCAATTTAGATACACAAATGTAAAACTTCAAAACTATGTGCCACATATGAAGAACATAGTGAAACCATTTTATGTGACTTAGAATAATGGAATGTGCTACAAACCACTTTCCCAAACCACTCTTGAGAAGGCTTGCCTGCCTTTTATCACAGGGTGTGGAGAAATCTGGTCCAGAGATCTACGAGGGTGACCCCCAACTAAGAATCTAAGCAATAGTGAAGAGTCTATCTTAAATGAGAGATTGATGACTACCTTATATGCCACCCTAGAGCCTTCATCTAGTAGCTGATGGAAGCAGAAACAGAGACCCACAGCTGAACACTGAGTCCAACTCTTGGAATCCAGTTGCAGACCAGGCTCGAGAAAACCACAGAATCTGCTGATGTGAACAAGGGTGAGCTCATGGACCCAAGTCTGATAGCTAGGAAACCAGCATATGATTGCTCCCAATTCATTTAATGTGGTATTGGGAGAACTGGGCAGTCTATAGCGTCTCTGGTAGTGTATCAGTATCTATCCCTAGTTTATGAATGAACTTTGGGAGCCCATTCAACATAGAGGGATACTCTCTCAGCCTAGACACATGGGAGAGGGCCAACCCTCTCCAAATAATATGACAGACTTTTAAGATTCCCTATGGAAGGCCTCACCCTCACTAGGGAGCAGAAAGGAGATAGGATGAGGGTTGGTGGGGGGGAACAGGGGAGGACAGGAGTGTGTCGGAACTGTGATTGATAGGTAAAACAAATTTAAACACAAATTATATATATATACATATATATATGCACAAATATAACAATATATACATATATATATACAAATACACACACACACACATATATATATATATGCATATTAAAGATCTATCTATACCTTAGAAACAACTGCCACAACTTGGCTACCCAGCATCTCAGATATATCCAAGTCTGATTGAGTTCTGGATGTGCTGATGAACTACCCCAACATGGTACTGATATCAATTGAACCAGCCACAACCTATGATCCCTAGTGACACAACTTAAAGCCCAATGAAATCATACAAAAGTTGGAATATTGGAAATGATCTCCAGGTTACTCTGGGAGACGGGTTGTTTGTTGCTATATTGTTTGTGTTGATGGCCATTCGTTAGAGGACTTGAGACTATGTGTGCAACCCTGCCTTCAGGGACAGTCAAATTTTCAGCACTTTTACTGAGCTCACTCGTGCTGGCCTGCAGCATTCACAAGGACTTCCTTTAGTGTCATCCTCCCAATCTTCCATAGCTGAAGGACATCAAGGGCAGCAAGTTTCAAAGCAACCTCACTGGAAAAGATTCCCCACCAGAGCTTTAACAAAGTATTATCTACCCAATCAATGGTTCCAGTCTTCATGAGATAGATGTTTAACATTTTTTGAGACAGGGTTTCAGCCTGTCCTGGAATTTGCTTTGCAGATTAGGCTGGACTTAAACTCAGAAAGATCTGGCTGTTTCTGCCTTCTAAGTGCTGAGATTAAAGGTGTGTGTCACCACTGCCCAGCATATTTTTATTCTTTTATATTACAGGAAATATTGTGTGAATTAACCAAGCATATCTGAAAGACAAATCTTGTGTGAACAACTCCATTGCCTAGTGCCTCATAGCCCAGAGCCATGCTCTCCACAACACACACAAAAAAGACATGTAACATTTGACTTTCTAGGTTTGAGTTATTTCAGTAAGTTTAATATTTTCTAGCTCTGCTCATTTTATTTATTTATAAAGTTCTGTTTATTTATAAAGTTCTATTGCTTATGTGTGCCATATTTTCCCCACCATTTGAAATAGTTGTGAGTTGCACTTTCCTGATAAGTAAGAATGTTGAACACTTTGTAAAGTGTTTACTGTTTGTTTCTATTTTTTTTTTGAGAATTATCTGTTTGCTTCAATAATTCATTTTTCAATTGGGTTATTTATATAATACTTTAGTTTTTATAATTATTTGAATATTATAGTCACAAATTGACAAATGTTTTGTGGCCTGCCCCTTCCTTTAGTTTACAGTGTTCTTTGCTGAATAGAAGCCTTTTAGTTCACATTATCTCATTTGCTTATTGATTGCTTAATTTCTTGAATGACAAGAATATTACTCAGAAAGCCCTTACCTATTTTATAGTTATGTTATGTCTACATTTTCTCCTGTTTCCTTCTAGCAGTTTCAGAGTTTCAACTCTAACACTGAGGTTGTTTATGCCTCAATATACAAGGTTGTTACTTATGCAGAATGAAAGACAATTATCCCTTAAAATAAATATACCACCATTGTTGGGAGATGAGAGAATGAATTGAAGTTGACTAGCTACTGATCATTGTGTCAATCCAAATACAGTGTCTTCCATTTTTCTTTTTCATTGTTCTGGGTAATGCAAAGGATGAGCAATAATTCTTCCAGCATTGAAAACAGAAAAAGAAGAATACCAAGGAAGGAAAAGGAAACATGAATAGAAGAATCTGGGAAAGACAGATATACTGGAGTCTAAGAGTCCCTGAATGATGCATTGCTGGATCCTAACACCTAATGATCAACTTCATGGTGATACAGTGGCTTCAGTCAAAACTCTCATCACTCCTGACCAATTGTCACTTCTGACTAGACTGTCATAAATGTAACTGTAAAACTGACCTCATTTCTCCCACATCTCTGATCACACTACTCTACTTGACATTTAATTTAATTTGAAGTAACACTTGCACTTTTGTCCCTTCTATTCTCCTTTATTTGATAAAGGCTAAATAAAGTGGTAGAGGTGTCAGAAAGAGAACAGTGTCAGTCAGTTAAAGAAGTGTGTGTGTGTGTGTGTGTGTGTGTGTGTGTGTGTATGTATGTATGTGTTGTATCTGTGTATGTCTGTTTGGCCTGCATGTGTTCTGTGTGTGCTTATATGTGGTGTTTGTACTGGAAAATAACAATACTAACAATACTTATAAAAAATTATAAAAAGTTCACTTATAAAAAATTCAGATTTGTGAACCTTACTACCCAATCTTTATAAAATAATGGAGCTCAGTAGTCAACTTTTTATGATTACCAGAGAAAAAGACTTTACTTTTTTTGTAGACTGTTCCCATCGAGTCTACTTTTAATACAAATTTCTCCTGGCTATACTGTTCAGGAAATTTTCTGTTTTTCTGTATCTATTTCATTACATTTCTTTTCTTTGAATACACTTTGGGTTCAAAGGACAGGTGGATTTGACCAAACTCTTAAGCCAAGGAATCTCATACTTTATAGGATTAATTAAATGTTCTTTATGATTCTGTATATGCACTGTGCTTGGATAAAATTTGATCTATAATAATTTCTTTAATTTGAATGTTCTTATGAGTTTTGAAAGAGTCTTTTGTTCTAATATCTTAAGTGATAAATAGTTCATCTGTATGGTCAAAATGCTTATTTATTGCTTAATAAACTTATTTTCCTGTTTAACAATTTTATTTATTGTGTTTAAAATTCTACGATGCTTATAAATGAAAATGATGTATGATTATCTCATTTCTTCTCCATAGGCTGCTTAGGAAGCTGAGAGGTTGATTAAAAACACTATGGGGAGGAAACAGAACAAAGGATGTTTGCAGCACACTCAACTCTGGGTCCTGTTTCAGGCTTTCAAGTACAGATAGTTAAGCAAAGTCTCAATGGCATTATTGTTAGTGTGCATGTGATAGTAAGTTATTAAAGTAGCCCTTGAATTTTCTCAGTTAGCTAGATCTACTAGCATCTCCAAAGCTACATATTAATATTCTGTTCACATTAAAACCTCATTTTGGGACTGTCCTTGTCCTAATTGTGTGTGTGTGTGTGTGGTGTGCGTGTGCGTGTGCGTGTGTGTGTGCGTGTGCGTGTGTATGCGTGTGTGTGCGTGTGTGAGTGTGTGTGTGTGTGTGTGCGCGTGTGCGTGTGCGTGTGTGCGCGTGTGTGTGCGTGTGCGTGTGTGTGCGCGCGCGTGTGTGTGTGTGCATGTGTGTGTGCGCATGTGCCTGTGTGTGTGCGTGTGCATGTGTGTGTGTGTGCGTGTGCGTGTGCGTGTGTGTGTGTGTGTGCATGTGTGTGTGTGTGCGTGTGCGTGTGTGTGTGTGTGTCCATGTGTGTGTGCGTGTGCGTGTGTGTGTGTGTGTCCATGTGTGTGCGTGGGCGCGTGTGCGTGTGTGTGCGTGTGCGTGTGTGTGTTTGTGCATGCTCATGTGCATCTGAGTGCTTACATGTGCATGCTTATGCTCTCTATTCACAGACTTTTATTTGAAGTAAGGGTTTATATAAATCCTGCTTTATCTCTTCTAAGAACTTTCTCCTCTGAGCTATTAGTGCTGACCCTTACAGTAAGTTGTTTTCATTTTATTACACCTCCTCCAAGCATCTTTAGTAGACTATTTTTTTCCAATCCTCTAGGAGTGTGTACAAACACACACACACACACACACACACACACACACACACACGATTTTAAATTTTGGGCTTAAGAAAATCTGTTATTATTTATGATCTTGCTAATGTCATAGTAATTCTGTTATGAGAATGACTGTATCAAAAGGATAACTTTTATGTGTTTCTTTTAATTAATTACATGGGAAATCCTATTTAAGAGAAATATAAAAAAGATTATAAAATTAATTAGGGTAGGAATATATCAGCATTAAAAACAGCCTTCCACAAAAGAAATTAGATATTATTTTTCCTGAAAAAATTAACATCAAAAATTCCTTAACTATTGAAATCAAGTGAAATTGAATTTGATAATGGGATGACCTACACTTTGTTTTGCTTCATATCTCTGTCTAAGTGTGACAAAAGAGCAGAGATTCAAGAAATGTTTTTTTTTTTTCTAGCACCCACATGGAGTTTATTGAGAGAGGAGAGAGAAAGGGGGGTAGCTGGTGGCATAGTATAGTGTTTAGTACTCTGTCAGAATTGGATTAGTAGCTCATTAAAACTTTATTGATTAATGTTAAGACTATAAACAGTAGCAACCTTAAAATATCTGTTTCTGAAATATGTTTTGTAACAATTGGAACCTTGGCTGCTGCTTTAAGCTGACAAAACTACCAGCTGTCAAAAGCATTAGAGTTCTTGAGAAGGATAAAATTCTACCTGAATGATTAGAGAGTAACAAAGATTCACTAGCTGGCAGCATGGACAGCCACCCCCAGGTCCTCCACAGTTGTTGAGGTTAGAAGCTTTAAGGACATCTGCCTTCTGCTGATGGAACAAGACCTATGAATTACGAGCTTTTGGAAAACTTACCTACCGTTGGCCCAAGCAATGTGGAGAAAGTCAATTCCACTGTGCTTTTGTCTACGGTTCTTAGAGCCTTTTGCAGCAGTTGAGATGAAAGGCAGGATTGCTCAGTGGTTAGTGTTGCCACTTTTGTGGGTAGAGCTTCTTCGGTGTCCATCAATCTTCTTGGTGGAAATGGGTGGTGCCAGCAGCTGGTCTGTCTCTCTGTTATAAAAGATTTTTAATGAAACATTGTAAATGCCATATGCTCTAGATCTCTGAGTATTTGAGGGCTGTCTGTTTAGTATACCTTAGTATACAAAATTTGTCTTTAGTTACTTGCCTTAAGCATATAGGTGGCTTGGTAAGGCTTTATCCCTGTAATTAATCTGTCTGGAAAACTGGATCCAAGCTGAGAGGCTGTGGAGAGATGTTATACTCAGAGCCCTCCAGCCTGACTCTACCTGGTTTTAACTTAATAGGTTAACATACACTTATAAAGGACAAAGAGGTAGAGAAAAACTCCCTTTGATAATAGAAGCTTACCCTTTATAAACAGCTTAGAGAAAGGACTGGGTGGCATAGATATTTTGTTAGTTTGAAATAGACATTTACAACCTTAAATGTTTACCATCATTTAAGGACACATATCATTTTAGAAATATTTGACTTAGTACAGTTGAATTTAAGTTTTATAGTTAGCTTACATTTTTATATAAAGTTAAATTTAAATCACATGTACAATTGTATTAAACAGAACTGGGTAAAAATGAGAAGGAACAGAGTGTGAAGCTATGTGTAACATAGTCAGTGAAAAAAGAAATTAGAGACAAAGAATAAAAGGCAAAAGGTAAATGAATTACAGGTTCTGTTAGTGGCAAAAGCTGGCTAGACTGTACCAGCTTATTTCCCACTAGATAGAGGATAATAGATGCCTACCATTTAGAAGGCTACCTGCCACTGATAGGCTCAGTAGTCAATTCATTGAATTGAGAGTTCTTTGTTCCAGTCACTGTTGGGAACTGCTTTCTCCAGACCCTGTTGGGCCATGCCCAACCCCCACCTTTTTAATAACAGTAAGAGGTGGAAATGTTGGGAGCCTGCAGTCTCCTGACTCCACCTCTGACAATGGGTGGGACGCCCATGGCAATGTCATCCCTACATCAGGCTTTACCTGGCTGCGCTGGGGACCCAGTTAAGCATGGGCAAGCCCCACTTTTAAAGTAAGCATGCCAAGCGCACCTTTCTCTTGCTCTTTGCTCTCTTGCTCTCTTGCTCTTTGCTCTCTTGTTCTCTTGCGCTCTCTCTCTCTCTCTCTCTCTCTCTCTCTCTCTCTCTCTCTCTCTCTCTCTCTCTCTGCGCTCTCTCTCTCTATCTCCCCACTTTCGGTTGGCCACCAGCTACCCCCTTTCTCTCCCCTCTCTCAATAAATTCTGCATGGATGCTGAGTCCCCTGTTTGTGTTTCTTAAGCAATATCAGCTGCAAAAGAACAATGGTCACCTCCTCAATTTTTCTTGCCTCCAAACTGAGTTGATTGAGTTGACAAAGAATGGAAGGAAAAAGAGAACCACACTTTGATCTATTTTTTCTATCATTGCAAGAACCTCACAATTCCCCCCCCCCCCTGGAGCATCTGTATTAGTAAAGCATAGTTCAGATTCATTTGGCTATAAATCCTTGTTTCTCTACTCAACTCACTGCCCATTGCCTCAGATGGACAGATGGCAAATGGCGTACAGAACCTTTGATCCTACCCAAATTGCTCTTACATTTTATGCTGCCAAGCTTTTGCTAATTCTCAGCTGGTGTGGCTGTCAGTCCTACCATCCATCAAAACTTCTTTCAATCATGAACTCTTCCCAACTCCCTCTCATAAAGTGCAAGAAACCTTGTAGAATTTTTGGTGGCATTTAAATACAATTTTGTTATGTGAATTTCTAATGAATTTCACTCTCAGGTGATTTAGGTCACTGGATGGATTCCTCAGAAAGTTGTGAGAGTTCTCATTGACTTTGCATTCCCACCACACCCTATGCCACTACCAACATTATCTCCATTGATGAGTTGATGTGACTGTGATATATAAAGAAAAGTATGCATTGTTTCAGCTTATCTCTGTTGATACTCAGTCTTTGTAAGAAATTCCTATTTTCCCTTTCGATCAAGAAATAAAATTACTTTACACCTCATTTAAAACATATACAGAGCCTCTATACATTTTTACCAGCTCAGAGAACCAAGACTTCTTCAAAGTAATATACTTATGTAAATATATTTATATTTTAGTGTTGGGATACTTGGCTAGAAAAGAATGCACAATCATAAATTTCCATTATTTTACTTTGCTCTCCCATTTTTTTTCAGCTCATTATACTTCAATGAGATACCTGAAATAGTAAACTTCTACAGATGAACCCTTCCTTTGAATCAATTGACAACATGGCCTTGAATCTAAGGAAACTGATCACATTAGAGCACAAGCAAATGGCAGAGTACAATCTTTCATCTCACAGCTTGATAGCAAATAGAACACAGTTACATCAGCTTGCTCAATCACAATGACCTATGGATAACCCACTATGCTTCCTTCTGGAGGAGGCACTACAGTTATTCATACAGTATTGTGTACCAAGTTTCTAAAATAATGGCTTTGAGGGCATATTCTTAACTTTGTCTTTCTGCCCTTGGCCCCCAAAGACCCATATATATCTCAGTGTTCAAGATGTATTAAGTCCTTTCCCCAGGACATACCCCAAATCTGTAGTGGCATCTTGTTTTGCCAGTGAACTTGTAATGGTAATCACACCCTTTGGACACGCTTTCATGTTCAGACACTACCTCTATAAGGTAGAGGATGGACTGGCTCATGATATCTTAGGTTGAGGTGAGAGCACCAGAAGGGCAGAGACTGTATCTTCTGGAGCAGGAAGACCTCAGTGGTTATATACCTTTATATGTGTAAGTGCTGAACATAAATCAACACCCAAAGGGTCTGATCTTCCGTAGGACCCCACTTCAATTCTCATAACCATAACTGTCCCTAACAAACACCTATCTATAACTCCAGTTAAAGTGCATCGATGCCATCCTGTGGATCCCATAAGCAATGTACAGACAGATATGGAGGCAATACATCCATGTGAGTGTGTGTGTGTGTGAGTGTGTGTGTGTGTATCATAAATTTTAAGGAAATTAAATATTTCCTTTGTAGCATGAATCTAATTAATGTTATCAATAAAAATCAGGAGTTAGTTATTGAAGTAAAAACCCAAAAGATCAGAGAATCAGAAGAGCAACCACCAGTGACTTCTTATATCTTCTGTTATTCTGTTCTAAAGGGCCCAGATCCTCTCTCAATCTTACCATATTACTTTCTGTATCTCTGTATAGTCCTCCGGACCTCTGTGGTTAAATAGTTTCTAGCTTTGCACTCTGACTCCAAGAAAGCATTATTTATCAAAACACAAACACAATATCATACATTTCCTCCCTTTTGTCTAAATAAAAAGTGAAGGCATTAACTAATATAGAAAAACTATATACAATGGTTACAATAACTATATGCAAATATATACAAGCATTCAATACATTAACACTTTGTTCATTTAAGTTGACAGATTCAGAGAAAATTCTCCATTATCTATCCTGGTGAGCCCAAAGTGTTGTACCTTATTCACTTTCTATGCTAACTTGTATTACCAACCCAAAACTATCTTTTGTATGTCTCTCAAACTTCTATACTTTACACATCTTCTCTGAGTTTTGTTTCTGAATTTGTTAACAAGGAAAACTCTAACTGTAACTATTGTAGCATGTGTGTTTTCCGCCAGCCTGCCTGCCGCCCATCTGGTCCCGCCTCAATGCCAGCCCCATATAACACACAGAGATTCTGTATTTGATACAATGCTGATGACCAGTTACTATTATTGTTTATTGGCTAGCTCTGTCTTAATAATTAACCCATTTCTACTAATCTAAGTATTTTCATGTGGCTCATCTTACTGGCAAGAGCAACACTAGCATGCTACCTCTTGGGGCTCTCCATGTTGATTCCTCCTAACTACTTCCTCTTTCCTCCTTGTCTCCTAGCCCCACCTATCTTGCTTTCCCATTGGCCACAGTGCTTTATTCATTAACCAGTATGACAAACATATTTACAGAATGACATCTCCCATCATCTTCTCTTTTCTGTCTAAAATAAAAAGAAGGATTTTAACCTTAACATAGCAAAATATACCATAGAATAGTTATCAAATAAGAATCACAGTTAACAATATTTAGTCCATTAACATTTTGTAAGATTTAAGAAAATATTCCATCATCTATCCTATCTTTGTGAGTCCAAAGTCTTATATGTAACTTATCTTCAATCCTAAGTAAAAAATACTACAACCATAACTATCTGCCTTCAACTCCACCAAAGACCACAGAAGGACAATATATAAACTCTAGAAATGACAGAGACAACTCACTGCCTGGTCAGTCTCCTGAAGTTCTTCTGTAATGTTCCATCTTCATCCCATAGGCCATAGTGTGTCTGGCAGACTCTTTCATGAAGCAGGAACCCTGTAGCACTGTCCATCTTGTTTCAGCAGTCACTTTCCTGTGGGTCCTGCATGTCCAGTTTATACAGCATCAAACAGTCTAGACAAGAGCAGTATCTTGTCCATATGGCTAGTCCTGCCATATTGAAAGCAAACTTCATAACCAGTTTCTTCAATGTCCATCTTCCTTTGTGACGCAGTTGGTGTTGCCAGGAGCAGTTGTGCCTCGTTGTCAAGAAAAAATCCTAAACCATTTTAAATGCCATATTCTGTAGGCCTTTGAAAGGGTTGAAGAATGCCCATGTATCTCAAATACATCTCTGCATATCTAGAAATCCTAACTAACTTAACTCCAAGTTTTGACTATCATAGGTAACTTTCTATAATATGCATTAAATTATACATTACATTTTTCAATGAGCTATATAAACCCAATACCTAAACAAGAGGAGAAAAGTACATATCACAAAATTGACCTTAAATTGTATCAATAAATGAAAATCCATTCCAAAACAAAGCATTCATATCTATACCATAATTCCCTTTTTACCTTTAAAAAGATTGCTTGTGGTCATTAACCACTTATAACGAAGCCCACTTAAAAGAAAACAAACATTTATAAACAATATTTGGGAATTTAGGCGTCATTCTTTCCAAACTGCTTCCTGCTGGTAGGGGACACTGTCATGGGGGATCCTAAGAAGACTCAGAAATCCTGACTGTGGTGGTCTGCAAGGCTGCATTGTCCCATTGACATTGCTTCGGGGGGTCTTTCTTGATCAAACCACATTAGTCTGGAAGGAAATCACAGCTTTTCATTTTCTGTGGAAACAAAAATAGAAATCCTTTTCCCTAGTAACTTGTACTTAGGCTTAAATTTTGGAGTCAAAGCATTTTTAAAATATATAAATTGAATTAATACAGCAGCATTTTTTTTTATCAGTTGTTATTTCCTCAGCAGTCAAGCAATATAAAGATTATAGAACAGTATACAATATCCAAAGTTGCTCTGTGCTTTCCATCTTTACACGGCTTTTTCATTACTCTATTTCTTCTACTTGTATTTTTACATATTTTGAGACAGGGTTTCTCTGTGTAACTTTTATCCTGGAATTTACTCTGTATACCAGGTTTCCTTTGAAATCACAGAGATCTGTTTGTCTCCGCCTCCCAAGTGCTAGGATTAAAGGTGTGTGCCACCACACCCAGTCACTCTACTTCCTTTTTTCTTTTTTAAACAATTGTATCCTTTTTCTTTTTCTCTCCCAAGCCAACATATATTTTAAAACACACTGAAATCCTTCATTGCCAGCTCTCGTACACACCAATGAATTGTTATCAGAGCTTTTTAAAATCGGTGCATTTTTTTGCCACTTAAGTTGAGTCAGGAAACCTCCCTTTAAGGAGCCACATGAATCTTTGTTTCTCCCTAGCAAAACAGAATTCAACCCAGAAAAATGCTGCTACCAAGAAGCCTTGTTTGTCTTTGTTCCTTTGTTTCTAAAACATTTCTTAAGCCTTTCTTAGTTTTAAGTGAAAACTTAAGCTTTTCTTAGTTTTAAGTGAAAGTTCTTATTAACCACTTTGGGTGCCAACTGTAGCATGTATGTTTTCCTCCAGCCCGCCCACCGCCGGTCTGGTCTGGCCACCATGCCAGCCCCTAATAACACGCAGAGACTCTGTATTTGATACAATGCTGTTGGCCAGTTACTATTATTGTTTATCGGCTAGCTCAGTCTTAATAATTAACCCATTTCTACTATTCTAAGTGTTTCCATGTGGCTCATCTTACTGGCCAGAGTGGCTGGTTGGTATTCTACCTCTCCAGGCTCTCCATGTTGACTCCTCCTAACTACTTCCTCTTTCCTCCTCCTTGTCTCCTAGCCCTGCCTATCTTGCTTTCCCGTTGGCCACAGTGCTTTATTCATTAACCAGTATGAGAAACATATTTACAGAATGACATCTCCCATCAAACTATCTAGGCTTCAACTCCCTCAGAGACTTGAAAGTGATATAATAATACCACCTATTTACCACCCAGTAATTAGGAAGTTCAGAGTAAACACTTCAAAATTTAAGATATGACCAAAATATCTGGATCACCCAAGGATCCTCTGCAACATTGTATCCATCTTCAGCCCATGAGCCTAGAATATCTGAAAGACTTTTCAGTGAAGCAGGATATTTGAAGGACCATCCTTACTTGTCTTGACAAAGTCCAGCAGTCACTGTCTTTTGTGTGTTTGTCCTGCTTGGACAGTATACAGTAAGCAATCAAGGCAAGGACAGTTTCTTTCCCAGTGGCTACATTGTGCCATAAATAGGGTAATCTCCATATGGAATTTCTTTGAAGCCCATCATCTTTTCTGAAGAAGACTGGTGCTGTCAGTAGTAAACTTGTCTCTTCATTATAAGAAAGAACCTTATGTTATTAAAATATCTTAAATACCATATTCTGTATATCTCTGAAATATTTGAAAACCATCTGTCTATCACAAATATAAATGTTTGACCCTGAAAACATAACTAACATGATAAGTTTGTTTCTAATAGGAGACTGACTACTAACCTGCATTTCATTATTATCCTAAATAGTCTTTAATAATAACTTTCAAGGACTATAAATTTACATTGCATTGTTAAATGAGTTACATAGGTGCAATGCCTTAAAAAGAGTAGGAATGTACTGTATGTTATTAAGAAAACATTAAATTTCTATCAAGATACGAAATTACCCAAGAGTAGGTATACTACATATATATATATATATATATATATATATATATGTATATGTATATGTAGTATAACTAAAAATAATGTAAAAATTGGTATCAATATACAAAAATCCATAGAAAACACAATATTAAAAATGAGCTTTACTGTTTTTAAAGAAGATTCAATAATTTACCCTTCAATCTTATCATTTCTATATCCCCCTTTCTTCATTTCTGACTAATCTTACTGTTATGAATAACAACGTGTAACCAACCCACATATATGATGACAAATATCTATACCTACTGAATAACCAAAAACAACATGTTTTTCTCCTCTTGGGAACTGGACATCCTGTTTTTCAAATTACTTCCTGTTACCCAGGGACAGCAGCATTTTTAAGGGACCCTGGATAAAAAAAAATTGGATAATTGTCAAGTCCTAAGAAAAGTAGCTGTATCATTATTTGTACAGTCTTTGAGTAATAGGAAAGTGTAGGGCTTGTCTCAAGTCCTGTCTTGAGTGGTCTGTGAGACTGAATCATCTCAGCTAGCTACACTGAAATTTTCCTAAGTAGTTTATAGTCCTAAACTTATCTTTGGGTGGTGTTTGTCACTTTAGTGGCATTATCACAATCCATGTGAATTTGTCCTTTTGCTTCAGATGTTTCATTTGTTCAGTCATCTTCCTTAGCTGGATATCCTTCCTCTATCTCCTGAAAAGCCAAAAAAAAAAAAAAAAAAACAAAAACAAAAACAAAAACAACAACAACTACAACAACAAAATTCCTCCACCATCTTTTGCTTTTGGCTTTTGGTAGGCTCTTTTGGGAAGGTACAGCTGATCAAATGAAAAGCATTTGTTAGTTTCATAAGTTTAGTTTAGACTAAATGGTCATGCTTTTTGAGGAGCTATCACCTCTTCTAATAAAGAGGTCTCTCGTATTCAGATTGCAGTTTTATCAATTTTGATGGTATCCATAACTTTTCTACTACTGTGGAAACATAAGCAAAACCCATTCTTCAACATAACACATATCCTGGTTTCCATTCTGAGTTCAACACATTTTTAAAGTATTCAGGCTGATCTCCTTCAGTAGATTTTCTATTATCACTTGTCTCTCTGCAGCCATCGTTCCTTTGTCATTGGCACTTAGAAAATTTAAAGTTAATGAAGCATTATGAAATCTCTATCTGGGGGTCTTTATTACTCCTTTCTGTTTCTTAAGCATATCTTTTAGAGTTTGATTAGATCTTTCTATAGCTGCTTGTCCTGTAGTATTATGTGGTATTTCTCAAATACGCTTTATAATGTAATATGCAAAAATAAACTTTCATTTTGCAGTCTTAATTTGTACAGGTATATTCATGATGGTATTAATTTGTAACAATATGTGATTACAGAATCATCCTTTACAGAACTCAAATCAGTTTTCCATTAAAATTCTGGATATATAGCTATAGTATGGTGTACATATTTTAATTTTCCAAATTCTAAAAATGTAACATGTCCATTTGCCATATTTCATTTCTTTAAGTACCTTTTGGGTTACTTCCTGCAGGTAGCAGAGTTTGGTTGTACAGAGACAAATAGTACATTTGTTTATAATTTTCTTGGCTTATTGCAAAATGATGAAAAACTCTTTTTCCAAACACTGCTATTGACATGGTGTTTTTCAAAATTCTGAGGCTTCGAGCATATTTTTTATCAATAGTTGATCAATTTCATCATTACCTTGTGCTAGAGGGCCTGGTAGAACCATATAGGATCTGATATGTGTTATATATAAGGGATGATTTCTATTTCTAATTATTTATTCTAACTGAATAAATAATAAAGTAAATTCTGTATCATCTGGAATAAATATATCAGTTTCGATATGTAAAACAATTCTTTCTGCATGTTGAGAATTAGTAACCATGTCAAGAGGATCTATAAAATCTAATAATACCATGAGAATAGCAGATAATTCTGACATTTTTACAGATTCATTAGGGTTGTGAGCAACTTTATTCAAATTTCCTAGTTTATAACCTGCCTTTTCTTATTTGCTTGCATCAGTACAGAATGTAAGGGCTCCCCAAATAATATGAGGAAGAATCCAGTTAGTTTTCTTTATGAATGGAATTCTCTTGTTTTGGGGATATTTGTTGTGAATCTCAACCAAAGAGTTACTGTGAGTTCTTTGTCAATGCTCATTTTCTACCCCTGAAAAGGAATTTTAGCATTAGTATAAGGTACTACAATTTCTGCTTGGCCTATCCCTGCTAATTCACAAAGTCTCAAATTTTCCTTTTAGAATCTATTCAGAAGCCTTTCCAACATAGGTCTGTTTATGTGATAAAAAATATCATAAGATCTTATCTTCTTATTAAATTAAAATCCCTTTATGGAAATGCACAGATGGTAAAATAACCACAATACAATCCAGATCTGGATCCAAACAATCCACATATGCATCCTGTAAATTTCTTTTCTGCCAAAACCAATTCTCATTCAGCCTTATCTGATAATTTTCTTGGACTATTTATGTCCTTGTTGTCATGCAAGGTTTAAAAGAAATTACTTAGTTCTTTAAAAGAAATTACTTAGTTCCAATTTGGGGCCATAGCCAGTTAATATCTCCCAGCAAATTTTAAAAGTTGTTAAGGTTTGCAATTGATTTCTCCTGATTTTTACCTTTTGGGTTTGAATTTTTTGTAAGCCTATTTTATATCCTAGGTTATTAATAGGATCTGCCCTTTGTATTTTTTCAGGAGCAATTTGTAATCCACAAAAAGATAAAATTTTCTTTATTTCTCCAAACATTTTCTCTAAAGTATCTGAGTCAGCTAATATGATATTTTATACTTTTATATCTGAGTTATCTAGTAAGATATCCTCACCTGAATTATAGATTGAGGGAACTTTACACAAATCAATTCCAATGGCTGTCATTCAAAATACTGACACAGGTTGGGGCTGTTTAACATCCCTCGTGGGAAAATCTTCCACTAATATCTAACAGGCTGAGAATTATTACAAGGAGGCACTGTGAAGGCAAATATTTATCTACCCTTTTCTTGTAAAGGTATAGTGATCAGTCATTTAAATCAGTTACTATAATAGAACATCCTTTAGGTAATAGAGAAGGCAGTAGACTTCCATGCTGTAGAGATCCCATTGGCTGAATTATTTTATTTATGGATCTCAAATCTGTTGGCATTATCCATTTTCTAGATTTCTTTCAATATCAAACAGGGGAATTCAAAGGACTGGTTGATTCTTCAAAGTGTTGAGCATTTAGCTGCTCTTATATCAACTGTTCCAAGGCCTGTAATTTTTCTGATGTCAAAGGCTATTGTTCTACCCACATAGGTTTGAAACTTAACCATTTTAAAAATAGGGATGTTGGTTGGAGCTTTTGAAAGATCAGCAGGTGTTGTGCCCTGTTTTGCATAACCTGAATGGCCAGTGACTGTTTTTATAATACCTTTTATTATTTTTCCCAGAAATATGTTAATTTATGGTTTGTTTGAGAGATGGGAGGAACATTAATCTGGGTATTCCATGCTATGACAAATCATGTTCCCATAAATTAATTCCTGTGTTAGCCACATATGGCTTGAGTTTTCCTCTCTCCTTCTGACCATATACATTCAGCCCATATCACACTTTTTTAAAAACATGAGATAAAATTTCCATCCCTAAAAGCTGAACTTCTACTTCCTGAAAACCTCAATTTTGATGCCAAGATTCTACTGCAATTATTGTTACATGTACTTCCTGGGCTTATAAAATCTTCAATTACAGTGCCACTTATTCATATTTTTTTTTAAATTTTGTCTTTGATCATATATAGAAGCTTGACAAAATGTTTGCTTTATGTTTTCTCCTAAAATTTTTTTTTATCTTCTGAAGCTGTTCTGTTGTCCAAAACAATATTTTATTTTTGCAATAGGCATTGAGTCTGTTAATTGTTCTGGGAAGGAATTTCCTCTATGGTGACAGGAAAGGATTGAACCAAATTTTATATGGGGGCTGTGCAAAAGCCCCTCCCCCCCAGGCTTTTCCCAATGGCAAAGGGTTTTCATGCATATCCCTTGTTGATCTTCATTCACTGGTCTAATGTCAGTCACTGTTGCACCTTCTGCATACTCTAGAAAGAAAAGACCTTCTGTTTGGATTATTCTTAGAAGAAACATTGTTGGAACACCCTGCCTACAATCCCTTATTAAGTGACCTTGCTTGCCACAATTAAAAAATTAAAACAACTGAAATTTTGATTTTTCTTCAAGCCTCTGGAAATCATCTCTCCTATCTAAGCCTCATCATGGTAATATACTAGATACCGACTGTATCACAGATCCACTCCTATATGGGTGCAGGTCCTGCCTGATTACCCTTTTGCATTGTGAATTAGTGTTTTCAAAGCCAAAGATTCAATTATTATTTGTATAGCTTTGGCATTTGGTACAATTCTATTTAGAGCTGATGTCAATCTTTGTAAAAAGTCAGTGTAGGTTTCTTTTGGGCCCTGTATAACTTTAGTAAAACACTTGGTTCAATTTTTGACTTCTTCAGTTTTGTCCAGATTATAGAGACTGTACTTCTACAATATCATAATCACCGTCTCTAAGAAGTTGGGCTTGGAAAAGTCTAATACCTGTAGCCCTACTTCATTGTTCAATGGTTGTAACCTCATATTTCCATATGGTCCTCCACTGCAACTGAGGACCAAGTTACAATAATGCTGTAGCCCCATCTTTCCAATCTGTTGGATAATTCTGTTACTAGTTGACTGTGAATTTAACATGATTCACAAAATGTGAATTATACTACATGAGACTATTGCTTCCTTAAATCTAACAGTTTCATAGGAAATCCAGTTTTTACATGCCCTTGGGGATACATGTCATCTGGCATATGTTTTTGTATGATGACTGAATGAATTAAGGTTAGTTGTTTGATAACCTTGGACTGTTCCTTTCCAAATTCATGATGTAATAGTGAGTCCTTTAAATTTCTGTCTTTGTCTGGATATCTCTTAGGGCTTGTAATTTATTAGTCAAAATGGCATTATTTTCTCTAGTGACATTTTTAAGGCCTGTATCTTAGCACTCACATCCACCAAGTATTTTAGGGATAAAACAAGTATCACTAAATTGATAATGTTTATAATTGACACTGTGTAAATTCTAGGTCAGTTACTTACCCCTTCATTTAATTGTTCCATTTTTAAACCGTCCACTGTGGAATTATACCGAAACAATTCTCTCCATCAGAGTAGTGTCTCCCATTTGTTAACGTGGGTAAAAACACCTTTTTAAAAAGATTCTTCTCTTTACTAATTCCCAACTGTCTCACACCAAATCTGATGATGATGATGATGATGATGATGATGATGATGATGATGATGATGATGATGATAGTGAAGAGTGAGGCTGACTGGGGGCAGAGAACACAGACAATGCACAGCTTGAATGAGGACAGCTGCAGGTGCTCCTGTGTAATGTGAGTGAGAGTGTGTGGCAGTTGCAACAACAGAAGCCCATGCAGATGTCAACATGACTACCTGGTATGGCAACAGCCTCAGGAGGGGGGTCCAAGAAAAACCCGTGACTGACAGCAAAAGCGAGCCTGCTATAAGACAAATGCACACAGGAGATTGTGGTGCGGAAGAAGCAATTGCATCAGGAGCTGCCTAAACACAGAGCCAGTTAGTCTAGGGCACGTAATTATGGTTGCATTTTGAGCCCAGGCACCTCTGGAGTTGGGCCCTGTGGAGTGTGGTTGGCAACCACAGACTGTTGTGGAGAGGCTGCAAGAGAAAAAAAAATTAAACTCACACAGAGAACTTGGGACACCTCCTGCATGCATCTCCAGCCTGTGCCAGTGGCTGGACCACTGGCAAACAGCTATTTCATGAATCTGTGGCCTATAGGTTGCATTCCAGATTAAGCACAAATCTAATTAACCTTTTCAATAAAAATCAGGAGTCAGATATTGAGTTGAAACTTGAAAGTTGAGAAAAACAGAGGAGAAGCCACCAGTGACTTCCTACCTCTTCTGATCCTCTGTCCAAAAGATTTCAGTTTCTCTCTCCACCCCACCTTATCACTTTTTGTCTTTCACCACAGTCCTCCAGACCTCTATGGTTAACTAGTAGTAGCTCCACCTGCTGACTCCAAACAGCTTTATTTATCAGAATACAAACAAAACACCACACATTTCTTACTTCTACATATCTTTAATTATTTTAATTAGTTTCCCTCCTCCACCTACACCTAAACTCTCTCTAGCCTATAGTTATCTACATTCTTTTCTCCAACTTGTGAAAACAACTCTTAAATTTGAACCTGTAGTGAGATCATTCAGTACTTATATTTCTGTACCTGCCTAAGCATCATCTCAAGTTCTACAGATGGTATCACAGACAATCAGGTTTTATTCCTTTTCATTAGTGACTAGTATTCTGTGATGTACATTGCCCACTTTATCAATTCACCATTACTTTATTGAAACTTACATTACTTCCATTTACTGTCTACTGTGAAGAGTACAGAGGTATATTTAGCACCTTGGTTTCATATCCTTTGAATATATGTCCTGTGCAGGTTCCAATTTATTCAAAAACCAAAATCTACAGTATCCAAATTTCAAACCAAAATCTTGTCTTGGGTGATGGTAGAAGTAAAAAAGGCAAAGTGTCTTATTTCCAAGACACAATGGTGGGGAAAATATTGGGTAAAAATTTCTATTACAAAATCATTTGTTATTGTTTGAATCTGAAATGTTTCCCACACACATGTGCTTCAATGCTTAGTCTTCAGCTTGTGAAGTTGTTTTGAAGAGTGTAGTGTCTTTCTGAGAGAGGCTGAGTGAGTGCTTGGCAACAGGTTCCATCCTGTGCACCCCAATTCTGGTCTTCTGTCATATAAATACACAGTGAAGGACCTGGAGTCAATATTGGTCAACAGAACGAAACATCATGAAGTCTTTTCCAGAAAGTGAAGGTGGCATTAAGTGACCCAAAATCCACTGGTGCCCTTGTGTGACTGTTTCTACAGCTGACCTCAACTTCACATATGCATTTCAGGTTCATACAAGCTTTTCTTTTGGCAAATTCAAACACTTTTCCCCAAAGGGAAAAGATTGGAGGAAACATTATCTCTAGTGCTACCAAATTTGTAAAAGAAAACAAGTTCCAACATTTCATAAGTCATAAGAGGAGCGCAGGTGGATATTTGTGTGGGCATGAGAAGGCATTTAGGATGGATTGACAGCAAATAAATGACTTAAAAGAAGTTCTGCTCCATTTATGTGCATCTTTCCAAACCTACAACACATGGAAATGGAATTATCCTCCTAAAATACAAGGGTCAATTTTCCATTTTGTTTTTTAAGTCAGAAATCACACCAGTGATGTGATCATAAAATGAAAAAAGAAAGTTCAAATATATTCTCAAATTTCATTTGTTGTAGAATTAACTGAAAACCCATTTTCTAAAATTTAGAATATTTATTCCTTAATGTTTTTCATCTATTGAAATACTTAAGTTCATTTATAGAGAAGTGTTAGGTTAGTAGAAAGCTCGAAAAAGTATATCTCCAATCATCCCCATTTAGCTTCCCTTCTTGTCAACCTTTCTTCCAGTATGGTGTGTTGGTAACACCTGAGAAACTACTAGCTATACATAATTACTAACCACATCACATGGTCTACCACTGGCTCATTTTAGAGTTGGGAGCTCTAGGGATTTGGATGAACCCATAATAATAATAATAGCAAAACCTCATCATCAGACAACACAAAGATTTCCCTAAAAATCCACTGGCCCCACCTTTTCATCTTTCTCCCTCTTAACAACTGACAATTGCTCACATTGCATTGATTCTATATATTTGCCTTTGAAATCATTTCCTGTTTGAAGAAACTGTTCAGTGATGAATAGATGATCTAGAAGTTACTAGAAGAGATATTACCAAAAAGTTTCAAATAGTATTTTGAATGCAGAAGTCAACTAAAATTGTGGTTAGATATTTTTTCAAAAATAACTGAATCAATTTGTTTTCCTGGTGATTGATTTAGTCTTGAAACAATGTTAATGAGAAAATATCTATTGTAGATGCACTGTAGAGACTATATTGACAGTAAATTAATTAGAATAAGAAAAAATCAAATCAATATTTTAATATATTTCCTATTTCTTTGTATTTTTCTAAAGATGATTACTTTAGAATATTAGTTGAACTGCTTTTGAAAAAATCAATGCATTAAATTATTATTACTTTATTCCTAGGAGAATTACTATATGAGATTTTTATTAACAATTTTATAAATGTTAATAATACATCAACTTTAATGTTTATTTCCAGATATGTGAAAACTATGGAAATATATTACCATCTAAAGTATTTGAGAAATTTAGCATTGTACAAGTTATGCGAATGAAGAAAACATATTCAGTTGTATGTAGTTGTGACTTAGTTACCTTGATATTGAGGACTATAAGTGTTTCAAGTGGATACAGTTGTTGGGATTTGGTATCTCCCCAAATTCCCGGATGTTAAGCAATTAGTATGCAGCTTGGCACAATAAAGAGGCAGTGCAAATATAACCAGTTGGAACTTCATGTGAAGAAGTTAAGTCATTGGAAGTATTTCTGTGAAGGGATGACTGATGTTTTGATCCCAATTCTTTTTCCAACATAAGATGGTTCACCCTTCTCAGTCAACCTGGTGGTTGCCTGCTCCCAGGATCATATTTACAATGAATATAAAGACAGCTAATCAGCATAGCATATTATAGCTGAGAACTAGGCAAAAGAGGTCATCCTGCCTCAGTATCCAGAGTATCTGCATCTATAAACATGCATCATTGCACCCATATCTGTAATCCAGTTGCACACAGCTCTGAGTTCTATTTCTCACTACAGTGAGTAGTGGAGTCTGTGACTGTGGTTAATAGAGCCAGTGACATTCCACTGCAGAAAAGTGTTTTACCCTTTCCTAGCAGGTGTTAATTACAAATTGCTTCTTAGTTAGGAATGAGACTTTGTGGACATTTTTCATTCTCATTGCTAGGCTTATGCTTGGTTTGAACTTGGGTGGGTTCTTTGTATGCTGCAAGTCTGAGTTGAGAGTATGCTATGTGTACGGATATCTGTTATTATGATATGTAGCTATTAGCTTTATACAAATATTTGAGATTATAATGTACATTTTTTCCATTTTTTCTTCAATAATTTGAGAATCCCATATATGAGTTCTGTATCACATCATTTAGTACCTCTCTCTCTCCGCCAACTACTCCTCTGTCTTCTTTTTAATTATTCTTGTTTTTATATGTACATATATGTATATATGCACATATATATTTATCTCTGTGTACATATTAAGTAATAACTTATTAACAATAATTATATTAATTCCTTTACCATTTTGATAATTTTATTACTGCATGCCAGCGTTATATCCTGTCTCAGAATAGTAAAAGTGGTGAGCTCCCATATGATACAATACATGCATGTGATATGACACATACATGTGATCTCACTTATTGACAATAAAAGGATGATTTGCAGATAAAAGAGTTACTTGAAATCCTTTTAGCATATAAACAGATTTTTAGTCCTAACATTGTTATTGTTATTATTATTATTATTGTGTGTTTATCATGGTAAACTGGAGATCAGAGGACATTTCTCCAGCGTCTTTTCTACCCTTTAACTGAAGGTTCTTGGACTTAAGTCATTAGTCTGGTATAGCAAGTATAGCAAGTGCCATTTTGCCCACTGAGTCTTCTTGCAGACTCTAAATACTTGAAGATTATATGGCAGAACTCAGACATTTAATTGTGATAGATAACTTTGAAGTGAGAACTTATAGCACTTAGAAGCCATGATGGACAATATTTAACTAGTACAAAATACTTGCTGATCAGAGAATTTTCAGGTCACTTCTCTTTTATATCATTTTCTTTGGATTTAAAGCATGACAACAAAAAGGAACAACAACAATAAATAAATAAACAAAACATGAGAACAACTTGCTGTAAATTACAATGAGAATACACATTATATATATATATATGTACACATTATATATATATATCTGATATATATATAACATGTGCACATAAATATATACAAATACATATAAAATTGGTTATGAGTTTCAGAAACTTTTGAAAATACTTATACATGCTAAAACCATGAACATACTTGAGGAGTAATTTTGCTTTACATTTTACTTTTGATTCTTGAGACAAAGCTGAACTATATAGCCTCAGCTTGCTTTGAACTTGTAACAATCTTCTTGAAACAGCCTATCAAATTCTAGTATTACAGGCATTAACTACCACGCGTCAATCAAAAAGGCATTTCTTAGTCCCTGAAGTAAGCATTATTTTCAGTGACTCTAAGCTTTAACAACAAAACATCCTGGTCATTCAGAAAAGAGTAACCTTTGGCTTAACAGTAAGTTTAACAGTAGTAGGTTCTGCCCTAGGGCCTATGATCTGTGTAAACATAGGTTCTTGACTCCATAATTGTCCCAGGTATGTGTTTTATCTTGTGGACTGGGCCTTTGATCCAATCAGAGAACAGTTGTAATTTTCATGATACTCGTGCCACTAATGTATCAGAGGGCATATCTTGCCAGGTCATTCATTAATGTGGCTCTGGATTTCACAGATGGGTACGACTGATGATTACTTTTTTCCTCCAATAGCATGCTATGTCATTGCTAGCTTTATTCTCCATGCTCTATGATTCGAACACGTGCTATCTTCAGCAGTAGGGTCTTACCTTCCATTTCCAGTGGACAAACAGTACGGATGGCAATAGTCTATAATTTTTTGGAGTCCTTTGGAACTCACTGTCAAATGATCCTAAAAAGTTAACCCCTTCCTAGCATTGGCCTGGCATTGGGCTTTTATATTTATTAGCCTGTGGTGTCTAACAGGGGCCTTGTTACCCCATATAAGCCCAATTTAATAATTTGACTCTTCTTCTTCCGCAATTCCTCTTTAGCCTCTTACAGCACCACTTTGGCTCAGTGTGACTCTGTCCTATGTCAATATGATCTCTCTATTTGTTTCTCTATTTTGCAGGTCCCGTATTCATGTCTCTAGTGCAGGGAAGGTAATAGCATGAATTCATTTGGTTCACAAGGATGTTCTACTGTTGGTAGCAGCAGATGCTATTAGATCTATTATGTTTCAAGCATGGTGGCTAAAAGTTGGGGGCCTGACCAAACCATTTTTGTAACACAGGTTGGATATTCTTCCTGGTCTCTGAGCTCCAAGTCCTGTTCTCCAGAATCCAGATCCCATATTTAATTCTGAAAGTTCATCAGTGTTCTCAATAATCAAATTGTTTCCTTAATGCATAAGAGCAGTTATTACTGTGTATAATTAGATCTCTCATTGAGGTACTGGGATGGATACTCACACAATACACTGGAAATCAATGGTAAAATAATTTTGATGAAATTATAAAGGACATTAAACACCAAAAAAAGAGTCACCTGGGTGTATTTGAAGAGTCACCAGATGTACTTGATGTCTATGACATCAGTGTAACCAAATAAAACATAGTTTGAGTACCAAAATGTTTATAAGAGCTATCAATAAAATTCTTACTCAAAAGCAAACATTTTAATTACCTTATAATTAGCATAGATAGGCTATAAAACAGAAAAATTCAGAGTACTTGGCAAAGTACTTTCTAATACTTTCTGTATTAGACATCTAAGAGTTCATAAAATCTGTCTTTTGTGGGGTTTTCTTTTTATTTTTTTGAGACTTTATTTTTATTTTATTTTTAAATATCTATTTTTTAATTTTACATATCAATCCCAGTTCCATCTCCCTCCCATCCTCCCATGCCCCCCATTTCATCCCCATCCACTCCCAAGGGAGGATGGGGCCCTCGATGAGAGATCATCAAAGTCTGTCAAGTCATTTGGGGTGGAGCATATTCCCTCCCTCGTGCCTCTAGGTTAAGGGAGTATCCCTCCATGAGGAATGGTCTCCAGAAGTCCATTTGCACCAGGGCTACATCCTGGTTCCACTGCCAGAGATTGCATAGACTGCCCAGTCCTCCCAGCTGACACTCACATTTGGGGGCCCTGGTTCTTAACACTTTGTTCATTCTGTTTCACCATGTTCATCTAGGAAGTTTTCATTTGAGACACAGCTTAGAGATAGCAAGCAAAAGGTTTTTAATGTCACATTATTATCAGATTGTATTTTCATAAAATTGAAGAAAGCTCACGTGAGTACATATAATATCCACATAAACACCACACTAATTAATTTTCATTATGAACACCTATTAGGCTTGAATTCTTAATGAAAATGACTTCAAGTGATTTGATTTACAATTCTGTAGAATGTATTAACTTCCTCAAATTAAAAAAACTTCAGGGTGAAAAATCCATCATCTTTATATGTATTTTGTCATCTTGGAGTACTTTACCAAGTCCATCCACCTGAATCATTTTGATCTGCAGAATTAACTTACGCTGTACCTTATTTCCAATTTTAGATAGGATTCAAGTCTGCTGAAGGCTACATTACACTCTACTTTCCAAGTAGTTATTTCAGCTTTCCTTTTTCCATGCAAATGATAACTAGCGTTTTCATATTCCTTCGACTAGTAAAAGTATGCTGTGCTCTTGTAATGACATGCAGATCGACAGAGTAATCAATCGATTGTTATATGATATAGTTACAGATATAAATACAGATGACACAGAGTTATACAAATCAATTCCATTTAGCTCTGACATTTGCTATGATGTAGTCTTTCTATGTTTCCATTTGAATGTCATTAGTAATGAAACAATAATTATATTTCATCTTTGATAAATGTAAGTATAATTTTAGAAACTCACATAAACTAAATGGCATGTAGTTCTGTTAGAAATGTTACCTTTGGCCTGAATAAATGACCTCTAGGCAATTCCTGAACTTTAAATAATTTTTATCACTTTGCCCTGGCTTTCTTTCCTAGGCAGGAGGAAGTGAATGCATGTATAGTGGTGCTACTCTTTACAGTACAAATTTCAAGCTTTATTCCTAAAGGACTGTCATGTTATAATAGGTGTCAGGATGTTTGGTGTGCTAAGCATCATTTACCAGCTCTTGTTCTGAAACAAAGAAAAACTTTCTAGGCAAATGATTCATTGGTGAAAAAGAATAATTTTTTCTCAAATTAAAATTTAATACATACACACTGAAAAACGAAACAAAAAGAATTTGAGGAATACAAAATTCTTAAAGTATTATATCACCAGTTATTCTTAACTATGTAACACAAGAGCAATAATTGCAATTGTGGTTTTATAGACATACCCATGTATATGACTTTTATATTTCTATATACACAGAAATAACATAAATACAATTTTAATTATTTATACTCTCCATTGGGTAATGAATTAATTTATAGTTATTTATAATTTATTAAGCATTCTATTTTATTAATTATTCTCCTAAATTAATAACTATTAATAATAAACCATTTCTGGTAGGTTATATTCAATTTAGGATTAAGAATCATCCTATTCATTTTAATCAAATGTGGCTCATTCATACTGTACATGATCACATAGATTCAAAATTTTAGGAGTGTTATTACCCTCTAATCAATATAATAGTTAATTGTACTGGTCTTAGTATGAAGATCACAGTCTCAAACTCATTATCTTTTAAAACCTAGCAAGGACTGTACAGAAAACAAGAAGATCGTAATTTTTTTATTGCTAGTTCATTTCAAAGAGCTCATTACATGGGAAAATAGTGTATTTAGTCAATTCCCCAGGTTGATCTAATTTTTCTTTTATTACCTGAAAAGCAATTTAACTTAAAATAATTGCCTCCAAATTGTTTCAAGTCAAATACTTCTAGATGACATTTCAGTTTCCATATAATATTGCACATTAGATGCTAGAGGATAAGCTATTACTCACCAATGAAACATTTGAAGGCTCTATTTCTAAGAGTGCAAGTTCAAAATCATCCTATCCCAAAAGTGAATGATAAGAGCTATGAAATATGGTCTTTCACCAACAAACGATGACTTGTGCTTAGGTTATATCTACTTAGGAAAAAAATTCATACACTAGTCCCTCAGTAATCTGAAGAATAATTCATCACTTCAAATAAAATGGTATTTACTGATAATTTTGGACCAATGGTTCTTTAAAGATTATGGATTTTTTGGGTTGTTTTGTCTTTTTTATTATCTGTCTTTGGCTGTTCTTATTTTATATTCCTGAAAATACCAGGCTGTGATGACCAGCCATGAGCAAATTCATCACATTATATTGTTTGGCAGTTTTTCTCTGTGTTGCTCATAACCTTGTGGTTTTTCGCATTGTATCTCAAGCCCAAGACTACAGGTTTCAATTTGAAACTCCCATCAAAGACTACCTTTCAAGTAGTGTACATTATTATTGCTAGTATATTATTTGACCATTTGTTACTATTTTGTGATATTAATACCTTATTGCAGTGGGGATACAATTTTAGCCTCCATGACAGACAATTGGAAAGTGTTATAGGTGATCCCAAGCTCAAAATCTACTGGTTTGACAGCTTTCCAATCTTATCACTGGGTCTATTAAATGTCTGTTGATGGGTCTTGTTAAAATCAGTTTAACTTAGTGATTCTATTCTCTTTCTCGGCTGAAAAAAATGCATTCCAAATGGTGTTGGTAAAATGCAATACTATACGTGTTCAAAATTACTTTTGATATCCTCAAATTCTGTGTAAGTTTCTTTAAAGAAAAGAAGCATAGTATATTGATACAGCTTGCTACAAGTCCAGTGTAGAATATTCCTACGAACATTTCACATGCATTAGCATTTTTTTAAATTTATTCCCTGGTATGTGGGATTTTGTTGTTTTGGGGTGTGTGTGTGTGTGTGTGTGTGTGTGTGTGTGTGTGTGTGTGTGTGTGTGTGTGTGGGGTGGTAGCCCTCATAGTGATGGATGACTCACCATGAAACAGCTGTGACCTGACAGTGTTCTTGCTGGCAATGCATTTTCTGAGTAAATTTGATTTTTAAAAACAATCACCATGATATCTTTGCAGTCGTTTACTCCAGCATTTCTGAGGAAGAAGTACAATTCTTCTCTGGGTGCTGATAGAGCAGATGGGCTGGCATGGACAGCATGAAGATGGGGGGGGGGAGAAAAGATGGCAATGTGGATCTGAAGAGCATATAAATATGCCTGGTTACTATCAAAGCTGTAACAGTCCCACTTTACTGTCATTTCAAATCCTGGAAATGATCCACTGTTGCTGGTGCTCATCCCACAGTGAGCTATGGTGACACATTGGCCTCATCCCTCCTCTTTCTTAGTGTCTGCCATCTGCCCCATAACATGTCCCTCTGTTGTCCCCCTTCTCCCTCTTTAGAAGCAGGCTTCAAACCTTTTCTCCACTTATCCAAAACATAGTTAAAATCAGGTTTTAAGCGATAAGGAGTAAACATGTATAACATCTTTGGAGCGGTGACTGCTGTGCATGTGTAATGAGAGTGTGACTGTTCATACTTGAGACACAACCAGTCAGAATTACCCTAATCCAAGACTTTTATATTGCACTCTCTGATATAACTAGGTTATGTTAGTCTCTTCATTTCTAAGATATTTGCTAAAAAGCAATATTTAGGTAGAAGATACTTGTCTCATTCCAGACATTTTCTCCCTGAAAGGAAGTCACAAACTAACAAATAATTAATGAATTTGATACATTAACTTTTTCAGAGGACATGTACATTTTAACATTAATTAAATGTCTAAATTTATAAATTGAGAATCTTTTGAAGTATTATGAATTCCAGACTCTATGGGAAAATATCAAAATATCTGATGACCACAGGATGACAATAACTTCAGAATGCTGGTGGAACTGACCAAGTTGTATCACTTTGAAATGTGTCTTCCATTCTTTTCCCCACCACTCCTTGTTTTCCTGAACTTCCTAGAATAACTTAGGTTTCATGGTTACATGAGCTTGTGACTCCAATGTCATATTTCTTTTCATTTCAGGGGTACTTTTAGATTTATCAGAACTCTAAATTAATAAAAAGAAGTTACTTGAGACATTGTGCTATGTCTAAATATGGTGCTATACCTAGCTTATATAGAAAAACATCTCATTCACTTTACTATGTATGTTCCAAGCTTTGCCCTTAGTGATTGGTACCCATCAGCTCATTTTACCTTTAACCCAATCAAGTCAATGCACTAGATTTTATTCTAACAAGAATATCAAAGAAATTTTAAATAGACGAGGGTCTTGATTACATAGTAATTGATACTTTGTTTTCTATGACTATATTAGAAGGGATAAGAGGGAAAAGGTGGGAACCAGTTGTATAATTATTCCTGATGTGCTGAAGAAGAAAATGAATATTTCTTTGTACTAAATAAGGATGAGAAAGAATTTTAGAAGGGAGCAATACAACCCAATGTATTAAGAAAGAAACATTATTTACTATGGAAATCAAAGCACAGTGCAGGCTCTTCCATGACCTGACAATGCTATTTTATTCTGCCCTTGTCCAAACAATATTTTTCATTTTCTTGACAATTTCATGTCTATTCTAGATTGACATATCTGTGATTCTTGGACCAATGTTTTTGTGCTACTGTTGTTCATTTTTGTCTCTTTCCCAACACCCACTATTTCTTTAGTGCTTTAAAATGATATTTTATAATATTGATATATCTTGCTTATACATACTTGTAACTGGTGACTTGGGCATTGCCTGTGTTTCCACTTTTATAAAAAGCCTGAAAACAAGAGCTGATTCAGCATATTTCTAAGTGTATGCTTCATGTTTAGAATAGTGTCTATCTCTTTCTGTTTGTTAATAAACACATATTTTGTGAGTGTCAGACCTCTGATAAAGTGTGGATTTTGTGGGTTAATTATTGTTTCTGTCTCACTGGTTGTTGTGTTTCTGCATAGATTATTTACTTCATCTTTGTTCAAATTGGTAGAACATATGCATCTAGAAATTGATCTTCTTTTAGACTTGCCAATTCAGTGAAAATAATTTTTAGTTTGTTCTTAGTAGATATGTATGCAATTATTAAACAATGAAAATATGCATGTGGGAGAAACTGTAAAAACAGCATCAAAAATAGTTGGGTTGGAAATAGTTGGGTGGATACTGGGGGACATGTGAAGAACAAGTGCCCTGTTTAGAATAGAACACATATTAATGTTTTGCATATCATGATATTTTCCTGGGGATACTTCCATGCAAACTTCAAAAATTAGGTGACAGAAAATAACAAAAAATATATCTTCAGAATTCTAGATACTGGAGTTCCACTATACTGTTGATAACTATATTAAGTGGCAGACGGGATATATATATATATATGTGAGGGCAAATGTAGTATATGCTTGTATGTATACACATGTGTATTTGCATAGATGCCAGAGAAGGAAGAAGGTTTTTTTGTTTTTTTTTTTTTTTTTTTGCTCAATCCTTATCTGCCCTTAATGTACAGTGTCTCACTGAACTCAAGGGTATAATGTTGGCCAGCAAGATCCAGGATTATCTTGTCACTGGTTCCACCCAGCATCAACCATCCTTGGGGTGGCAAGTGAATGCACGGTCATGTACAATATTTTGCATGAATTTTTTTGAAATTAGGTGTTATCAATCACTCTAAGCCACTGAGCCATCTTTATAGCCTGATTATTGGCTTTTATGTATTACAAATTTGAATGCTAATTAAGATCCAACCTAGAGAATTAAAAAGAAAAAAGATGACCAAACAGATAAACTAAGGAAATATAAGACAGAAGTTTAAACTCAGTGTGTGAACTAAGCAAAGCAAGAAGATGTGATTTCATCTCAACACTCTCAGAAGTATAATTGTCTTGATATTTCACAACACAGCGATGGTAGGCCACATTATCTTCCTAAGTTTCCTATATAGTTAACTACTGTGATTTCTAAAGTCTTCATTAAAATATCTTGATGCTGCAGTCAGCAGTCAGGTACATACCCCAATTTTGCACAGAAAAAAATTTCAATGATGAGAATATGTTTGTTACAGTAGTGGGAAATTTCACAGTCGTATTTCTACTGCAACCCAGATTTTCTCAGTAGGGAGACCTTATGTTCAACTAAATAAAGATGATTATATTATTGCAGAGGGCTTTGCCACTGTGATGAGAAGCAGAGGAACAGAGGTACACACAGATGAGAGCTCTGACAGTCTCAAATCCAAATGGTAATGTCTAAATATTTCTGTGAAATTGTTAAAATAGGAAGTACAATATAGTCTTTGTGGTATTAACATATCAATGTTACTTTTCCTGTCTGAAATCAGTCAGTAAAGACTGGTATACAACAGATACTGGTAAAATGACCAGTGAAATTTTGGTTAGGGCATTCTTCCTCCATTTATCACCAACGAACACAGATTTGGTGTTAAAATCTGTTGTCTTCACCTATCGTTTCTATTGATAAGCATATGGACGGTGGGATTCTCTATAGCCTTGAGAGAAAGAGGAAGAAGTATGTTATATTATAGATGCCTAATATTCTTACATTCAATTTTAAATAATTTTTTTATTTTTTATTTTATGATTACCTCAGTGTTAAAGCCATTTAATTGCTTAAGGGGGTTTTCTTTTGCTGTTATCTAAGTTAAGTATGTAAACCAAGTTGCCTACTTCCAGCATCGATTTCTACTGCTTATATACATTTACTAATGTGTACTTTAAAAGAATATATATTTATATTTTCTAATGGCAAATATTTTTTACACATATATAGTATTCACCTCTAAGTAGCCTAATGTAAAAGAGAACACATTTTAGAAATTTGTGTTTTACAAGGTATTTAATCATTAGAGCTTATATAAAATGTATTGACTTGGGTTTATATTGCTGTAAAGAAACACCATGACCACAGAAACTCATTAAGCAACACTTTTAATTGTGGCTATCTCACAGTTTCAGAGGTTTAGTCTATCATTATCATGGCAAGTGACATTTAGGCAAACTTTGTGCTGGAGAAGGAGCTTAGAGTCATACATCTTAATTCACAGGCAAGAATAACTGAACTGTGTGCCACATTGAGCATAGCTTGAACAAAGCAAACCTCAAATCCAACCCCAAACAGTGAAAAACTTCCTCCCACAAGGCCACACCCACTCCAGCAAAGCCACACTTGCCAATAGTGCCATTTTGAGGGCCATTCTCTTTCAAACCACCACATTCTACTTCCTGGTCCCCAAAGGAGGTGGCCATATCATAACACAAAATTGTGCTCAATCCAACTTCAAAAGTCTGTAATTGTCTATAACAATCTCAAACTAATTTAAAAAACTAAAGTTCAAAGCCTTTTCTGATATTCATGCAATCCCTAATTGTAATCCTCTGTAAATAATAAACAATAAAAAAAGGTAACATCTTCCAACATAGTGGTACAAGAGACATTTTATGTTCAAAAATGGAGAAAAGGGTGTATAATGAGGGAATGCTAGATAAAAGCAAGACTGAAAACCAGCTGGTAAAACTCTAAACTCTGCATCTCCATGTCTGAGGTCAGATCTCTAACTCCTTACAGCTTGTTGAGTACAACATACTTTTATCTGTTGGGCTGTTTCCACTCTGTTGGCAGCTCTCATAAACAGGTATCCCATGACTCTGGAACTTCCCACATCTTCAGGTCTCTAAGGTAACCCGGGCTTCAATTTCACAGCTTCATACAATGGCATCTCTGGGCTTCTATTCAGGGACACAGGGATACACTTTCCTGATCACAGTAGCTTTCTTTAGTCATGGAAGAATATTCCATAACCCTTTCCTTCTATGATTGACTGTAAAGCCCACACCATCTGGCTGCAGCTGCCAAGTTCTAGTGCTTGCTGGGGTTGGAATATTATCCCCTCCTTCAATTATGTCTTCACCAGCTCTCTGTTTTTGATGGTTTCCTTTAATGCCTAAGCTTGGCTGCCTGGAATTTGCTCTGAAGACCAAGCTGGTCTCACACTCAGAGATCTGTCTGTCTACAATGCTGAGCTTAGTTGTGAGGAACACCGTGCCTAGACTTAAGCTGTTCTTTAATTCTTTTTCATAATTGGGAGCTTATCTGGGTGGGGTCCTGCCCTGATGTGACCACTTCTCAATCTCATAAAATCCTTGGATATAGGATTTAGCTGGCTTTCACTTGTCTGTGCCACCTTTTTCCTAAAATTGTATATTTTGTATTATTTCTGCTCAGCTTGCTTCTTTTCATTACAGATGTGTATGAGAATAACTACTAATAGCATACGACAGCATCAATACTAGGCTGTTTTGTGATTTCCTTTACCAATGGAATTAATAAAAAACTCTTCACTTTATTCTCAGGCACATTTTTCAGACAAGGGCAGAAGGGAGCTACAGTCTTCAGAAAAATATGAACCGTCTCTAGACAACATACTAAAGTCCAAATTCCTTAAAAAAAAAGTCAGGCTTATCACAAAAATACTCCAGTCCCTGCGGTCAACTTCTATATTAATTAGGGTATCTACTACTGAGAAGAGATATGGTGAACATGGCAGCTCTTAAAAAGGAACATACATTTATTGGGGATGGCTTACAGTTTCAGAAGTTTGGTCCATTTTCTTCATAGTGGAACATGGTGGCATTTGGGTAGACACGGTGATGGAGAAGAAACATATATATGTGTATATATATATATATATATATATATATATATATATATATATATAAGCAGGAAGCAGAAGCAGAAGGAGTCTGTCATACTGTATGTGGCATGAACCTATATGAAACATCAAAGCCCACCACTACAGTAACCCACTTCCTTCAATGTCACAGCCACTAATAGTTCCACTCCCTATGTCCAAACATTCAAACACATGAGTCTACAAAAGTAATATCAATTCAAATCACTACATCAAACAACCAAATCTGAAGAAAATAATACCTCGTAACAGACTTTCAATGTTAACTAAACCAAACATCCCACTATAGAATAATTAGTCTAATGTGCAAAAAGTATTAAAATCAATGCTTTGAGAGATACAAGTATATATTTACAGTAAAGAAAAACTAATAATTTGGACACCTTATGGAAATAAATTTTACAATTTCCAATGGTGCATAGCTTTGTTATTTGATAGTGAAGCCGATAATGAAAATTAGATTTCTGCTATATTTCAATCAAAATATATTCCCTTGCAGAATGTTAACTGAAAAGTATGTTCAAACACTAATATTTAAAAATAATTTTGTCTTAAACAAATATATAGAATTAATAAGTGAGAATCAGTCCCAAAATGTTTATTATGTGGAATCCAATTGGCAATATGTAAGCCAAGTGTGATAAGCTCATCTTCATAGTCAACTTGAATGGATTTGAAATTACCAAGGAAATATACTTCATATATTCCTGAGAGCATCATGGAGGGAGTTTCCTGAGAGGTTTAACTGAAGGAAGAGCAACCCTGAACTGTAGGCATTATCTTATGGGACAGAGTTCCAAACTGTATTAAAACAGAAGGGGAAGTAAGCTGAGTGTCTATTTATGACTGTACTGCAGCGTATCAAAAAAGACACCTTGCAGTCCATCTGCCATGCCTTCCTTGCCATTATAGACTGCATCCAATCAAACTGTGGGCTAAAATAAAGTGTAGTGGTACTTTCTTATTGGAATCACCAGTTCACAAATAATGACACAGAGGCTTATTATTAATTATGAGTGCTCAGCCTTAGCTTAGTTTTGTTCCTAACTAGTTATTATTACTTAAATTTGCCTATGATTTTAAGTTTTCATTCTGGCACACAGTTTATTATGTCATATCCATACTGCACATACTAAGTCTGCAAAATCTGGCTGATGACTATACCTTTTTTCTTTCCAGAGTTTACTATCTGCCCAGTAGTCCCACCTGAGCCTCCTGCCTACCTATTGGCTGTTCAGCTCTATAGTTACACCAGTCATAGCAACACATCTTCACATAGTGTATAAATAAATATTATATAAAATAAAGTACAAAATATAAATAGAAAAGTATCTATAAAAAGAACATCTATTTCATGTTAGGCAAGGTATTAGATATTTCTAAAATTAAATTACAATTACAATAAGGGAGAGGAAACTTTGTATCAAATAATCTGAACTGAGATTATCATTCCCATTGTAGTGACTACATTTCAGCCATATCTTTAGACCTAGCCAAAATGTAATGCATGAGCAAAGAGAAGAAAAGTCCTTAAATGGAGTCAGTTTTCAGCATAAAAGTAAAACAAGACTTTGAAGAATTTTGAGTAATACAGCAACATCAATTTTGCATTAATTTTATATGTTTTCCTTCCACTTCTTTTCTTTTTATTTTTTTCAGGCAACACTTAACCATGAAAGCAATCGGGACTCTTTTTTTCATCTGAGCATAGAATGACACTAACTATATGTCATTTCATGTGCTGGAATTGCTTGACACCTCCAGGCTCAAAGATATAATTATCTAGCAATTTGCCCATCCTCACAGTGTTCAGCCTAAACATTCAGAGAGCACCTATCTGTGTGTTGTCATGTGATCTGGAATCTTCACTTCAGAATATCTTAGAGGATTGAAAAAGTCTTCATATCAAGTAGTTCACATTTTTTTTTATCACAAACACGAAGAACTTGGCTTTATTATTTCCCAGGGTCTCAAATGATGAAAATTAGTTGATATGAAGAAATGACTAATTGTTTTGCTTAAACTCAGCTTAAAATTTCTCTCAAATTCCACTCCCCTTTTCATCAGTTTATTGCATACTAAAATTTGTCTAGCACTGATCAGACAGTGTCATTTTAACTATTTTAATCTAAATTACATAATTTGTGTACTTATTCAAACTGATTAGGATAATATCAATATTATGTTTGTTTTAAGCCATTAACCAATAGTAAAATTAAGCTAATTTTTGATGCCTAATCATACTGTATTGGATATAATACTTGGTTTTCTAAGCACAGAAATATTAGGTAGAAAGGGCTGAGAACACTAAACTGCTTCAAACAAGTGAGACTCATAGTAAATAATGTTACCTAAAAATTTTGAAGGAAACATAACTTCATCTCTTCATATGCAATCTAGAAAGGAGTATTTCATGCTTTTGTGTGTGTGCCACAAAAATGTACAATGAACTAACAAAGTCTCCATCAAATTTAGTTTTAAACATGATTCTGATAATGAGTAATGTGGCATTCATCTGTCCTTTTCAAGCATCTCCATCCTTCCAGTCTGCTTATTTCTGAGCTCAGAAGTCTGTCGTCTGATCTAGAGGGAGTAAGAAACACTTCTGTCTTATGGGGACCCTGTTTCACTTTTGGTCAAGGCATAGCTAGCTTCTTCTGCAGTCCCTCATGCACAACAGCTAAGGCAACTACAAGAGTACATTTTGGCCATGTATAGAAATGCCATACCTTTCATCATAATTGCACAAACTCGTTTGCTTCTTTATGTACCTGCTGTAGAGTGGCATCTGCTATTAGGCTTATCCACTTCTCTTGAGCAACATATCAGTATCTTATCTTACAGGGGGTCATAAATTTTTTTAAAAAAAAAACTGCCACTGGAGCCCAGTACAGTGGATATAGTTAGTGTTACACCATTCCTTACTTTTGTTTGGCTTTATAGAATCCCACGGTTCCCCTCAAAGCTTGGTTTTGCTTTAGTATACCTTGAGGAATAAGCAACAATCCTTGCTGCTCTGAGTTCTTTTCAAGTTGTTCCATGGATTCAAGGCCAATCTTTGTGTGGGTTGGAATGCTTGCACAGTATTAACCTCTTTTGTTTTCATCTTCTTTGGTTTATTCTCAACTCTGCCTCTCAGTCATATAAAAGTTGTTATGAACACTTTCCCTCCAGCCTGGTCCCAGAGACGCATCAGCCCTAAATAACAAGTAGTGATGCTATATTAGTTATAAAGCTGTTGGACTGTTACAAGTGTTTCTTATTGGCTAGCTCTGTCTTAAATATTAACCCATTTCTATCAATCTAAGTGTTCCCACATGGTCTTGGCTTACTAGGAATGCTGGCCCTGCATCTCCTTTGCCTGCTACATCTCTGTAGAGAAGAGAGCGGTATATATATATATATATATATATATATATATATATATATATATATATATATATAATTTCATGCTTATATTCTGACTCTGCCTGTCTGTACAGACCTCCTGACCTCTATGGTTAGCTAGTGGCAGTAACTGCCATGCTATTTCACATCCTACCTGGCCAAGCAGTGATTTATTCATCAACCAATAAGACAAACATATATACAGAAGAACATTTTCCATCAAAGTGTCTATCAATCCTTTCCTCCTCCTTGTTCCAATATCTTATATAGGGAGTCCTCAATTTACATGGATGTGAGACCCTTAAACATCTATACAACTATAGTCACACAAAGCAGTCTTGACAATTAATAGAAAAGCTCTGCTACTTGGCTGTTAAAATATACTTTTATAATATCATTGTTCTTTCCACTCAATTACAGATATATAAAATTATAGCTCTGGAGCTGTTTCCATTTTCATGTGAGAAATAGTAAAATAAAAATATTTTATTAATTTTCAAGTGTGCTGAGTACTTTGGACAATGTCTTTTTCCAATGTTATATTGAATAATAATCTTTACTACTCTTTCAAAACAATATATTATTTACATCTTATTTTAGAAAGGCATGTTGGCCTGTGTATCTTCAATGAAATATGTTTAAGTATTTCTTTCATAAGATCTTTTCTGGCGTCATTTTTTCTGAAATGGCATCCTTTTTGTCTGTAGCTCACCTCCACTTCCTTCCTTTAGGAGTTGAATTCATTCTCCTGCGGGGTCAGCATGGTGGCATCGTGACCACACTTCTTCTATAACTTCATTTACTCTCAATTGAATTTTACTTCCAGGATTCTACTTCAGTTGCTTTGTTATACTTTTATGATTTCTAACAATTTTTACTGCATGCCTGAGAATATATTTTTGTAAAGTGCCAGGAAAGCACATCTCTAGGAGGTCAATGAACAACACAGTTGCATGTATTACTGTATATTCATGAGCCAGATATTGCACAGTGTTCTGTTGGTTATAGGCTTTGAATTATGTATCAGTGGTCACTAGCCACAATGTACATGTGTAGCTGCAGACTGAAAAACTGCAGGTGATGTTCATGTTTTATTCATTATGAATAGTTGATACCATGGTAACTGAAATTGAAACTGTTTTATGGGTTCTGACACAATTTAAATATTATCTGGAATTTCTATATATCAGTTCCCCTTGACTTGGAGTTACAGTCAGATGTTATCTACAATGTGGGTGCTGGGAATTAAAAATTAGTGTTATGGAAAAGTATCCAGTACTTTTAACAACTGTTCTAGCTCCCTAATCACCATAACTTATTATCTTTTCCAGATGTCTAGCTGAATTTTAAAAATTATCTTTGAAATTATTCATATACATTTACATACCCATAAATGATTCATTTGATTACCAATTTGGGACACCCTTACCATGTAGTATAGTTGAGCATGTTGTTACTCTCTTCCTTTGGTCACTTGTGTTTGTTTCATTTGGCTAGATTTCATCTATTACTGTTATTATTTTTCATTTATCTTCATTAAATCATTTAATGAAGTATTAATATGCTTTTATAATTTGGTGATAATAAACCCATACCTTAGGTGTATTCTAATTATTTTCAGCATTAATTTAACTAGCAGTTATGATTTTTTAGGAAGACCATAGAATGACTATTTGCTAGTGTTCATTTGATGTGTGAGGCAGATTATTGAAATAGCCAACTACAAAAGGACAGTTATGATAATAAAGTTAGGATTTATAACAGTAGTGCATAAAGTTGTTTAAAGTCAATATATAAATCAAAGTTGTGCATATAATATAAAATTATCATCATGAAAAATTTAAAGGCTGAAAGTTCTGAGCAAGTTTAGGCAAAAAGAAGGCATAGAATCTGTCATCACAGATTCTGTGGCAGAAAACCAGGAAACCTTGCAGCGTTTGTAATTTTATGCTGAATGGTAGAAATGTGGGATCAGAGAATGTAGAACATGGAACATTGGGAGCTATGCATCATGATTCCAAAGATAAGTTGAAAATTCTTTATTGTGTACTATATGCTCAGGCATGTGAGGGATAGTTTCGACATTTATATAAATTGGGTACATTTTACAACCAAATGAAGAGGTGGCACAATCAGTGACTTATTAGCGTAAAAGCAAAGGAAGATTTCCAGAATGAGAGATGTGGAGTTCACTATTTATTTATTTATTTATTTATTTATTTATTTATTTATTTATTTATTTTATTTATTTATTTGAGTTTGGAAATATCTATGGCTCCAAGAATCACTATTAATACTTGCTGATTATACAAATTAAACAACACAGCTCTACCAATACTTTCATCTTTTCAATTGCTTCCTGCAATTTTCTTTCTGCAAAGTAATCATTTCAGATATCGGGTTATGGTTTGTGTCAGTAAGAATATTATATTTCAAGTTAATATTTATTTATATGACTATTTCAATTGTATGAATGTCAAAAAATGCAATAAATATCACCCAGAGATTAACACAAATTTTAATGTCGGAGACAGTCAATAACACACTTGATGGCTTTTACAGTTCCACAAATGCATCCATTTTTGTAAATGATACATTACTGGTTTGATGGGTATAAGACAAAGTTAATAACTATTCCTAAATTAATCACTTTCAATCTCATTTATCTTAAGGCACTTTTCTGTATTTTTGTCATAAAAATAATATAGCTGTTAGATTAATATTATGTGACCTTTATTTCCTTTCTTCTTTATGCTAAATGTAGTATTCATTTTTAAAAGTCCCCTAGGTTTTCAACACATTTGATGTGACTATTCCGAAGAAAAACTGGTTAATCTCCCAACATACAACCCTACAGAATTTGTTTACCTGGACATATTAAAAGCCTGCATTGGTGACACATTAACTGATCCTTCTGTCAAACCTGAAATGGAAACATTTCACCTTTTCCTTCTTTACTTAAATTAGATTTGGCAGTATTTTATTGAGTATTTTTGCATCACTGTTCATTAGGGATATTGGTTTGTAGTTCTATTTCATAGTTGTGTCTTTGTGTGGCTAGCATACCAAGGTAATGGTAGCCTGGTAAAAAGAGTTTGTCAATGAATCTTCTGCTTCTCTTGTGTGAAATACTTTGAGGAGTATTGGTATTAACTATTTGAATTTCTGGTAAAATTCTGCATTGAAACCATCTGGCCCTGGGCTTTTTTTTTTTTTTTTTTTTTTTTTTTTTCGGTTGGGAGACTTGATGACTGCTTCTATTTCATTAGAGGTTAAATGTCTATTTAATTTGCTTATCTATTTGATAGATAATATTTATCCAAAAAATTGTTCATAACAGAAATGGACAATTTTCAACTTTTCTTTCTCATATGTAGGAAATCCTTACAGAAATTATTTCTTTTTTGAAGTACCCAGGTTAGTGAACAATCTCTAATATAGCCATGAAAATAACATAGATTATTCATGCAGAAAGTACTTGCGTACTAAAGGCTGAAGCATTATTATGGAAAGTGTATTATTTCAGACATTTTAATTCATTATTTTCTTATGTTATAAGATCAACTTCAAGTCAAATGGAATTGCAATCAGAGTCAGGACAGGGTGAAGATTTTGTTTCTACCCCATTCAGTCTTTGCCTAAATTGTTCTTTACACAGAATACATGCAGGCACTGCCTCCCAAGTGAATGGCAATCAGCCTCCAATTTTCCATGTCATAGTTTCACCTGTGACCCCACTATCATTAGATGTGTCCAATTACTATGGCCTCTCTTTCCAGGTGACTGAAAATGCAAAACAGCTCTTCTCTTGGAATTTAACCCATTTCCTACTAACCTGTAAGTTCATAGTTCAATAACTATGTTTTGGCCAATTAAATTCTTCTTTCTTTGAAGTCACAATCATGTCAAAACATTGAAAATGTATTTAAAGCATACTTACAGCATTGAGGAATGCCAGAGAAAATTGCTTCTAAAATCATATTTTGAACTCACTTCATTTACAGCACAAGCTATTGCATAGCCCCATTCCTATTGTAATTTACAAATCTAATCTTATTTATGGGGAAAAAAAAACACCTTAACTGAAAGCCTTAGCTGTCACTCCATCTTTTAGTATTTGAACCATTTCTGCTTTTGCTACAATATGTAAATTCCCTACTCCCTTCCACCCTTCATTCATCTGCACTCTATTCCACGTTAAAAATGCATTTGGCTCCATTACACTTAGTTGTGAAAATTTATCTGATATTATGAACAAAAGAAACATTCTAAAATAAATAGTGACCAATAGTTAGATTTGAGTAAGGAAACATTTCCTTATCCTTTAAAGTAAATTTAAACTGGAGAATGAGAAAGTATGAAAATGTAATAATCTAAGGATGAAGACATACTTAGCCAAGTACCCATCTCCGTTAAAGATGAATTTTTATTTGTGAGCATGATTTACATACACAAACCAGAAACTGAAAGCAGCATCATTTAGGGGTAGGAAAATGTTTTAAGAAAACATTCAAATGTAAAAAATGACAAATTATAGTAATTAAGTATTTTTTAGAACACTAGAATGTTTCTTTTGTCCCTCAGGAATCCTACTCTAGATAACTATTTTCTTAATAATTCACCGTTTACTGAAGAACAATGGTAGGAAATGATTCTGATTTTGCAAAGCTAGATGGTTAGCATTTCCACTATGTTGTATCTCAAATATCCTCTATTGCTTCACACATTAACTCATCACCAAAGGGCAAAGTATTTACTAAATTAAATGTTGTAAATAAGGTAGAATCCTGATCTTCAAAGCCTTTTATAATATGACTTCATTTTACTTTTACTTCATTGATCCTATTTCCAACTATGTCTGTAGGAATATCCACTTAGTCTAGTTACTGATAACTTCAACTGTCAGAATGCACCCATGGACTTATCATTGTTTGATTACCCATGGTTATTCTGCTTGCACAAATGCTATCTACTCCTAAAAGTTAATTTTAAGTCTAAGATTCTTTTATTCCATTATGCTAGGAGGGATTTTAAGATTTCTTAGAATCTCATTCAAAAAATTTACATACACATATCTACTTTTTCCAAGCCAACTTTCACAAATTTCCATACCCAGATCAATAACTATGGCTTCTGAACTAGGCAGTATCAGTTTTCTCCAGAAATAAGAGACAAGATCTTTGATAGATCATCCAATTCCATGTGATCAGCCCTAAACGCATGTACATAGAAACAACTCTAAGTCACACATTCTTAACAGAGCTTCCTTTGTACATTACTTTCTTTCAATGTTCACATGTATAATATGCAACTTTCAACCTAAATGTTGATATACGGAAATAGTATCTGGAATCAATATGGTTTTATCTTTGTGCACTGGTTTGCTCTCTAAACATATTGTTAAACCACTCAAGTAACAAGTTCAGTCCTTTAGGGGTTATATTCATATACATTAACAACTAAAATATTGAAAAGTTATTTTCTAATATAAAGCTTACACAAAATAAAAATATGCTAGATAAGATATAGAATAAAAGAAAGAAAATGTAACCTAGAGGTTACATTATCATTTTTTTAAAAACTTAGACATTTTTCAAGTGTTGATAGCTAAAATATCAAAATTTTACTTGGATTATGAAAATTCACTTTTCCTATTTTTTATATTTCATAGTTATTTTAACTGGTCAATCAAGATGTATATTTTGATGAGCATATGGTTGTTAGGAATAGATATTTACTGAACATGAATCACCATCAATATAAGCATTTATCAATTCTTTGTGGAACAATGATGGCTGTCAGTGATTCTCAATAATACAGTATAATTTTATAAATTATCATCACAATACTGCACAATTGCATTCAGTTTATATCTTTTATGTGCCAGAAATCTACATACTCCTAGTAAGCACTATTATATTCTGTGCGTCTATGTGATTGGCTGTATTAGATTCCATATCTTATCAACTTAATATTCTATAGGTTGATCCTTCTACCTGTAAAGTAGAGTAGTGTTACTTCATTGAAAGACAGTGTGAAGACTAGAGAACTGGGAAAGAAATATAAACATTAGATGGCGTTCCCTAAACAATGAATGTGTGCCCTTTCAGGGGTATGTACTTGACAATTTTATTTCAAATTAACACAAGATCACTTGAGAAGAGGTAACCTTGATTAAGAAATTTCCTCCACAAATAAGCTTATAGGGCATTTACTTAATTAGTGATTGATGGGGGAGGACACAGCCCATTGTGGGTGTCAGTATTCCTGGGATGGTCATCCTGGATTCTCTAAGAAAGCCGTGTGAACAAGCTATGTTGAGCAAGCCAGTAAGAAGTACACCTTGATGGTGTCTGAATCAGTTCCTGCTTCCAGGTTCCTGACCTGTTTCAGTTCCTTTTATAAATAATAATATGGAAGTGTAAGACAAATTAAACTCCTCCCCAAAATGGTTTTTAGTCATGATATGTTTTTATTATTTTAAAATATATAATTTATAATTTCATGTAATAGATCCAATATGTTTCTAAACAATCCATTTCAAAAGAATTCAATGATAACTAAGGATCACTTCCCAGGAAAGTGTTTTTCATTTTTTTTCTGACTTTTGTCAACTCCCAAGTTCTTTCCATTATAATCATCATTTTCTCATTCTGAATCCATTATGCTTTGGGCTTTGATTCTTAACTTAGTACATAATTTATATTTCCTTCTAAAAATATTTCTGGCACATGTAGCTCACACGCACACACACACACACATAATGTTTAACTTAGTGGCTGTATTATTCATATACTTTGTTATGATTCCTTTCAATATTCTTCATCTGTCAAGAAAGGTATTTTAATATCTCCCAAGTTATCATCATCTTGTAACTTGTAACCCCTCTATTTCTTTCTTTAAAAAAGTTTTGTTAGTTCATCTTAATTATATAAAATAATAGCTTCCTTTTAACATTTGCAGACAAACATATAAGGTACACCATCATTTTCAATCCTCGGCTAATTTTTTTTCTTGAGTCCACTGATCCCCTTCCTTTTCCCAAGTAGTAATCCTTCTGTCTTCTATATTCCTGTCATTTTCATATAACTATTACATTTCATCTATGAAAGAAACATGTTTTCCTAGTCACTGTTCTATGCTTTGGAGGTTACACTGCAAACAAGGCAACTCATAAGAAGGAGGAGTCTAACTGGCCATTTCAGGCAGGCAGGCATGGTACTGAAGCAATATCTGAGATCTTATATCTAATCCATTAGAAGGAGACAGAAAGCCAGACTGGGCCTCACTCAAAGATGTTTCATGACAAGTGAAACATGTCCTCCAATAAGGCAATAACTCCTAAAGAGTCCCAACTGGGAACCAAACATCCATATGTTTGAATCTATGTGGTGCATTCTCAATCAAACCCCCACACATGGAATATTTGTTCATTTGATCCTGAATTACATTGGATAAATGGGTAATATTTTGTTATTTTTGAGAATTTCATACAATATAGTTTGATTTTATTTCCCTTCATTTTTTCCCTTAGTCTCCACCTTACACATGTCTACCCCTGTACTATGCCCAGCTTGTCTTATTTTTTAACTCCAAAACCAATTGACTCCAGTATGTGTTGTCCATATATTTCTGTGATAGAAGTCTATCTACTGGATCATGGTAGACTTACCAGCAGGAGCCATATCTTTTACTAAAACCTTATTACTTCCTCCTGTAGAAGATATCAGCTTCCTCAGTTACTGGTGGGGGCAAGTTAACCCCTCTCCCCACTCAATGCTAGAATGTGTAGAATGTTGATTTGCTCCATCTTGTAAAAGTCTCGTGTGGGACAATCACAACTTCTGTGAGTGTGCTGATTCTTTAGATTTGTTCATTTAATCTGGAGTATGTAAAAAAATCGAGGAAACTAGAAAGGAACTGCTTGTGAAAGATAAAAGAAAGGTATTAATGGAGGGAACTGACACAGGTGACATGAAAGATATTAATGGAGGGAACTGACACAGGTGACACAAAAGATATTAATGGAGGGAACTGACACAGGTGACATGAAAGGGAAAGGAGGAATAATGGGGAGGGTGGTTTAACTAGGAAGAGAGATGATACATTTAGTCTCTTTTTATGACTAATGAAATTCCATCATTTTTTTCTTTTACTTATTTACCCATTAATGAGACTTTTAGTCTGATGATACAACTTAGGTATTATAAAAAATGTAAAATAAACTTGGACATGTGGATGTTTCAGTGATAAGCTGACTTTGATCTTTGAGGGATCATTTGGCATTTTTCTTTTTAATCTTTTGATCCCAATTTCCAGAAAGACTGAAGTGATTGACAGTCACATCAATAGTCCTTCTGGGAACTGTCTTTTGAGTTCACTTGCACACTTAATGATCTAATGACCTATCCTCGTGATGTTTGTTACAACTCTATACATGCTGAATTTTAAACATGCCAGCTTGCATCAATTTGTCCCTCTTTTCCTCTCCTCATTGTTTAGTTTGTTGTGCAACATTTTAACTTTTCACAATTCTGTGTCTGTAGCTCAATTTTCTGAGCCACTGGGTCCTGTTAAGGAGTCCTGTTAAGGCACTTGGTGTTTATTACTATAACTAGGAACAGTTCTGTATGTGTTTCTCTCATACTTCATTGAATACTTTGAAAGCCTCAGGTCTTTGGTCCACTTTGAATTGCAGTCTATTTTACCACTTTATCATATGAAATCCATGATCTCTTATCGTTTGGATTCATTGCAGTTATGTAGTACAAATTAAAGAATAATTTCTAGTTTGTATTATATCTCTTGCATATAAGTACCTGGAAAGCAGACTTATGTCTCTAGATCCTACTAAGTTCCCAACTTTTAGCATAATTGTTGTTATATACAAAGTGCTGATGTAATTTGTTAAAAATGAGCAGTTAACCACATAGGAAAGAAGAAAGAAAAATTAAGAACTACAATTTCAATTGTTTTTCAAGAAATGTATGAAGAAATATTCCTTTACTATTCTATCCAAATCTGAAAGAATGTGTGACTAAGATCTATTATTGACAATAGGGCAGCACCAGAGACAAATAAAATAATAAAGGCAGACATATTAGAATTAAACCAGACTTATCAATGAGACTCAAGCTAGATGGTCTTGCAGAATCTGAGAGAAGACAGATTCCAGCCCAGACTACTATACCTAGAACAACTTTCAATCACTAGAGATGGATAAACAAAGATATTCCATGACAAATTCAAATATGACTCATGAGTATAAGAAGTTAAGAACTGAGAGGGGACAGGAAGGTATAGAACAAGTTGAGCATTTGAGGACTATTAACGAGAAATGATAAGGATTCCATGTAATAGTGAAAAACTGAGATAGCAGCATTGGCTAAGCATGAGAACAAAGGGCATCTTGTCTGTACTATGCTTTTTCTTTGGGGCCACCAATCATGACAGGAGACTTTGATTAGTTTTGAATGCTTGGCCTAGAATGGGTTCATTTCTGGCTAGCTCTTACAACTTAAATTAACTTGTATCTCTTTATCTACATTTTGCTTTGGGGCTTTTTGCTTTTCTTCTGTATATCTTACTCTCACTGTTTCTTGTGTCTGGCTGATAGTTGCCTGGCTTGTGGCCTCAAGCATGTTGTTCCTCTTCTCCTCATTCCCTTTTTCTTCTCGTCTCCTATTTATTCTCTCTGCCTGTCAGACCTGCCTACCCTTTCTCTGCCTGACTACTGACAATTGGTCTTTTTACTAAACCAATCAGGTGCCTTAAGAAGGCAAGATGTAAAAATGTAACACATCTTTATGTAATCAAACACACATGCTTACATCATCAAACAAACAGCATAAACAAATATAACACATCTTTGCATAGCTAAATATTCTGTTACACCTGAGAAATACATAGCAAAGTCCAGTCTGCAGGCTCTTCTCCCACCTCACAGAATCTGGAAGCAAGCAAAAAATAATATAATATAATATATATATATATCATATTATAACAACCACAGGGTTAGACTGCTACTATCCACCAAACATGCTCCATAATATCTTAATTAAAGTGATTTTTATTTTAAAGATTTTACAGCTGGTGAGAGGATGATTATTTTCCCCATAAGAGCCTGCACAACACCTTTCAGTATTCTGTTAATTATTCAACCGGTTGTAAGCTACATAGTAAATCTGACTTGAGTTCTTTGTGTTCTGTGACAAGTGCATGAGGTGTGTTCAGCAATATGGTCTTACTGTCAAGTTCCAATGGGAAACCAAGAGCAATGGCAGGATGCTGTATCGTTTTGAGGATCTCTGGGACACCTCTGCTCAATGAGTTAAGAGGAGATATGCTATTCTTGACACTGTAGTTTTTATTTGGCAACATATGGCTTTTGACATAAGCATACTCAGAAATTTTATGAGTGCAATAGTGAAAAACTTTACTAGGATAATAAACTAGTTTCTGATTAGATTTAAGGTTTGATCCATGGCATAGGGGCCACCTGTGCCTTATACTGCAAAGCTGACAGAGAATTTGTGGTTGTGGAACTTACAAGCAGCAACAGTGAACTTACTACAGTATTTTGCTAATCGGCCACAGCATCAAATTTTTCTCTAAATTTGTATCTCTCTGCCCATAGTTTAATGCAGCTTTCAAACCTCACCAAAGAGTTTCTTTGTATGATGAATGTGGCTAACACAGAAACTCAGCTATTCAGAATTTATAGAATAAGTATCATAGAGTACTCAACCATAATGGGACATCTGTGTAAGACTTCCTCCCCCAAACTCTGGGATTATTGTTGAAAATGAAGTAGAAAGATCATAAGAGGACTAGAGCAAAACAATTTATTCTAGACATGAAAGGACCACTGATCTAATGAAAAAAATCACAGTTGCTGCTGCATACACAAGAACAAGCCAGTCAAAATTCCAACATGTAGGCATGGAGGAACTCATGCAGCTCCTTCCATAGCTCCAGAACCACTGAGTCTGTCTTCATTAAGATATCTATCACTATGCACAAAACTTAAGTCCAAGTGGATCAAAGAGCTCAATATTAATGAAAAACAATGCCTTTAAAAAGTAGATTTATTTATTTTGATTTTCTGTGTTTTGCCTGCATGTGTGTATGTATGTATGTGTGTATGTATGTATGTATGTATGTATGTATGTATGTATGTACGTATCTATGTGGTGCTTATGTTGATTCCTGTGAAACTGTAGTTGTAGGTGTTTTATCAGCTGCTATGTGGGAACTAGGAATCAAATATGGGTTTTCCAAATGAGCAGCAAGTACTTTTAACCACTGGACAATCTTTCCAGGCATGAAAACATTAGCATTTTAATGTTTCTATCATTCTTTAACATAAAAAATGACTTTTGTATGTCTTTAGAGCACATCATGCTAGAATGATTGATTCTTTTTTTTTAATTATTGTTTGACTTAACTTTCATTTTAACACATCACTAAATCAGGGGGTTTGAATCAGTCCAGTGCTGGTTTCCCAGCTATCAGTCTGGGGGTCCATTAGCTCCCCCTTGTTCAGGTAAGATGTCTCTGTGGGTTTTTGTGGCCTGGTTTTGTCCTCCCTGGGCAGTCTAAGGGACCTCTGACAGTGGAACCAGGATGTATCCCTGGTGCACAAAAGAACTTTGGAAGCACGTTCCCCATGGAGGGATACTCCCTTAGCCTAGAGGCAGGAGGAAGGGCCTAGTCCCTATTCCAAATGACTTGACAGATTTTGTTGATCCCTCCTAGAAGGCATCACCCTCCCTGTGGAGTGTGGGTGGGGGAATGGGATGGAAAGGAAAGAGGGAGGGAGAGAGAGAGGGAGGGAAAGGGAACTGGGACTGAATGTAAAATAAAAAAAAATAATAAAAAAAAAAAGGAAAACAATATGACTAAACTAATTTTGGCCTGGGAGTGGGATTAGAAATTCTAACTACTTTAGAGAGGGCCATAAACATACTACTTTCATTTTGTACTATGTATTTAATGTGGAGTCACATTGCCAACATCAACTATAATAAAATAAAAAAAAAATATTGGCCTGCACCAAATAGGATTGAAACATTCTCTAGGTTTTATAATATCAAAATTTCACCCATAAAATTTTATATAAAATAAATAAGTATACATACCAATTAGTGTACACATTTTCTGTGTTCTCTGCTAGGTAGAGAATCAGATTTATTCTCAACAAAACAGTACTCTAATATAATTTATTTATCATTTATTTTCATAAAATATTGGTATGTGTATTCATTTTACACATCCATATGTCTGGGATTATGTAAAATTTTCTTGGGTGAAAGCAGTTGTGAGTGAATAGTGTTGAAGGAACCCTTTGCTTGGAATCATTTGACTGACTGTAAAGAGATAAGTACAAAAACATTCACTGTAACCACACGTGAAATGGGAAAAAGGTAGAAACAAGCTAAATATCCTTTCACCATTCATGATAAACATCATATCCACACAGGTGTATGAGTTATTGCATTTGATTCATGCATATCAGGTTTAGGTTGCTTTACATGTATTTAAAAACTATGAAAGGTTTCACGAATTTGAACATCATCTTTCACAGAGGCCATGTTAATCTTCTCTGCATTGTTCCAATTTTAGAATATATGCTACCAAAGCAAGCACACTTACTGTGTTTATAGCAGTTATGTTCACTCGTGTTACTAAATATAAGCCTAGTTTTTTTTTCTTCACTGCAATTAAATTTCCATAAATATGGAACTTGAAGATTCTGTTCGATTTTTTTTATATATGGTATTTAAATCATTGTGTATTCTATAAAATTTTAAACCACACAAGTCAGTTTTCTATTTTAGGGAATGGTAAAAACGTACTCAGTAACCATAGAAACAAATCATAAATATTTCATTTCAGGGTTTTGGTGGAAATTGGAAAATTGAGTGAATTAATGGAATAGGAAAGAGGTATATACTTAAATTAATTGCATCTTTAAGGTTTTATTTCTTTGTGTGTGCCTCTGTGTGTGTGTGTGTGTGTGTGTGTGTGTGTTGTGTGTGTGTGTGTGTTTGTGTGCATGTCTGTGTTTTTGGATATACATGTATGCATAGGTATGTCTACACATACGTTTAAATGCACTTGAAAACAAGCAGACAACTGGTTCTGTGTCTCAGACACTAATCTCCCTGGTTTTCGAGACATGGTCTCCAAATGGCCTGGAAATCAGCAAGTAGGCTACTCTGATTGGCCAGTGATCCCAACCTTCCCCCTGTTTCTGCTTTCTCAGCCATGGGCTTATGAGGCAGGCCTCTGTCACACTGGTTCTTATTTGAGTTCTAGGGGTCAAATTCAGATGTGTGTGCTGAGCACCTAGCGATTTCCGAATGATCTCTTGTCCCTGCCTTTGTGCCATTTCTTATAACAGGCAATAAGATTCCATCAGAAGAGGTTTGAAGAAAATAATTTGTTGAATCTTGGTAATCAGATAAGGTAACAGTCCTCTGCTTGTTTAGTTACAACCACAAGCCAAGGTTCCTGGAAACAACTTTTAGGACCATTTGTGTATTTTCTTAAGCAAAAATTTATTCTATATTAGTTGAACAAGAATATACATCCCAATCTCTTGAGATGTTACTTCACCTGGATATAACATATGCCCCTGACTCATCTGTATAGGGGATCCTGCTAGGTATCTTATTGTTCTGATACAGTTAGGCAAATTCATGATTTTGTAAATGCTGGTATGTGGCTTCCTAGGAACTGCTGGGACACAGGAATCAGGACTTCTAATTGGCCTCTTCTCAGATTACTAATGCCTTTTACCTATTATTCATCCAATTTTATTTTAATGCCATTTTATAATTAGAAATTTAAGTAATTCTTGCAAACCAAATACATCCTGTCTGACTATGTATTAGTCATGACCAAATATTTTTTCTATCTGTAACTGAAGGCATTCAAAGTTATTTTAAGTATTTGGTGAAATTAAAAAAAATTGTTCATTTAATAGTGTCATGTTGGTTGGTATTTAACATTGGTGTTAAGAGTTAGCATATCAATATGTCATAATATAAATAATAACAATACAAACTATATAAATATCTATGTGATACACTTAAATTCTAAGTTGTACATTCATGGAAAGTTATAATTCAACTCTACTTGTCCAACACATTGTAAAAAGGTCTAATATACTCAACATAGTCTTACATAAATGCATAAAGGCATTTACATTTTTTCCATTTGTAAGACTAAAAGTAAAAGGAATGTAATTTTCATTCATTTAATAATTTCACTTACAAACATTTGCTATTTATCTTATGCTATGTAAAATGTTAACATGTTTGCATGCATCTGCAGGCATTATAGGTGAAAAGTGAGCTAGGAAAGAAGAAAAAGCATATATTTTGAGCAATAAGATAGAAGTTACTAAAAAGTCAATGCATGAATAATGCAAAAAAGCTATAAAAATAAATTATATGACATAAGGAAAATCATAGCAAATATAAAATAAAGAGAATAACCTGGAATAATTATGGTGGCTACAGCTGAAGAATGGAGGGAGGGTTAGATCACTTATGTCCCTCTGGATCATGGTAATAATACTGACATTCTTTTACAAGTGCAAAAGAATGTCACCCAGGTGATAATACTGAGATATACTGGAGATAAAAGGCAAAGTAAACAAACAAAACCCTTCTAGTTTGGCATCTCTACACAGCGCTAGAACTAAAGACTTTGTACAACAACCAGTAGCAGTTTGAGAAACTGAAAACTGTGGGAACTACAATAAGGACTGTTACAGCAGGTTTCCCCTGCGGCTGCCGCTGGTTCTGCCGCCATTGTCCTGCAGCCATGTGTGCCCCAAATAATATTCAGAGACCCTGTATTTGATATAATCCTGTTGGCCAGTTACCATTATTGTTAATGGGCTAGCTCTGCATTAATTATTAACCCATTTCTACTTATCTAAGTATTTCCACGTGGTCGTCTTATCGGGGAGCCGCCCGGCAGGCGTCCTGCTTTTTTCCTGGGCTACATCTCGACCCTATTACTTCCTCTCTCCTCCTCCTGGTCTCCTAGCCCCACCTATCTTGTTATCTCATTGGCCACAGTGCTTTATTAACCAGTATGAGAAACATATATACAGAATAACATCTCCCATCAAAGGACCAATAGCCATATTCACCAACAGATAAAGTGGTAAGAGACTGTGTCAAGAGAAGATATCAAAAATGTTTTAATAAAAGAGAGAAAAGATACAAAACATGAAAATGTATTTGAAGAAAGGTATGGCGGATATACAAGATGCTAATTTAGAAAGATTGTGGATTTGAAGCTATTGATGAAGTATAAGGTCACTCTCTGTTGTTTAGCCAGACCATCCCTCAAGCAAACTCAATGCAAATGTATATTTGAGGGACATATCTTAATGGTATATCACACACAGGCTCTAAGCTTAGTACCCAGTACTGAAAATAACCCAGGGACATTTAACACATGTAACATACACACTTGAGGAAGAGTGGAGGAAACAGAACAGTCATGGGTAATAGTGCAAACCTGAATCTTAGCACCTGGGGGAGGGGAGGGGCATTAAGGCAGGGGGAATGCAATCCCCAGTCTAATGTGTTCTACACAGCAAACCCAGCACTAAATATAAAAGGAAAAGAAAGAAATCCAATTACCTGGGAATGCTGTCACATGACTGTACTCCTAGTTTCCAAGAGGCTGATTTGGGAGGATGGTAAATATTATTAGTTTTAAGAAGTGGTGATTTAAACAGATTCTTTGCATTTGTTATCTGATATACACACAGGGTTCATAATATATGAAAAACTGTCAGCAAAATTGTGGATGAGGATGAGAATACTTATTTATACAGAGGGCTACAATTCACATCTACAAAAGTGTGTTGGTAAAGAAGTGGACCAAATACATTTCCCAGACAGTGCTTCCAGTATGAACTGGGACACCCACTTTGGAAATTTCTGCATCTGTTGAAAAAAGGAATCCCTCTTAACTTTTACTTGTCTACTCAAATAAGCAAAGACCAACTCTATGGAAGACTTGTGTGCAGTGTTTAAAACAGCCTTGTTACAGATGCGAAGTTCAACCATCCAAATGACTGTCAACAGGAAGAAAAATCTGCTTTGAGGAGCATTTCCAAGAAGCTAATAATGCTTTGTCCCTTGGGGCTGTGATTATTAATTTTATGTATCTGTTTTGTTGCTTTCTAACACATATTTCGGATAAAATCTTTACTTATAAATATTTATATAAATTTAAAAGCAGCTACAGTTCACTAGTTGCTATTTTCAAACAAATGGTTATCTCTTAGCTTTAAATTGAATCAATGTTAGGGGGATGCTCATGAAATACTTGGATTTTCAATTCAATGTCGTTTATATTTTGTTCTAATGTATTATCCTCCATGGGGCAGGAACTCTTGGAGATCAGGGAACAAAATCTAATTAAAGAAGACTCCCTTTTAGCATCTCACACTAGAACTTACCTTGACTGTTCCAAATATTTCACAGAAAATCAAGAAAAATTCAAACCCATCTCAACATCCAAAAATAACTGCTTTAAACAGGCCCTGGCAGGGTCCTTATTAAATTTTATATTACTTCACCTACAACTTAATGGAAGGTAACATTCCTCATCTTGCCTTTCAATGAAAGATTTTGAGATTCTGAGACTGTGTAGTTCACATGTGATTCTCTCTCATATTAATACTACTCATACTGACTAGAAATTCTAATTTCACTTCAGTTGCTATAAGAAAATATCTTGATAAAAATCAACTTTAAATAAAAAAGTTTATTTGATTTACAATTCCAGTTACAGTTCATATTTGAGGAGAAGTCAAGACAGAAACTCAAGGAGTTGGTCACATCATATCCACATTCCAAACAAAGAGAAATTCATATAACCATGCTTCTAATTTTCTTACCCAGCTAACTTTCTTCATTTCTCAACAGTTTAGGTCCTCATCTAGGAAATGATGCTACCCATAATGAGCTGAGTCTCCCTCCATCAATAAACAATCAAGACAACCTTCCACAGACATATCCATAGGACAACTGATGCATAGAATTCATTAACTGAAACTCTTTTCCTAGACCAATAAGTCAAGTTCGTAGCCAAACAAACCATTGTACATGGGAACTACTTTATGCTGATCATATTAAAACAGAAAATTTCTTTACTTTGTGAGAATTATAAGCAACTGAAGATATATGCTAATATTGTGTACTAAATGTTCTTAATCTCATCATAGGGGCAGCGATGGTGAAAGAAATAGATGGAACCTCAAAGTATTGAACTCCATGTTGTGTTCTACATTAGAGTATCAGGATGCATTTATTTGGACCTTCTACCATGCCACTGACATATTTGAATGCTGCTCTGTATAGAGTTGGAAAATCAACCAAAAACACCAAGTATATCGGCATTTAATATATTCAAAGTCATGGTTGGGGAAAGAAGTCGATTTTATCAGTTCAAATTCTAGAATGTAATTAAACGTTTTTTTACTTCCCTGCATATCTAGACTATTAAAATCTTTAGAAATGAAAGAAATAATTTTAGAGATTTAGCACTTCCATGAAAACTGTTTGATGTGACTGAACTATTAACATAAGAAGGCATATTGCCCTTATAATATATTGGTAGGGTTTGTGACTTTAAAGTTATCATTAAAGTACATGTGGTTAAATGTGTACTAAAATTACTTTGATTCAAAGAACTAGTATTGACATTAATTATTCCATAATTTTAAAAGATTCATGTTATATGCTTAACTTTATGATTGTGATCATTATAACAACTTTTTAAAACATTAATATTTTGTGTTTTCTTAATTTATCTAAATAACAAAATAATATTTTTATTCTTGGCAAGATTAAGTTCATCTCTGTAAATATATAAAGAACATTTGGAATCCTGTGTTAAATAAGATTGCCTTATAAAAGAAGAATGGTTACTAATTTTGTTTTTTAATATGACTATTCCCAGATATTGAAAGGCATAGGAGAGGTGATAACAAATATTCCGGAGTAAGGGTCATTGTTGTCTTTAGCTGGCCAGAAACTGGATGTTTTTGAAGGACTTGTGGGCAAGGATAAAGCACAACCATTAACAGATTGTGTCTTAGTTATTCTTAGCAGAAGCATATGTGTTATCAAAATCTGCCAAGACACAATTTGCATAATTTTCTACGGCAAATAGGTACCATTGATTTCTTATTGTGAAACAACACAGTAAAACAGAAAAGATTAAGATGAGCATAAGCTGAATAAAAACTTAATTTCAAAAGTACATTAGTTGATATTTTCAAATTATGCCTGATGCTTCAAAATATAGCAGAAATTTAAAAATAAATGAACAATCCTGAATCAACTTGGGCGTAGAGTATTATCTAAAGATGTAAAAATAAAATATGCCTTATTTTTTTAGCTAAGAACTTGCTGTAAAATATATACATTTATGGGCATTAAACACTCACTATCTATTTTAAACATTTACACAATGTATTAGTTAACATTTCAAACTTCTGGAGAAGTTTAGTTTGAATGTTTGTTTAACAGACTAATGATTTTGTCTATGTATACAGTATCATGTGATTTCAATGCGTGTTTGCAGTATTTACTGATCAAATCAGAAGACTAATATTTATATATTTACTTTTTTAAAATAAACTTTTGTTACTTTGTACATTATAGAATTATTAAATAAAATTTATTAACTTCAACTAGTTATCTTCTTTTTTGCCTGTGTGGTAAGAATATTATTCAGTAAGGGATTATATAAAATTAAATATAGAAAATTATAAGAATTTCAGAAATTACAATGTGTTAATACTAATGTTTAGTTTAATTTGATTAAAATTTTGTTTAAGGCTTTTCAATTACTTGAAATTTGCAGGTAAATGGGTGGAACTAGAAGAAACCATCCTGAGTGAGGTAACCCAGTCACTAAAAGCAAAACACGATATATACTCACTCATATAAGTATTTTAGACATAGAACAAAAGATTACCAGCCTACAAACCATACTGCCAGAAAAGCTAGGAAACAAGGAGGACCCTAAGATAGACATACATCGTCCCCTGGAGAAGAAGAAAGGGACAAGACCTACCAAGCAAATTGGGAGCGTGGGGGAAGGGGAGAGGAAGTTAGGAGAAAGGGGAGGTAGAGGCGGGCATGAGGGAGCAGGAAGATTGAGTAGGGAAATAATAGAGGAAAGTAAGAAAAGAAATACCATAATAGAGGGAGTCATTATAGGTATAAAGAGAAATATGGCACTAGGGAAATGTCCAGCGATCTACAAGGATGACCCCAACTAACAATCTAAGCAATAGTTGAGAGACTACCTTAAATTCTCTTCCTTAATAATGAGATTGATGACTGTCTTATATGCCATCCTAGAGCCTTCACCTAGTAGCTAATGGAATTAGAAGCAAATACAGTTAAACACTAAGCCAAACTCTTGGAATCCAGTTGCAGACAGGAAAGAATGATAAGCAAAGGGGTCAAGACCAGGCTAGAGAAACCCATAGAAATTGCTGACCTGAACAAGGCAGGGCTCAGTCTGATAGCTGGGAAATCAGCATAGGACAGACCCAGATTCCATGAATGTGGTGTTAGTTGGGAGGACTAGGCAGTCTATGGAATCAGAATATCTGATTGAACTGTAATGAATATCTCATTACAGTTCAACACTGCCTTACCTCTGCTATCTTTGACAAGATGACCACTCCACAGCAGATGTACTTTGTGGGACTTCATGGTACCTAACACCATGTCTCTCAAGAAGACATGGTAAATGTAGGAACTTTTTACTTATCTATTTAAATCCCTAACAATTAAGTTACAGCCAATGAATTTGTGTTCAAAGGAACCCATGTACTGTTCACCTCACCTATGTCACATGCAGGTCCCTTGTACATTGACACACCAACACATGCGCACACACACTCACACACACACACACACACACACACAGAGAGAGAGAGAGAGAGAGAGACAGAGAGAGAGAGAGAGACAGAGAGAGAGAGAGGGGGAGGGAGGGAGGGAGGAATAAAGGGAGGGAAGGAGAGAGAGAGAGAGAAAGAGAGAGAGAGAAAGATTACACACCAAAGAAAGTTATAACCAGGACCAAATACACAATAGGTCTACTCAAATAAGTACAATATAAGGTCTGATAAATGGAAAATGAATGGATAAAGGGAACAACTCTTCCTGCACATGCATTGGGGAGTCTTAAAGCCTTAACTGGTAAAGGCATTGTTGGTGTGGGAGAAATACTTTTTCACCTTCTGATGCTCCTTTTCCTATAAGGAAGCAAAGATGTAGCCAATGTATAACTAGATTCCCTGATTAACAGCTGTGTTAATCTCCCTTGTGTCTCACTCAGAAAGTTCATCAGTCTTAACAACCCAAAATTTCACTTATGCCAGCAACAGTTACATTAAACCCTCCATAGACACCTTAAGACAACTTTGTGCAGGCTGGAGTATACAGATTGGAGCTGATTTCTCCTGAAGGTGCAGCCTCAGCTTCAGCTGTTGCAATGGTCTGTACCAGGCTTTTGGCTAACCAAGTGTCAATGAACTCAAAATAACCTGACAGCCAACTTATTGGTCTATCTAAACAGGCTTCTAAGTCTCACTCAAAAGGTTTCTTGGGGTATATTATCCTGTGCTGCTTTCCCTGGTATGAAAACATTGGGTTCAATAAAAGGATTCTGTTAGCAGTGTTTTCTTTCCTACTTCTTGAAGTGCCAGGAAAGATAGTAATATAAGGAAGAAGCTGCAAGAATGGGAGTGGACTGTGGTTTTCTGCAGCAAACAAGGCACACAGTAGCAGCAATGAAGGAGAAATTATAGTTCACTGTTGACAGCTGAAGACCCAGTACTGACATGATGACTCACTGCTGCTATTGTTGGCATTGGCACTGTGCATCCATCCAGTGCTTGTTTCATGAGTATGTGGGGTTCCCCGGTTTCTGTGCAGCCATTAGGGAGGTCAGGCTGGCAGGACAAACAGTTGTGTGGGAACAAGCACTGGTCAGTAGTGACCACAATCATGAGGCTGTGGAAGGAACCAAGCTGATTTGCCTGACAGCTAAATACATTGCTCAAGATTTTCATAGAAGCTGTGGAGGTGAAGGAGTGGGGATCAGATCTCCAAGAACAAGAAGAAGGCAGATCTTGCCTTCTCCATTCCCGGATTTTAGGCTTCACTTCTAGAACCCTCATGTTGGTTCTCTTATTTCAGGCCTGAGTTTCTATTATCTGTTCATTTAATGCTCCCATTTTGTAATATCATTCAATACATTTGTAATAGAAATTTTAAATCCCTTTCCTATTAATTCTAACTTGTAACTCTATTCCTGTTATCTCCTTTGAAACACAAAGCATGTTTGCATGTTTGATAATTTTGTATAATATGCTTGGGAATGATTTTATTAAGCAGAAAACCTTGTTTACTTATTTTCAATATTTAGATTTTATTTTGACTTATAATTAATTTACTTGTATCATCAGTTAGATAGCTGAAGATATTGTTTTGCTCTAAATGAACGGGAATGGTGTGTAGGTAAGAAGTTCTTTCAATATCCCCCTCTGACATCTTTCCTTGCTCTGGGAGCTTGGAAGCAATTAGAAGTCACAAGAGCTGTGAAAACAGTGAAACTTCATGCCACCTTAGTGATACAGTCTCCTTGCAGGCTAGGACTCAGGGACAATAGCCCTTGGTAATTAACTGATATTACACTTCTCAGATCAGAGTATCAGGAGTTTGGTTGAGAGGACATGACTGTTCTTAGGAACTTTTCTGGTGACAAAAAACTAATTTCTCTTTTCTGATGTCTTGTAGCCATTAATCCTTCTTAGTCTCCTCTCTCTCTCTCTCTCTCTCTCTCTCTCTCTCTCTCTCTCTCTCTCTCTCTCTCTCTCTCTCTGTGTGTGTGTCTCTCTCTCCTTCGTGTGTGTGTGTGTGTGTGTGTGTGTGTGTGTGTGTGTAAGAGAGAGAGAGAGAGAGATACCACACCCCACCACACAGAGATACACAAATACAACAGTTTTCATTTCACTCTTTCCTCTTTAATCACTAGGATAGAAATTTCAGATACATTTATGATCCTGAAGATGGAATACAATTGGAGGGTTAAATTCTCTTCCAAAAGACTCCATTTCTTTAGATCGATACTTCTGATAAATTATGGTGTCCTTAGTTGCCTTATGATTAATTCGAAGTCTATGTTTTCTGACATAATGTGTAACTATCTACCTTAGAGTGTTGCTTTAAGGCCCTTTCCATTGCATTAAAGCAAATTCAAATTAAGACACAAAAATCTTGAAAAATGTAGCTATTTCAGGTTAAAAACTTCCACTGCAATTTCTGATCATGGAAAAAAAACAGGAAATGATAAAATAAAAATTCATGGAATAAATCACAATATGCACTTCATTTGCCTTTGGCACTAATTCTCTTAGCAGTTCTCAGTCTTTCTTGATGGCTGTTTCTCTAAAAGACTCAAGTCTACTCTAAATTCCACCCACACACTTTCTGCTCCTTGGTGGTACCTTTGGATCAAATCTTATCAACAAGAAAATGAGAGCTGCTGCAGCAGACTGTCCTTTTGCTCATTAACCTATAGAACCAGAAAATCAAGACCCAAACATGGGCGGTAGGTACCGAAGGACTAGGAGAGGAATAAGGAAAAATAGGGCTAGTCCTTAGAGAGCAGAAATCAATAAAGCAACAAGCATTGTTTCCTCCTGTACAGCTGATACAATTTTTGATTTACATAATCTCTGCTATACTAAAAATAGCACTTTATGTTTCTAGTTACTTGAGTAATGAGTTGAAATCTCTTGTGCACATCCTTGATGTTTCTCTGTTTTGCAAGCAGTGGGAGGGCAGAAACTTGGCTACAGTATAATTATAGTGTGCACACATCAGGAAGTCTTCTGTTACAACCTTGGAACAATTTCAGGGAGTTTGGAAGCAATGGAGCAAACATGAATTGGATCTAAATATATATGTGAAGCAATATTTGTTTTTATTTACTTGTACCAAAGAGTGGAGTGACTAACATTCCAATATACCATAAAAATTACGTTTCTTCAATAACTGTGTTTTTGGGGGGATTAGAATTAACTTTGAGAGATTATGAATTTTGTCTTGCTTTGGTTAAGAAATAAGAATATAAAGAAAATAAAAATTTAGGAAAAATATGAACTATAAATTTAAAATATAGAATATTAATTGCATCATGCATTTCACTTCAACTACTGAATTTGCCAAACATGTCTCCAGCAGAAAGCAGTGGTGGTCTTCATCTTTGGAAAAATTCACTAAAATGGAAAGTGATGAAAATTAATGATGATGAAATATATCATGGGGTATATTAAGATAAATTTGGAAACAATGCAGCGTAATCCCCGAAAGATAATTTTGTTTGTTTTTGTTAATTTTTAATTTTTTCACAAAATACAACATAATGATATAAAACAAAAACCATCACATCAAAGTTGGAAAAGGCAAGCCAACAGAAGGAAATGAGTCTCAAGAGAAGGAACAAGAATCAGAGACCCATTCATTTGCACATTGAAGATTCCTAAAAAGATACTGAACTGAAAGCTGTAATATATACTCAGAGGACCCAGTGCTTGCTGCTTGAGTTTCTGTGTGTTGCTCGGTTGATCTAGAGGAATTTGTTCTGGGACCCTCCAACTCCTTTTAGTTCCCACACTCCTTCCACTTGCTCTGGCCAGGGCTTCCCTGAGATCTCAGGAAAAGGATTTGATAGACACATCCCATTTAGACCTGTGTTTCCCAAGTCCTCTCTCTCTCTCTCTCTGTCTCTGTCTGTCTCTGTCTCTGTCTCTGTCTGTCTGTCTCTCTCTCTCTCTCTCTCTCTCTCTCTCTGTGTGTGTGTGTGTGTGTATGTGTGTGTGTGTGTCTCTGTGTGTGTGTGTCTCTCTCTGTGTGTCAGTCTTTCTCTCTCTGTGTGTCTCTCTGTCTTTCTCTCGCTCACTTTCTGAGTGTGTATATTTTCTGGCTATGGATCTCTGTATTGTTTCCATCTACTTCAGGAAGAAGCCTCTCTCATAAAGGCCAAATAAGGCATTCATATACGACATTAGGCATCATTTTGTTATATTTGTTGATGATTTTGTTTTTTGTTTGTTTGCTTGCTTGTTTGTCCAGTAGTAGGTATTTGGTTTATCCCTGGGTCAGAAGATTATTTGGGCTCTGGTTTATAGTCACCAAAACAGCTTTAGGTTTTTGTGGGCCTTAAGTCAAACAGACATTGTTAGTTTATTCCCATAAGCTTTGTGACACCATTGCCCTAGCATACTTTGCTTGCTGAAAAGATGTAGATAAAATGTTTTGTGCCTGGCTTTGGATCTAAATTTTTTTTTTTTTGGGTAGCCTGCAGATTATGTTTCCTTGCCAAACACACTAGAATGTGGTCGGGAAAGTCTATGTAGACGCCAGCTTGCCCTCTCCATGTTCAATGAGTGATAAGGGTGTTGGGTTCAGCAATGGATCCTTGCTGCAAGTTTGTGGAAAGCAACTTATTGCTTGGCAACAGTCTGGTTGTTTGAGGATTTCCATAGGACCCCTTTAGCTAACAACTCAATTGGATATAATCCATCCCTGGTAGTAGAAACTTCATTTGATAACAAGCGATGGCTGGTTGGGACTCGATCTCCTTCAATATTTGGATACTTCACTACCACTACGTCATATATTTTAAAAAGTGTTCATTGCACTATACTTCCCTACTGCCCCTCAAGTACTCCTTCAATTCCAGCTGTCTCTCCCTGCATTTCTTCCTTCAAAATCTATATCACACTTTTAATTGGATTGTTTTGTTTTCAATTTCTAGTTTATTGAGTTCTTTATTTTTGATTAGTCCTATATTAGATGAGGAATTGGTAAAAAAATCTTTTTCTATTATATAAGCTACCACAAAGTATAAATGATGCTGTCCTTTGCATTACAGAAGCTTTTTAGTTTCATGAGGTCCAATTTATTAATTGTTCATCTTAGAGCCTGTGGTAATGGTCATCTTTCTGTTCAGAAAGTTGTCTCATGATATCAAGGATATTTCCAACATTTTCTTCTATCAGGTTCACTGTGTTTAGCTTTATGTTCATGTCTTTGCTCCACTTGAACTTAAGTTTTGTGCACAATGATGAATATGGATCTATTTTCATTCTTCTACATTCAGACATCTAGGTAGATGATCACCATTTATTGATGATATTTTCCTTTTTCCAGTGTGTATTTCTGAATTTTTTGATAAAGATTGAGTGTCCATAGATGTTTGGATTTTTGTCTGGGTCTTTAATTAAGTTCCATTGATCAATATATATGTTTTTATACCAATACCATGAAGCTTTTATTACCATAGCTTTATAGTAAGTGCAAATTGAAATCAAGAAAGTTGTGAACTCTAGCAATTCTTTTAGTGTTCAGGATTGTTTTAGCTATCCAGTATCTCTATTCTTGTTGTTTGTTTGTTATTTTTGTTTTTCCATATGAAGCTGAGAATTTTTCTTTCAAAATGTGTAAAGAATTGGGTTGAGATTTTGATGGGGATCGCATTGAATCTGTATAATGCTTTTGGTAGGAAGACCATTTTACTATGTCAATCTTACTGATCCAGGAACATGGGATATCATTCCATCTTCTGATATAGTCTTCAGTTTCTTCAAAGACTTGAAGATTTTTATCACACAACTGTTTAACTACTTGGTTAGAAATATCCAAGATATTCTATGTTAATTGAGGCTCACGTTTCCGTGATTTCTTTTTTCAATTCACTCATCATTCATATATAGAATAACTATTGATTTTTGTGAATTAATTTATTGCTTTCCTGAAAGTGTTTACCAGCTGTAGGAGTTTCCCCAGTATAATTTTTAGGTCACTTATGTATACTGTCATATCACCTGAGAATAAAGATACTTTGACTTTTTCCTTTCCAATCGGTATCCCCTTGATATCCTTCACTTGCTCTAGCTAAGGCTTCAAGCACCTTTTACTAGATATGGAAATAGAGGAAAAACTTCTTGGTCTTTATTTTAGTGGAATTTCTTTGAGTTTATATTCATTTAAGTTGAGGTGGGTTAGGGAATTAATGTAAACTGCCTTTATTATGATTCCTTGTAATCTCTCTAGGACTTTTATCACAAAGGGGTGTTAGATTTTGTCAAAGACCCTTTCTTTATCTAATGAGGTGATCATGTAGTTTTTGTCTTTTTGGTCTTTTACAATTTATATCTTGTTGATTGTAAGTTGCCTTATATTCCAATCCTTCCTACTCATTAGAGTTCACTGATGAATTGGTAAACATTCTAAATACTACTGATGTCATCCTTGCCATCTACTACTGACCTACCCCTTCATTGCTTCTTTGGTTCTGACACTTTTACTTATTACAAAACAATCAAGCATTGCTATCATGGCCTACCACTGAGCCATTGATTTTTATATTCAAGCAAGTATTAGGCCCTGCAAGGAACCTTGTAAATATCACATAATATAGTAAAGTATTCCCCATGTACCATAATAGGGGTTTTGTCAACAAATTTGATATTATAAAATCAAAAGTTACAATTATTTTGTAAATTTAGTTATACATTTTAAAAAATTATCTATCTGGCTACAATAACTTCTTCCTTTTTTAGTCACAGTTAATTTTTGTCAACTTGACACAAACTAGGGTCACCAGGTAGCCTCAATGGAGAAATTTTCTCTACCAGATTAGCCTGTTGGTATGTGGGCAGAACAGTTTTTTGCTTGTTTGTTTGTTTGTTTGTTTGTTTGTTTTTATTATTGAATGTTTTGGGAGGACCAATGCCTGGCCAGCCATTGGGTGGTAGTGCTTATTGTATAAAAAAGATATCTAAACAATCCACTGTGAACAACCCAGAAGCGAGTGTTCCTCTGTGGGCTGTGATTTAATCCCTGCATTCAGGTTTCTGCCTTGATTTCCTGCACTGTCTTCCTTTGACGATGTACTGTAATCTATAAGACAGATAAATTATTTCCTTCCTAGTATAGTTTTGATCAGTTTTTTTTTAATCACAAAAACAAAAAGCAAACTAAGGGCAATACTTTTATTTCCTTCTTTTCTCCCATAGTCAGCTAGGATTATAAGCAGTACACTTGAATACAACTAAGAAAATTAGAAAGCTTTTCTCACTCCTAATTTTACTGGAAATGGTTTTGCCTTATGCTTTAAAAATAATTTTAGATTATGGGTTTGCTGTATATAGCCCTTAAATATTGTAGTATCTATCTATTTTATCTATTCTCCTAGCTCCTGCCTAGGGAAGGGATTTGTCATAATATGTTCAACTTTGCTAATAGCCTTTTCTCTTTCTATTGAGATGATAATATGCTTTCTTTTTTTAAGTCTATGTGTGATGTATCACATCTGGTGATATGTTACAAGCAGGTTTTCCCCCGACACCAGTCTGGTCCCGCCACCATGCCAGCCCCAATAACACGTAGAGACTCTGTATTTGATACAATCCTGTCGGCCAGTTACAATCATTGTTTATTGGCTAGCTCTGTCTTAATGATTAACCTATTTCTACTATTCTAAGTATTTCCAAGTGGCTCATCTTACTGGCCAGAGTGGCTGGCTGGCATTCTACCTCTCCGGGCTCTCCATGTTTACCCTTCTTACTACTTCTTCTTTCCTTCTTGTCTTCTAGCCCCTCCTATCTTGCTTTCCCATTGGCCACAGTGCTTTATTCATTAACCAGTATGAGAAACATATTTACAGAATAACATGTCCCATCAGTGATAGTCATAAGTATGTTATTTATTGCTATCCAATGGTGTTAAAGCATACTTGGAATAAAGAAATCCTCAACACAGCAAATACTCTTTTTACTATGTCATCGAATTTAGTTTATCAGAAACTTTTGGGAGAATTTTACATCTTCAATTCTCTGTGAGATCAACTTATATTTTTCATGTCATATATTTACCTGATTTCAGTGTCAGATAAATAGTTGCTTCATAAAAATAATTTGCTAGTATTCCTTCACTTTCTATTTTATGGTATAGTCTGAGAAACAGTAACCTTTTTTTTTTAATGTCTGGAGGAATGCAGCTCTAGGTTCATTTGTCCTTGGCAGCTTTAAGTTGAATTTTATGGAATTGTATTTTTTTTATGGAAGTATCTCTTGCTTCAAAAAGATTGAGCTCATGTGGCTCAACCCTACACAAGTAACTACAAGTAACTAAGGAATGTTGAGACTAGGAGCACTAGTCCTCTCCAGGGAGAAGCACACTAATTGGCAGTAAATAACAAATGGTCAGTCCTTAAAACATTCATACAAGCAATGTTAAACAGACAAAGCAGGTTATATTAAGGAATGTGTATGTATATACATACTCATATTTCATGTAATATTAATTAATGAAAAAGAGGACAAGAATTTAAAGAAATCAAGAAAAAGAATATGTGAAATTTTAGAGGTAGAAAGGTAAGTAAGAAATGTTGTGATTATAATATAAAAATTATCAAAGAAAATTTTAAAACTTTTTTCAAAGAGAATGTATTCTGTACTGGAACTTGTAGTAAAGTTGATGATGTGCCTTGAGATAATTTAAGACTATTTATTTAGCTTTTGCTATTCTGTGTACTAAGCTAGTATAAGTTTAACCTGCCCTTAAGAGAACAATGTAACCAGCATTAACTATCTCTTGCAATTATTATGTAATAAGCTTTGATAACCTAAATTAAATGCATACCTGAAATCATAATTTATATACTCCTTCATGTGTCTTGCCCGTGAGGCAAAGAGAGAGAGAGAGAGAGAGAGAGAGAGAGAGAGAGAGAGAGAGAGAGAGAGAGGGAGGGAGAGGGAGAGAAGGGGAGAGGGAGGGAGGGAGAGAGAGATTGTTACAATCATTTGCTGAAATCAGCCAACTAACTAGAAGTCACCTTACAAAAATCAGGCATCCCATGAATGTTATAGGTAACATGATCTAGGTTAGTAACATCTGTTTATCATTTTGAGTACTATTCTGGATCATTTGGGATAAATAAATTAATTTCTTCCCTTTTAAAATTTTATCAAATATGTCTGTAAAGACTCCTTCATTACTTTCATATACTATATTTTCTCTGCTGTCAATAAACACAGGGGGGAGCTCTTTGTTAGGGACAGACACACTTACTTGGACAGATGAGACATATATAACAGACTAGAGACAGATCAGGAATCACAGGTCACAGAATGATAGAAGACATAGGGAGAGATATAGAGTTTAAATTGGAGCTCACTCTTGGTCAAATTATACCAAGAAGGAGTTTCTGTTTTCATTTCTTACAGTGAATGAATTTTATTATTGTTGTTCTTGTATATGTGAATGTGTGGTTTGAAAGAAAATGACCCCCAAAAGTGGGTGGCACTAATGGGAGGTGTGGCGTTTTGTGACAAGTGTCACTCTTGCACTATTGAGATGGGCTTCATGGTCTCCTGTGCTCAAGCTACATCCAGTGAGAGGGTTGACATCCTCTTGCCTGATGGTCAAGATGTACCAGCTCCCCTTCCAGCACCATGGATGTTTCCATGATGCAATGCTTCTCGACATGTTAATGGACTAAACCTCTGAAACTGTAAGTCTCTACCTCAATTAATTGTTTTCCTTTATAAGAGTTACTGCGGGGTCCCTTCAAGTAACAGAAACCCTAACTAAGAAAGTGTTTCATGGAGCAGTACTCATGACATGTCCCATGGTAGAAATCAGCAATTTTATGAGGTGGGTTTCTCTTTTATCTTCTGCATTTACTCCATTATTTAATTCAGATTTTTATTTCTATTATTTTCAAATGCATTTAGGAGTATATATTAGTCTTCTTAATTTACTTGTGTTTTTATTCTTTTATTTTCTGGCTTATTTATGTCATTCATGCCATTATTGTGGGACTGACATTCTTTTTGAGTTGTCATGCCACCTTGGTTCTTCATGTTTGTGCATTTAGATTTGCATATCTAAACTTAAATTCTCAATTGGATTTTTTATCATGATATTTTTTCTGCTGAAACATTTACGTTGGTCTGCTGTGTCATAGAATTTGACACCAAGCTTGTGACCAAAGTCTCTACCCCAAGAAGCCATGCTTGGCTACCCACCTTTAGGAAGCTAAATTGGCAGTAAAGAGAAGGAAAAGGATAGTTATTTAATGTAGCCACATTGACAAGAAGTAAAAAAAAACAAACAAAAAATAAACATAGTTATCCTCTCAAGTCTGTCTTCTGGTATCCTGAAGTAAAATTAAACTATAAACAGAAAGTCAGAGGTATGCACTCTAAGTAATCCTGGTCAAGGTATGATCTTATCCACCACTGTCTCTACATCATTCTCATACTTAAAGTGGTATAGCAACTTGTTAGAAAAAGTGAGAAATTTCTTTCTTTAAGACAAGTTACCTCCCCAAGTGGCACTTTTGACTTGTTGCAACTTAAGATACCGAGGAAATTGTCCTTTCTTGGAATCTATTATTTCAGTAAAATTGGTGCTTACAAGTATCACTTTATAATACCTATATTCCTGCTAGCTCTGTTCAAAGCCTACCTCGCTGGGGCTGCGCTGTCAGTCAAAAACTAAAGTCTCACTCCATGTGCTCATGACATCATGCACAATTTCTTTTTCAAGTCAGAGAAATTTTATCAGCAAAAGCATCCTTAGGTGTATGTGTTTGCAATGCAAATACAGTTATAGTTAATTAAAAACAGTTGTCTCTGTAGCCCCAAAGACTCCTGGGGAATAAGTAACTAGGTGGCTAAGGGAAGATAATAAATGGGGGAGGGGGAAACCAAGTATATGGATTAGTGTTAGAGAGAGAACAACAGAGGAAAATAGAGGAGGCATAAACAAATTGAAAGGGAGAATAGAAATATTTTATGCTAAACAACATTTTATACTCAGTAATGCTTAAAACATGACTAAGAAGTGAATGAAGGGAATGGGAATAAGGCAAAGACACAACAACCGGAGAGTGTCTGCGAAAATGCATGCATAGAAGGTGAGGGAAATAGTGCAGATAATCTGATAAAAGACCCACAAAAACAGAACATGTAAGCAGTATGAGAAGTGGAATAAAGCAATTAAAAAACATCTATGCAAGAATTTACTTTTTATATAAGACAAAGCGACCTCAAAGTAACATTAAAATTATTACTACAACATTGGTGCACATTCATTCCTTGAGATGTGCATGCTGCATACCACTTCTCCTCCCTAAGATGGCTATGGAGCAAACGATGCATATGGCAAATTTATTGATGGTGTCTTCAAATAAAACATGTTAGAGTAAATTGGTTGGTATGCATGTTTTCTCTGATTTCAAATAGGTTATCTTTGGGTTGAATTTCTTCCAGTGCATCAACAAATATCAGTTCTCTAGTGAGATATTCAGTCTTTGCCCCTCCCTTTCCATTGACCACGCCCTATTGGGCAATATCTCAGGTGTGGACCTGATGGAGAGTAGGATTAGGACTGAGGTCTGGACCTGTGCTGCTCTCAGTCTGGTTTCCTGGTCAGGTTGTGGAGAGCATCCTGGTGGCAGAGTTGGCATCCTTGGAGAGGGAACCTGCGGTAGTCATCTGTTTCCTGTGTAAGTGCATCCCTAAATAAACTTCACATAACCTGTTCTGACTCTAGTTAATCTTGATCCCTATCACTATATGGCCCTTCCTTTGCAGTTTTGCAGTCCTCAGCTATTCTTTTCCAGATTACATCCACCAAATACTAACTCCTACAACCACACATACCTATATATACATATCAGTGTGGACTGGATGGTCACTTCCCTGTATATTTGTTTGTGTTTATGAGAAGATTTTCTGTCTCATTCTACTATGAATGGTGGATTTGCATAGTAAATGTGGATTGCCCTAATGTTATCAAACCCACGCCTCTACCAGTCTATTACAAATGTTCGTCTGATGGATGCTCAGGCTGTATATTTGCAATTGGTTGCTATATTAAGCTTTAGTAGGTTTGCTGAAAAAAAAAAGCTTCAGTTCAAATGAAATTTGTAGGATGTACAAGCAGTTCTGAGTCTCTGAAGAGCAGTTTGCTAAAAAGGGTTGTCTTGGGATCTGTTCCGTTCTTAACCCAGATTTAGAGTAACTGATGTGTGATGGTAGGCAATTGGCCATTTTCCAGAATTTCCTTCATGAAGTTTGTATGTTTCTTAAGATTTCATTTTGCCATATTTGCTACTGTGGATCTCTCTCCCTCCTGCCCCCCAACCTCTCTCATTTAAGCTAGTGCAGAAAAGATATTGTTGACAACACAGCTCCATGGTATGGTTAAGATTTTTTTTATCTTATTGAGATAGAAAACACCCAGAGGCATATGGAGATGTCCAGGGCAGACAAAGAAAATAAACTGAGCTTGACCGGAAGACTGGAAAGGGCCAGCATTCTCTGTGAGAGAGTAGAGACTAGCAGGGGATGGAGAATAGAAAAAGCAAAATGAGAATAGAAATATCTGGAGCCCAGTTAGAATAGTAGGAACAGAAGCCAAAGCATAGAGACAGCTTAGTATAGTAAAGGCTAAGGTTAAGTAGCTAGGGGGATGGAAGGGCAGGAGACTCATAAGGAGGCTTTGAGGTGTATTAAAAAGGTATTTTTAAGTAGGAAATGAAGGAGGCTGGAGACTAGCATGGACCTTGATATTTTTGTTAAAAGGCACCACAAGTATATGTTAATTGGAGAACCATTATATCCCTCTGCAAAAGGTAAAGAAAATAGAAGTGAACTGACTTCGCAAGTTCCAGAGGAATGCTATCTTTTATCTAATAACCCAGTTGCTCTAGAGTCCAGATGGAGCACATTAATGTGTATTGGGACTGCCTTTTGGAGTTTGAGAAATTGGAATTTCTTTTGGACCTAATGTTCCCTCTTTTGTTGTTAATAATGAACAACAATAATGTCTGAGTGCTTCAATCTTGAGAGTAGGGTGTTTGTCAGGGTCCAGGAAGGCTGGGATGGCAGTCAAAGGTAAGGAGAGGTGGGGATTCAGATAATTAGGGACATTAATCACAAGCATCTGGTTCATTGACCCAACCTGAAGAAACAGGGGATAATTAAGCTTACTGGTTCTTCAAGACCACTTGAGTCTGATTTGGTGTAGGCTACATCGGAGATGTTTGCAGGCTGCATTTTAGTCCCAGAAGGTGAGTGGAAATCTGCTGAGACAGATGTACTAGGGACAAAAAGGAAAGTTGAGAAGCTTACAGGAAAAAATCTTCATCTTGTGTATACACTTGAAACTTCCAGACCTGTGGTTCTGGTAGTTGGATGGAAAAAAGTCCCAAGACTAAGAGAAAGAAACAGCCCTCTTCTAGGGCTAGGCATTAGATAGGAAAGTTTAAGCTGTTTACTTACAGTAGTATTTATCAGACAAGGAAACTCAGAACCCACTTGGTCTATGACAGGTGGATTCCAGTCAGAAATCACTGAAGCTTGCACAAATTTTTTTAAATTTTATAAAAATAGATAAATATTTTATATAAATTCACCTTACCACTGTCTGTAATCTGTGCTGAAATTCTCATATTAAAAAAAGTTAACATATGCCTGTAAACAGCTGGAATAGACACACATCTTTGAGCACAGCAAAACAAAATGTGAAAAGTTATCAGCATGATAGAATTGTGTCTGGATAAATATAGATTGACCAGAGTTTTCAGAACCATGAGAGGCACTTTTATGTCTCTATTTAGAAAACAACTGATGGGAATTTTAAAATGTTAAGCCTGTGACTATAAAAATAGTCATTTTCATCAGGAGATATAGAACCTTTAGAAAAAGGCATGACTTTTACACAGGAAATGGACTGATAGAAAGCTGTGGCCTTGGTGGGAGAAGCTTGCTGCTACTACACTGTCTGATACACAAGGGGCTTGCTATCAATGACATCACAGACAGCTGAGGGCAAATTTGAAGAGGAACTATAAGACAAAAGGCCTCTGTGTCCATTAAAATGACAGAGACACTACCTGGACAGTTAGCCTGGGCTCCTCCCCTGTGATATTGATGGCTTTGTTTGAGGCAAGAAGTCCTTGGTCTTTGTCACTCAGGACAATATTAAGTCTTCAGCTGCCACAGAGAGCTCCCATCACTCCTCAGGCACCAAACCCAAAAGATCTGAGAGATTTTCTTGTGCAGAAGGTGAAAAGTTTCTACACCTGATAAGCATGTCTGGCAATGCAGCAATACAAATCAGACCAAATAAAACTGAATTAGAAAACGCATGTTTAATGGATATAAGGCTCCTGGATAAACTTCTAGTCTCCCAGAGAGGAGATGGGAAAGGGATACAAGCAAAACCACAAGTCTGGTTTCTGGAGGGCAGTTTAAATACCCCATGGGAGTGGTTTTGAGCATTTCTGGAGGAGTGAGCCTGAGTAACCCTTTATAACCTTAGGAATTTATACACCATAACCATCAAACATATATAGTTTTAAGTCACCTTAAACAAGATGGCAGTGAAGTCACTTGACATGCCCTCTTTTTAACCTTAGAAAAGATAGCTGCAAGCCACATGGTTGTTTCTATCCTGATGAGGTCATTATCCAAGATGATGGCAAGCCACACAATTGGTATTACTCCAAGGTAAGCCAATCAGGCACACATCCCCTTAGGAGGAAATAAAAATTCCTTTTTCCTAAGGAAAAGTTGAATACAAGTTACACATGAGTATATTATACATTTTAAACTAGCAACCCTTTCTGTTGAGAAAACTTTTTGTTACTGGTATACAGATTTCAATCATACCCCAAAACTTGTAAATATTAAGGTTCAGAAATTTGTTCAATACTCTTACAAGTCTTAAGATAAAGTATATACTTTAGCAAAGTATTTAGAGATATGAGAGGCTAGTGTTCAGAGAGTTAAATAAAACTAAGAAAAGGAGTGTGAGTAGAACAGCAATGATATCTACTGGGAATAGTTTACTATTTAGCTTCAGTACACAGTCTTTTTTATGATAAATGGGTATTTATTGGGGACAATTAAAAATACAAATAACTGCTGTTCCTACCTGATCCACTGACACAACAGATAAAGCATGCAAAGGAAAGCCATGACTTTCCTCTATTCTATTCCTGTCTCAATCTTCCTGTTCCCACATGCCCACCTCTCCCCTCCTCTTCTCCCCTTCTTTTTGTCATAACTCCCTCTCCCCTCCCTTCATGCTCCCAATGTGCTTGGGAGATCTTACACTGAGTCTTGGGGAATATTCTGCATTGTTCTCCTTCTCCCTGTCACTGGCCTGACTCACTCAGGACAGAGATTGTGAAGGAAATTTTCAAACAACTATGCTTAGGTCTGGAGAGCAAGGGTCATAACCCAACTTCTGAAGGCTTTTTGTTATTGTTGTTGTTTGGTTAGTGGATTTTTGTTTGCTCACTTTTATAGAATAGAGCAGCATGTGATGACATTTGCATATCATTCTTACCACAAAGAGACTTGAATATCTATAAAACTGAATTTATTGAACTGAGAAATGGAGTCTAAAGAGAGTAAAGAAGGTACAGAGATAAGAACAGAAGGCAAAGAAGGTCTGATAGGAGATGTTATTCTGTATATATGTTTCTCATACTGGTTAATAAAGCACTGTGGCCAATGAGATAGCAAGATAGGCGGGGCTAGGAGACTAGAAGGAGGAAAGAGGAAGTAGTAGGGTGGAGTCGACATGTAGCCCGGGGAGGAAGGAGGACGCCAGCCGCGGCTCCCCAATAAGATGACCACGTGGAAATACTTAGATAAGTAGAAATGGGTTAATAATTAAGACAGAGCTAGCCCATAAACAGTAATGGTAACTGGCCAACAGGATTGTATCAAATACAGAGTCTCTGAGTGTTATTTGGGGCTGGCGCAGCTGTGGGCCCAGACTGGCAGGCTGGTGGAAACATACACGCTACAAAGGTCTAGAGATAAGAGAGTTTTGACAATAAAAAACAGGGAAAGTTTAGTGTTGAAAGATTTTTAGATCATTTGCTTGTTCAGTGGCAGAAATGGTTATGTCTTTTAGAATTTGGATATCTAGTATGCCATTTTTGGGGCCGTTGGGACTGATTATATAGTTTATTCTGAGGCCAAGCCCTTGGCAGTAATAGAGTGAGGATTTAATGACATCTCTAAAGTTGAGCAAGAAAAGAGATTAGAGAAAAATTTGGTGGGGGGACCAGGAGCAGAGCAAAAAGATGACAAAGACTCAGGCAGAGCAATCTGCAGGAGCAAGGCAAGAACTTGTGTAGTAGGAGAGCAATGGTGGGAGATACATGAGTAAGTGCCTGCATGGCAAGAATTTCAATCCAGAGTGCCACCAAACAGACCATAATATTTGTCAGAAAAAAAAACAATCTAAATAAAAATGTAGAGGCATCATTTTCCAAGTGGTGGGTACCCCATAGGACTAGAGAAGCTAGAGAAGCTACCTAGTGCTAAGCACAGCTTTTGACACAATAACAGGCTCCAGTAGGCAACAAGAGACAGAGAAAGCAGCCCTGAGGTGACAGCTCAGTACCAGTAGAGGTAAGAAGCAGTTTAAAGAGGTAGACTCTGAAATTTTGAGTTCAATATGTAGTAGGCAGAAGCCAGAAGAAACAAGTAATCCATAGCTTAAGAGAGTCAAATCAGAGGGTTGGTTCACTTAGGTGGGCCAGGCGCCTTGGACAAGAGTCAGGCACCAGACATAATAGAGGACATGCCATAAAGAAACTGCTGATAAAACTGTTGCATAGTATGGTTAACATTGTATTGAGATACAAAAGATCCAGAGAAATCTAGAGGAGTCCAGAGCAGAGAAAACAAGAAGTAAATTGAACATGGCCAACAGACTAGATAGGGCCAGTGCTTTATTTGAGAAGGGAGAATAGCAGATAATAGAGAATATAGAGAGAATAACGACAGGAGCAAGAGATGGAACATAATGGTAATAGTGGGAACAGGAGCTGGAGCAGAGACAGAGCTTATTGAGAGTAGCAAGGATTATAAGGAAGGTAAGTAGCTGGGGGGGGGTGGTAAAAGGGATAGAAGACCTTCATGGAGGCTTTGAGATGCATAAGCAGTGCTTGGTAGTAGGAAGTGAGGGAGCCTAGAGCCTCAGCATGGACCTTGATATGTTTTATAGTTAACATATGCATGAAATAGTTGGAGAATCATGTAGAGCTTTTGCTGGAAATAAAAGAAATAGAAGAAAACTGCATCGCAAACCCCCGAGGAACATCATCTTCAGTCTAACCAGCTGGAGTCCTCCTGTATTCCAGACTGAGCTCATTTATGCATATCTGTACTTTTTACATATCTGTATGCTTTTTAGAGTTTGTGGAACTGAAGTTTGCTTTGAAGCTGATTCTCTGTCTGTCTATCTCCTCTCTCCTTTTAGCTTTTCATTAGTCTCTAACAAGCTGTAGGTTACTATAATCTTCCATTGCTTTTCTGTTTATCACCCCTTGGTGGAGTCACATATCCGTTCTGAAATTCATAAGGACATAGGAGGCGATTTCTTGTTCTTGCTCCATTGTCTCTCAGTGTTTTGCAAAATCTTATTAGGTTTGCCCACATTAATCCTCTTCATGCTGAACCTCTTGAAATCTAAATATAATTCTCTATGGCATTGAATATATTTCCTCAGAGATGATTATAGTTGTAATATACAAAGCACAAGCCATTTTATGACCACTCCAATCCTACTAACAGACATAGGGTGACGGTTATGAGCTACATTTATATCATACTCATTTTCATAACAATGTTAAGATGCCAATAATGGTTTTCCTAATTTCACAAACAAAATAATGGAGATTATGGAATGGAAGGTTGACTTACCCAATATTAAAATCATGTTCTGTACATTTTAGATCTTCTTATGTGTGCAGAAACAATAAAGTACAATGGCAAAGCAAATATTTCCTGTTTATTGCATTTTTGTTCCTATTACATTGAAAGCAAAGATATTTTATCCAGTACAGTTCCTGACACACAGCCTTGCATATATGCAGAAATGGATCAATTGATACATTGTGAATAAAAATGAAAACCTTATATTCTCCCTAAAAGTGAATTTTAAAGTTGTAATTTAGAGTAAATTGAGATGTATTGTTCTTGAATTGACAATGTTAAAAAATAATAGGCTTCTTAAATACAACTGAACAAAATATTTTATATAATTTTTAATGTTTTTAAATACAATTTTGATGTTAAAAACTTACTGTTCCTAAATACTTAAGAACACTCTTCTCAATCTATATAACATTACTTATTATGTATGTGTAGGCATATAAAAGTTAATGAAATGGAGTGCATGAGTTTGAAAATGAGCAAGAAGAGGCATATAGGGATATTCAAGAGAGAACAGGAAGGGGGAATGATGCTGTTTTATTATAATCTCAAAAAATGATAAAAATCAAGTGGGAACAATGGAAAAGTTCACTTTTGAACTTAAAAAAATATTCTGAGCTTGTTGATGATTCATTTGTTCATAAAATATGACCTGATCATTTCAAATTTTTATTCAAATACAGTACATAAGATCAGGACTACAATATCACACATACATTTTTAATAAATAACATTACCCATAGTAATGTAGCCAAACTGTCATACTAATATGCTTTTCTCTCTAAAAATCATTACACATTAAATAAGGGTATATTCATTAGATAATAATCCTATTTAAGGTTCTTAACACATCTTCATTTGTGTGTGGTTATCTATAATATATTGTTTTTGGCTATTTCATTTTCTTATGTGAAATGAAAACCACATAGCAGATTTTGAATATTTATTTCTTCTCTTGAGAAGCAGCAGCAGCAGCAGGAGGAGGAGCTAGAGTAGCATCTGATCTTTGCTGTTTGTTGCAACCTAGTAACTCAGAATAATGCTGGAACTTGGAGCTAGAATTGTCTGGCTTTAACAACCTTCTCTGTGGGAGCTGTCTCTCCAGAATTTGGTATGCTGTTGGTAGAAAACTGCTATGTAGTAGCATCTTGTTTTGGAAGTGAACTTGCTGTGATGGCCACATTCTAGGGCCATGGCTTCAGGTGTCCAGATGTGACTCCTTATAAGGAAGACGAGGCACTGGCTTGTTCTCTTGGATTCTGTTCAGAACATCAGAAGACAGAAATCCCCTCATCAGGAACAGGAACACCAGGGAGTTTTTTAATATTATTTGTGTGCTTCCATAATAACTGCCTGTTTATCATTTATCTTGGGTCTTGTAGACTCATTTAAACCGTGACTTTGCTGCTCCTCTGACTTGTTCATTAGAGTTTACATTTCACTTAAATTTCTATAAACCACACTGAGCAACCATCCACTCTGTTCAGGAGATGTGGGACTTAGACTTGCTGGAAGTCTCTTATAAGCTTCAGTGTGTAAGTCTGTTTCTCCCCCTTGTAGTTTTAGATGTTATTCACATTTTCTTTTTTTTCTTCTGTCAATAAGATTTAGTTCAAATATTGCCTCAATGTTCGAGTCATTGGAATAGTTTCTGATAGCATGCAAGTTGTTCCTGTCTGCATTATATTTTATGGAAGACAAAAAACTGATATATTAGTTTCTTGTGATTTGATTTTATGTTTTAGTACCTTAGAATATAATTCTTTATCTTCAGAAAGCACACATACTTTGCAAAGAAAAGAACATTTTGATAAGCTTTTTCGCTAGGGAAAAAGTAAATAAAATCTGAGACAATAAAGAAATGGACTATTTGTCACAAAATGTCACACTACCTTTTTTTTAACTTTCAGTAGTTACTTTATTTTGATACATTGTTAACTAAAGTATAATTGGTAACTTTCCCATTTCTTTTCTCCATTGACACCCTTGTCTCTCCCTCCAATGCCTGGCATGTTTCCCCATGTTCAAATTGATAGCTTCCTTTTCTTTGATAATTTTTGTTACATGTATATGCAGAAATACATAAATACAACCTACTAAATATACTTTTGTATATTAATTATCTCTATATAGCCTTTACAATATAAATGCTATGTGGTGATTATCTATCCTCCTTAGAGTATAAACACAAGAGAAAAAAGTCTCAGTATAGATGATACTCAGTAAAAGATATTCATAGAGATGCAGTTATTTTTAGAATCTTCCAACTCATGACTGGATGAATCAATAACATGTAGGATACAGATGGTTGGCTGATTGCAGAAAGACAAACTCAGAAACTAAATTCAATGGCAACGTTTGTCTACTAAAACAGGATATACAACATGGAGTAATTAATAAAAATGTACTTATTTCTCACAGTCCTGAAAGCAGAAAAACCCAAAGTCATGGTGATTTCAAGTTGGATTGTCTATCAAGGGCTATTTTATTTGCCAAAAGAAATTCTGTTTCCTCAAATGGTAGAAGTGACTAGAGTGCTGCTTGAAGTCTCTTTTAACAAGATCTTCATGCATCCAGAGGGAGCAGATTTTATGCCCAGTCATTCCATACAAGCCTTCCTTGATCATACCATCACATGGGCTGTTGTGTTTCAATACTGGAGTGGTGTGGCTAACATTCAAGCTAACAAATTGGTGTAAAGTATATTTACAACATGTCTGACTCTTGGGGTCTCTTTTTTATTTCAAGTCATTAATGTCTTATTATTTCTAATAATAGCATGGCGATACAGCTTGTCTCCCAATTGCTCTAATTTTGACTGAGGTTTGTGTCTACACATCAACACTAGTTCAAAAACTGGTGATTTTTAATTTTTGTTTTGGGACTTACTTAGATTATACTGATCAATCTTTAGAAAGGAAGTTTCTCCTGTCTGGTACTGGTTTTTGTTAGACTATGGTTTGCATGTAAAGCATTATCAGTCCAAATGTCTTAACTCCCTTTAACTTTGTGTGCATGTGTTATCACACATGTATGTATACATGTATATATCATATACATGTTGTCACTATTTAGGCATCTGTACTGGCCTGTTCTTAGAGTTCTGGCAGACAACCAGCTACACCCAGCTACAACCACTAAGAACACCTCCTGTGCATATTCACCATGTTCTCTTTTCAAAGGGCTCATCCCACCTTCCATCTCTCTCTCTCTCTCTCTCTCTCTCTCTCTCTCTCTCTCTCTCTCTCTCTCTCTCTCTGTCTGTCTAGCTGTCTCTATCTGTGTGTGTGTGTGTCTGTCTCTGTCTCTGTCTCTCTTTCCTCTCTCCTATTCCTATAGAGGCTGGTCTCCCCCCACCCCTTTCCCCTTTCTTTGATCTCTTTCCCTAAATAAATAAATTTTTAAAAGCCCTTTGTTTGAACCTTGTCAAATGGTGTCTTTCTCTCTCATGCTTCCTTTTCTTAAATGACAACACATATGACTTAATTGAGACCCTGGAAAATCTTTAATTTATTTTCAATTTGGTTGGCTTAAGTTTTCAGAGGTTCAATCCATTATCATCATGGTACCATATGATGGCCTGCAGGCAGACATCGTACTAGAGAAACAGCAGAGTGTCCTATATCTTCTCTTGCAGGCAACAGGAAGTGGTCTGTCTCACTGTGTATGGATTGAGTATATGATGCCTCAAAATCCACCTCTACTGTGACATACTTCCTCCAACAAGACCAAACTTCCTCGGTGCCATTCCCTTTGTGAGCCATTTGCTGTCATATATATGTATGAATATATATATATATGAATATACATATATATATATATATCCTCACACATATACACACATTAAACACTTATATGTCTTGTGTCAAAATATCAATGGTTGCCTCTCAAAAGTTAAGAGTGGCCCCTATTGCCTCATAGAACACAGAAACCAAACACAAAATTCATAATGATTTTAGCCAAATCTGACACGAAAGTCTCTTTTTTATGGTCTAGCTTCCACTGTACCAGAAAACACTATGCAAGCTGTCATGGGAGGGAAGAAGCTAAACAGTCTTACCCACCTATGGTAACCATAAACATAAACATGACCAATAAGGAAATATTAATGAGGGTGTAGTAAGTAGCATTCATAAGTCAGTGGTACTCGATAGCTATCTAGTCAGACTTACACCACAGTGAACAAAGGGGAAATCATGTTGGGTACCAAAAATGTAGCCTGTTTCTGAGGGATAGAGAAGAAATGGGTATTAGAAAAGAATCTACTATTGTTATTTTGCTATACCAGAAAAATTGCTTACTGCATCCTAAATCTTAGCTGTATACCCATAGATGAGGAAAGCTACCACCAATGAGTCTTTGGAGACCATAACAAACCATTACAGACCATTACAGAAAACCATGGTTGAATGAATAGTGGAGACTGCAGCCCCATTGGATATATCTGCACCATAGCTCCCATCACTTGTGGCTCGGGAACATTGCCAAAGATGGGAAGGAAGCTTATCATAACCAAAATACCAGGAGCTCTTCAGTGTAACATATTTTTCTAAAAATGGCTGCCAAAATAAGACTAGAACAAATGCAATATACACAGAAAGGGAATATTTTTTTTTACTGGGTCTAAACCTGAGACAAAGATCTACAGGCAATTAATGACTGCTTGGAGAAGGATAATAGGCTCTTCCAGGAATGAGGCCTTATTGGTTGTCAAATGCAGAGTTGTGTATATGCAAACAACAAAAATGTACTCAGAAGGTAGTATTTATATATTTGAGCATATGTGTATGTGTATAACAATAATATTCAAATAAATAGAGGCAGTCAATTTGATGGGGGAAAACATGGAAGATGCTGGAGAGAAGAAAGGGAAGAGGGCAAGTAGTGTAATTATATTGCAACTAAAATTATACTTAAAATAGATTTTGCAATGTTATTTATTAAAATATCATGTACTTTATTTAAACTTTGACAATAATATACATGTAAACTATGAATCTTGTTTGTACCTCCAACTTCCCTTCTGTCTCTCCCAGTTGCAATGTAATTTAGAAAAAACTTTTATTGTTTCTGTGATTTTTTTCTCATTCACACATACATTCCAATATATAGAAAAAATAAGAAGATAGATAGACTGGTTTATAAGCAGAAATACCTGCCGAAATTATACATATGTTTGATAATCATTATTCTGGTTGACAATGATGGCAAATTCCTTTCACTGGTGGGCACATTACGTTTGTCACACTAGAATATGAACAAATATGCACCTATGTCATGCAGCTATATTATTTATCATGTTAGCCCACAGGAAATCATGTAAGATTAATATTCAGATGTTTTCTTTAAAAGCTCTCTTTTCCAGCTGTAATATTCAGAGATAAATTAAAGTAAATTTTACCTGTATTCACTTGGTGTAGAGAGCCACAAAGTGCCACGCCTTAAAGTGGTGCTGGCTTCCACCTTACACCTTCCCGTTGGTGAAGGCTCTCTGGTGTAAACAAGCCCTTAATTGGTTAAGTCTGTTCAGCCTGTCTGCTTCCATATTAGAGTAGCCTATCTGCAGGGTCCACGTAGCTCACTGGGGTTGGTTAGCTCAAGGGTATTTAAGCCTGTGCAGGGGTCCCCCGGGCTCTCGTGGGTCAGAGGAAACATGTTTCCTCCTGATTAAAACTGCATGAAGAAGATCTTCCCAGAGTCACATCCGTCCTTGCTGGCAGGGGCAGGTGCGGTACAGATGATGGCCCATACTGGGAATTTTTCAGATCTGAACTTATTGCAGTCAGGGCAGCACTGGCAAGTTCCCAAGGTAAGTTGGGACCAAATTTAAGGCCCTTGGTAAAGAGGCCATAATGTCTCCAGTAAGGAGAAATGAAGTCCCAGGTAAGTTGGGACCAAATTAAAGACCACAGGGAATAAAAGCGGGCAATAAAGTCTCAGGCATTGAGCCAACGGTTGTAACAAACGGAAAGTAAAAATTTTAAGATGGGGACTTCTCAGTCTCATCCAATTTTTCTGACTCTTCAGGAGCTACTTTTGTCAAAGAAACTTAAAATAAAGAAAAGCACACTAGAAAGATTCCTGAGTGAATGAATGCAATGCCATTGCACCTTGGTTCGCAGTTTCGGGAGACCTCATGGTAGCGTGCTGGGACAAATTAGGCAGGGATCTTGACTTTGTTTGGGAACAAGGGACACTAAAGTCCGAAGTCCGACCTGTTTGGAAGTTAGTGCATAGCTGTATTGAAAACAAGAGGTACTGTAAAGAGGCAATGGAAAAGGGAAAGCTGCACTAGAAATGTTGCAAGAAGAAAGATCAGAAGAGGTTGAGAGCCCAGGAGAGTCAATTACGGATGAAACAGATTCTGAGGAAGAATTGCAAGTCCATGTAGAAAAGGTTCAGAAACAATTCCTTAAGGGGCAGAGGGGGAAGGGAGAGGAGAAATGGCGATTTGGGGATGAGAAGGACCCTCCTGGAACAATGCCTTCAGTGCCTTCTCCTGATCAGAGTGAGGAAGGGTGGGGCTGAGGTACAGGGTGTTGCTTTTGCCCTGAGGTCTGGAAAGCCATACAAAATCACTTAAGTCTTGAACAAGTAAATCAGATTGCCATAAAAGCATGGAAGTCATTACCTAATAAGGGAGAGGTGAATGGTAACCTCACTAAGATACTACAAGGCCACATAAAACCATTTTCAGATTTTATGGCCTGTTTGGTAGAAGCTTCAGGGAGAGATTTTGGCATTACAGCAGCCATAGTTGCAGCTATCTCTTTTGCAGTTGTGGATTCAGTCACAGCTGCTATGGCTATGAATACATCGGTGCAGACAGTCTCTAAGCTAAATGAGTTGTCAAAGAATGTGGCTACTGCCTTGGATGCTCAATCCACAATTGATGCTCCACTAAAAGGAGGTTTAATGATTGTAAACCAAAGAATTGATCTGATGAAGGAGCAAATAGATACCTTGTGGCAGCTGGCCCAACTGGGATGTGAAATGAAATATCCAGCTTTGTGTGTTACCAGCATTCAGTATGAGAACTTTACACATGCTGCTAATTTGTCACAACAGTTGTCTAGCTATCTTTTAGGAAATTGATCTGCTGACTTTGATGACCTGATGGCACAGCTGTGAGTGGCCATTGTTGCAATGAATTCGACACGTGTGGACATGGGAATGGCTGTCGGATTCTCATCGTGGTTCCCATTGCCATGGATCATCTGAAAGAGTGGGCGGGAATGGGAGCCATGGCTGTCCTCTTGTTGTTTATCTCCTTCGTGGGCCTGTGGTGCCTTTGCAAGATGAGGTTTGCTCAGAAGTGGTATGCAGCTATGGTTGTCCAGGCATTTACCACCATTGGGGCAGAACAGTCTCCCCAAGCATGGCTTGAAGTCATGAAGTATTGATTTTTCATGCTCAGGTTGTATGGCTTAGCACTGCACACCGAGTTAGCTCTGGAAGTAAGCAACTCCGAGAAAGGCAAGTCTGGTTGCATGTGGGTTGGTGTTCAAGGCCCCACCTCCAGGAAAAAGATGCCAGACGGGTGTGACACTGACTTGGCGAACTACCAGGATTCAGGGTCATTACAATGTCCACTGCTTTACTGGAGACCAGACCACGATCCTTGCCTGTTGCGTTATTAAAACAATAAGGGGGAACTTAGAGAACCGCAAAGTGCCACGCCTTAAAGTGGCGCTGGCTTCAGCCTTACACCTTCCTGTTGGTGAGGGCTCTCTGGCGTAAACAAGCCCTTAATTGGTTAAGTCTGTTCAGCCTGTCTGCTTCCGCATTTGAGTAGCCTATCTGCAGGGTCCACGTAGCTCACTGGTGTTGGTTAGTGCAAGGGTATTTAAGCCTGTGCAGGGGTCTCCCGAGCTCCCGCGGGTCAGAAGAACATGTTTCAAGGATCCTGATTAAAACTGCATGAAGAAGATCTTCCCAGAGTTCCGTCATCCTTGCTGGCGAGGGCATGCGCGAGGTACAACTTGGTTTTTTTTGAAAGAACTCTACGTGTGTGTGTGTGTGTGTGTGTGTGTGTGTGTGTGTGTATGATCTTTCTAAAATGTGGGTTACCATTCTCTTCTAAATGGTCCCATTGTATTAAGTGAAATGTCTTCTAGCCATGTTAAGTTTCTGGCTATGAGTTGTGATCACCTTACATTTTCACATGTCCTTCACCTTCTTTCTGTCATTGCTCTTTGGAGATAAGGAGCAAGAACACTCTAAAGAGAACATCAGCTAATACAATAATCACAGAAGGATGAGCTAATTAAAGATATGCAATTATTGATTAAAATAAAAATGTTTTCTGTAGATAAAACTCAATAAATAAAATATAAACATTTGGTAATTACATATAAAGTTAGAAAATTTGAAAGTTCAATCATAATATTTTGTATAAATTTCATAATTTGTTTCTTGATATTCATTATTGAAGATGATATTTCCTCAATTAGCTATTCTTAAATTTAAAACTCACTTAGGAAACTTTTCTACCCTAGAGAATAATTATAAGAACACAGAGGTTGAAATGAAGATTAAAGTTTTATGCTCTAATCTTAAATATTTGTTTTTGTTAATGTTGGAGACCTGTGACCACTCAAAATACTCTTTAAGGACACTTAGACAAGCAGAATTTATGTGTGCATGTGCTTTGAGTAAAGATGCTAAGAATGACAAATGTAAGTAATATTTAGTAGGTAAAAAGATAAATTTATAACTTATGTTTTAAACTAGTACTCTGATAAGATACATGTATTCTATGAGTCCATTTAGGATTGCATTTCTAAAAGTGTAGATTATGCAATGAAATGTTTTTTCTTAACATTACCTTTGTACTGAGATTCACAATAGTAATTATAAAATAATAATGGCATCCATTTGTTTTAAGTGCCAATTTTCATGTGTGAATCAATAAAGAAGCTTTATTATCAGCCCTATAAGAAGAGTGGCAATTGAATAGTCCAATATCAGGATATGCAATAGGATCTGTTATTTCACCCAAAAGATTCATAAACCCCAAGCAAGAAGAGAGGAAAGTAAAGGAGTCTAAATAAGAACAACTTATAGGTCTGAACAATCTTTCAAACGATTAAGATGGAACTGAAAAAGAGAAAAAATCTACCCCCACAGATAGCCTATGAATACATGTCAACTTAGATTCTCCATTTTTAGGCTCCTCATATTTTTAGATTCCAAACCTAAGATCAATTTCTTTAGAATTTTTGTTTAGAACACCACTGAGGTTCAATATGCCTACAAGAAAATTAATACATCAAATTTAAATATCAGTTATTAAAATGACAGTATATAAACTTCTTATAAGCAACTCAAAAAATAAATTAGAGCTATTTGAAAATAGACAAATGAATAATTAAATAAGCATATTTTTATTTATAAAATAAGTAAAAAATAGATAGGCATAAATACAACTAGGGAAGTTAAGGACCTATATCCCATAATGTATTTTTAAAATGACAATACGCTCAAAGAAACACAAATAAATAGAAAGCTCCCATGTTTATTAATGAGAATTAATTATTAATTAATTAATAATCTCAAAAATCTATCATGGAAAGGGACCTATTGCTTCACTTTAACAATGAATAAAATTACAACACCATTTTTCACATACATAGAACTAATAATTCTCATATTAATGTAGAACTTTAAAACACAGGATGCCTCAGATCAGGGCCACACCTTTAATCCCAGTATTTGGGCTTAAAGGAACTCTCTGATGTCTAAGTCAGCCTGGTTTACATAGAGAGTTCCAGAACAGCAAGATTTACACAGAGAAACATTATTCCAAAAATATAATTAAATAAAAAAATCAACTCATTGAAAAAATAAATCTATCTGAAACAAAACAAAACAAAAGGCCATTAAGAAATCAAAGCAGGTCAGAGCACAAAGTCGAAAGCCTGAGGCATCAAAGTACTTAGCTTCATTTTTAAGCAGCATCTAAGTCACCAAAGTGACATTTTCTGGTAAAAAATCTCAACCTATAAAGTGAGAGGGCAGGATATAGAGTTAGGAAATAAGCCCAAGAATCAACTGGTTATTGTTAAGTTTTCAATAATTTACATGGGGAAACATTGGGTATTTTTCAATAAATGACATTAGGAAAACCTTACATCACATGTGGAATTTGGAATAAATGAAAATGAAAGTCATAATTAAACGTCCTGGGAATGTACATGATTACAGCTAAATGAACTTGAATACAAGGAAATTAGTTTTATGTCAGATACAAATGGTTTTACGTATTCTCTGTGAATTCATGGTTAGTAAAACTCTGGAGGGGTGCATATATTATAGCATGAGTTATATAAGTTGTTGCTTTTTTTGGTCATTAAGTCACAGTTTTAGGAATATGGAATGTCTCCAAGAGATTTTAAGAGACAATATCTACTTATTGGTTAATGTCTATCTACTTTCACAGAGAAAGGTAAAAAGTGAATAGAAATCATTTACTCTCTTTTTATTTTCCTGTTCTTTCTTGCATTTTTAAAAATATGGATTAAAAACAGCAGTGATAAGGATGAGCAACATAAAATGCAATAAGTAGCTTTCCAGATAACGATGACAGAACTGGAATACTGAAGAGAAAACAGACATGGTGTCTGTTCTTTTCTGAGGAAATGGATTTTCTGAACTGATGTGGGACCAAAAGTGTCAGTTGAATTTAATGAGATAGAAAATGGTAGCAGGAACTATGGTGTTCATAGTTTTGGGATCAAGAAACAAGGGATACTTTCATTTGTCTTTCCCCCTAAATAATAAGTAGTTCAGTATATCTGAAATCAGCATGTGTCCTCAAGTTAAGTTCAAATTTGGTTTTCTATTTCTTGAGATCTTTTACAGTTGTTGCAGTTAGGAAACAATAGAGAAATTCCATGTTTTGTAATGAAATAATCAAAGAAAAATGCATGTGGTATTATTACCAATGTGGTTAAATGGATTAAAATTATTTTCAATGAATCAATGAACTTCAGATCAACCAGATGGGTTGCTAGATCACAGACAATTATGTTCTGCTTTATGTTTCAGGAATAATAGTTTTAAAACATAGGCACTCTGAGACATTCTTATAGTAGATAATAGATCATAATCTTGAAACACAGAAGAAAAATGTTATCTAAAAACATCCTCAAATTTCAGCTAAAAAAATTCTTCCTCCAAAGAAGAGTTGATATGAGGAGAGTCCTTTTGACATAATAATTTATTTTTAGTGTGAACAGTATAGGGCAGTGTAGATATGTCCTGCTCCAAGCTGGAGTATTGAATACAAGTTTCAGTATCACACTAGCATTTATTAGACACGTATAATATAGCCTCCACACATACCATATGAATAAGAATTAACAGCCAGATACAGTATGTACACTTACAGTTAATTTCCTTTGTGCATATTAATGTCTGCAAGGATTAGAATAGACTTTGATATTGGAAACTGGTGTGGTATAACTGAAACTTCTGTAATGAAGATGTCCTTTCCTATCCAATGTAGTAGGCAGCAGGAAAAAATAACTTCAAACATGGTTAAAAACTATGAGCAACAGATATTATTTTGGTGTATTTATAGTCTGTTTAAATAGGAACTGTTTGGCTATTCTATTGTCTTTAAATGTATTTATAAGAATAGCATAAACCTTCTAAAACAGTGGGACATTTGTTCCTTATTTAGCCTTCACTCAAGAGCTAAAAGGTGTATGGTATACTTCTAAGTGTTGTACATCCATTGGTTATTTGCACCATAACCAATGCTAGGACATCACTCATTGCATTATAGTCATTTGATTACGTACCTGTTACCCACTATGTCCCAACTATCAGCTTAGCACCAAGATTTAGCTATAGGTGTCTCAAGAGCTAAAGTCACATATTGATCTTCATAGTGCCATACACTAAGTACCACCTTTAGCATGATGAGTTCAATGCAGTTCACAAAAGCAAAAGATAAACAAGAGCAAAAGATAAACCCAGAGGTATTTATTCTGATTAAAAAATAGTGAACTTTCAAATGCAATGCAACAATATTTTGTACAATAACCATCAATGGTTCTCTGACCGGCAAACAAACAGAACACACTTCAACAAGAATAATAAACTCTTGCTTTCATCAAACTAAAATCTGTGTTTATCCTTTGAAGTCAGGCTGAGGGAAAGAAAATGCCAATACATAATAATAAGCACATACATACAACCTGATACTTCCTGAGCAATATGAAAATCAACAATATTTGGCAATTTTGAATTAACAATGCAAGAGTTAGATCTGGGGCATAGAAAAAGAAATGTCTCCCTGAGAGACTGGCTAACTGGCAGATATCTGAAGTCCCTAATTCTCTGGATGGTATGAGCTAAAAGAAAATGAAAAAAGAAAAAGATCAGCTGCTGAAGAAATAACCCCGAGGTCACTAGCAGTAGGTGGAAAGTTGAGCCTTATGCCAGGGTAGGACTAGATAAATGCTTTTGGGACAAGCAGTATCAACAAGCAGATAAACAGCTTAGGGCACAGGCAGATGACTTGCCAATCCCATCTTCTGGTTGTTTGTGCTCTCCCAGAGAAAGGACAGGCTGCCCATCACTATAGTGATTTCTAATGATGCACTCAATCACTATATTTATCACATCTCTCAAACTGGGTATCTGCTGAAAAAACTATAACTTCACTAATATTAGAGCCACATTAATTAGTCATGGTGAACTAAAGTATGGCCTGCTCAATCAGAGGGATTTCATGCTTAATACTGCAAACTAACTCTAGTTAACTACCCATGGCTAGAGAGGCCAGAGACCCTAGAGGAGCTCCTACTACTATCATTTTTATTACTCATTATAAATATAAATTATATTCTTAACTTTGTACTTGTGGACAAGTGTAGCTGACTTCTTTTACCAAAGTAGCTCCTTTTTGCAGTGGATGTACTGCTAAAGAGTCCACAACTCACAGCAATTCAAAATTCAATGAATAAGTGACTAGTTTCTCAGCTCCAACAGGAAAGTTTATAATGTAACCACTATAACTAAGGCTTACAGACTATCATGGAAGAGAAGATATAAATATTGTGTCAGAAAACCAGAGTACCTACCATTAGAAACCATCACTTTGACATGGTAAAATTGAAGAACCCATGAATGTTCAATAATATCATTGCGTAAGCAAAATCTGCATAATAATATCAGTTGACAAGCCAATGTGGATCAGGAAAATTTCACAAGACACCACTACTAGATTATCTATAGGCAGTAAATGGCTGCTAAGAGAGAATCAGTTTTGTACTAGCAGTAACCTTTTGATAACTTGTCCAAACTCAAGTGGGTAGCCATAAAAAAATGAACATAAGATCAAAACTAAATGGGCTCAGTCAATTGTGTAGATATGTATGCATCTGAACGTATCTACAACAATAATAATTATAGAGAAAGATGTCATAACCTTGAGAAGGACTCAGGGAGGGAAGGGAGGAAAAGAGGGATGCATGGATGGGGGGGATGGGAAGTGGGAGGGGTGGAGGTGTTGAGATCGTGCATAAATTCTCAAAAATATTAATTTAAAAGTCATTTTCAAATTTCTATGCTACTACATTACTTGAATTATTCAGAGAGGAGAAGGTAACAGTCCTTGCCAGTAGCTCCAATACCCCATGTTTAAATGCCAGAACCTACAAGGTGGAACATGGTGAATACCATACCCTCTTTTGGCCTCAGTGAGCTCCTGTGCACATTTTTACATAAGCACATACCCCAAAAGAAAACAGAATAGTTTTTTAAAATTAAAGAAATCTAACAATACCATTATCACAAATCAAAGTAATAAGATTTATTATGTAATAGTTTTTTTCAAAATTACCTCCAGTCAAGTTCATCTTCTCATAGTTGTTCAATTTGAAAAAAATAAATTCAGCAAGATGTTAACTGCATTTGTCTCATATAATTCTTAATTTAAAAAAAAATAGAATAGCATGGTAACTATGCCCCTTTTAAAAACAGATTTTAAAGCCTGTAATACAGCAACATAATCTCTAGGTATCGTTTTTTTGGTAGATTTCTAGAACATATTCATCTTGTAGAATTGAAACTTCTTACTAATGAAGGGCAATTCTCCATTTCCCCTTCTTAGGCAAGCTTTATTGTGCTACCTGATTCCATGTGTGTGTCTCTCAAATACACAATAGAATGGGGTTGTATGCTGTTTACTCTTTTATGAATAACTTTTATGAAATTAGAATGTCATAAAAGCTCACATGATAAGAGTTACCTCTTTTCCTGAATGATATGTCACAGTATGTGTATGCCTCCTTTATTTATCAGTGGGTAATAGATTAGATGATTGTGCTGCTGGCTATCATTTGTGTTGTGCACATGCTCTACAGTTAACTCTGAGGAGTTAACTGTGAAAATGGAGTCCTGTGAGCCGAATATATTCACTATATATATATATATTCAGAATATATTCAGAATATATTCACTATAAGAAAACATTAGTCTTGCAACTTTAATTTCTGTTTCATTTATAAAATTTTTCACACTTCCAGAGTAAAATGGATTCAGATACCACTAGTGTTTTAACAGGTGTTTCACACTCCTCAACCACTGTCAGGTCCTTTACTGTATGCATGAATTTTGTCTTTGACTTGTTAAATGATGACTACAATGGATAGAAGGCATTACAGAACTAACGGTTTTACTTTGTACAATATAGCATCATTAACATTTGCAGAACTCTTCTAAGAGCAGGACACCAGTTATTTTTTTGAGTTATACACTTAAGACAGCATTTCCAACAAACCCATGTGTAGACTATCATTAACTCTGTTTTACAAATGGACAAACTGAAATACAAAGCAGTGAAGACTTGCTTGGTGCTGATGACATGGCTCAGTTACTAAAGGGCTGGCCCAGTATCATTAGGACCTGAGTTTGATAAAAGCCATTCTCGGTGCTACACACCTACAGTCTCAAACTGAGGATACAATAAAGATAGGTTGATGAGGCTCTATGGCCAGCCAGTCTAGCAAGTTCTAAGCCAGTGAGAAACTCTTCTCAAAAAAGAAAAAAGGGAGGCATTGAGATTGCTCCTCAGGTAAATGTACTTGTTATCAAGCTTTATAACTTGTGCTTGATCCTTGGGACCCCCATGGTGAAAGGAAAGCCTGACTCCATAAAGTTGTCTTCCAATATCCATACCCAGCCATGGCTATGTATGTGTGACCATAACACATGCACGCATGCACATGAGCGCGCACACACAAACACACAATACACACACACAAACACACAATACACGCACACACACAATACACACACACACAATACAAACACACACACGATTTACACACACACACACAATACACAAACACACACACAATACACACACACAAACACACAAACACACACAATACACACGCATGCATACACATACACACACAATATACACACCATACACATGCACACACAAGTATACACACAATACACAGGCATGCACACACACACACACACACATACACACATATATACACACACATATACATAACTACTTTTTGAAAAGAGAAAATCAATGTGGACAGTACCTAAGGAACAACACTTAAAGCTGTCCACTGCCCCGTGTCATATAGTTAATTGTTCCCTAGATTAAAAGTGTGGATTCACCAGTTTAAGATCTATGCCACTGACTCCTAACAGCTTTGCATGTGCTAATGTATTTTAAATTGTGTGTGTGTGAGAATTGCCCTAGTGCTTGTTTAGCCACACATTGGCAAGCAATCCAAACTCCCAATTTCTGAACCAGTAGTCCTGATGCTGCTCATTAAATTGACTTTCTAAGGGATGCCAGGATGCAATGATATGATATTACCTTGGGAACCACATCTACATCCCTCTGAAGATGACCTTGCAACATGTGAGTCGGGAAACTCAGTAGGGGTCTATCCAATGTCATTAGTTTTTACAACTGAACTTAACACAATGAGCTACAATATAATATTGGTTGTACCATAATACAAATTCACTCAAGAACTGGAAGATAATTTAATCTTAGTGTTAAAATCTTGGCATGAGAAAGACTAGATATTCCTACCTGATTCTCCTACAAAACAACGCTGGAGCATTGCAGAGGCTGGTCTTTTCTAACTCTGTCACCCTCCTGTAAAATAAGGAAGTGATATTGTCAGTCACACGCCTCCTGAAAATATTAAGGAGATAAATCATGGGCAATATCTCGCAAGTATTTTAGTACCTTACCATCACAAGATAGGCTGGTATGTGTCTTGACCTTGACAGCCCAGACTGAGTTTTAAATGTCTCTTGACTTTGGCTGGTTTCCAGGCAGCAATGAAATGCAAAAGTTTTACAAATTCCTCAAAAATCATCAATATAATTGCTTTATACTTTTATGTGAGTGAATGTAACACAGGTTTGAAAAGGGTTTTGAAGATCCATATACAAGGGAAAAATAACTATACAATCACTTAACCTTCTATTGGGTGGGAAAACACAGAAGACATTTTTTTTTAGTTTCATATGAACTGAAGCAAATTTCTGAAGAGTCACAGAGTTGTATTTGTCACCTGTATTTTTACAGTGTAGTACTGTTGTGTCTGATCAACAAAGGATCATTTCAGTATTTATGTTTTAAAACAGCTCTAATTAGGGTAATTGACTTGAATGACACATGAAAAAATATTTGAATAGTTGATATCACCATCGTGCAGCCACGAATTCTAACATTTTGGCAGCCTCTGAGCATTTTCCTGTGTTTTCTTATTATTAGAATGAAATAAGAACGCACAATTTTTGTGCCTTGAGTTTCTGAGTTTGTACTGCACTGCCCTCTGGAGGAGACAACTTGCCATAGCATATGTTTTGTAATTTCAGGAAAAATTTATTCTCTAGAGAGAAACTGTATGATTCATGATGCCAAAATCAAAATATAAAATAAAAACTATTGTATCTAATTATAATATATAAGTTAAATGATTTAGAATGAATGAGTAGCATTAATACCAAGTATTTTATCTTTAAATACTTATACCTCTCTCTTAGTTGGCCTTTAAAATATTCTAAATATTTTATGTATCCCATAGTAATAGCACAAAGTGTGAATTTGTACCATTTGCTTCACTGATGTTGTTTGTCCTTTTAGTTTGAATATATATTCAATTACCCACTTAGGGAACTGTCATTTTAAAATTCACTTGTCCTTTCAAACATGTTCAAAGATTAATTTTTTACCACACATATCATTCAAACTACACACTGTGTATATGTCCTTTACAATGGACACACGTGCATTGACAAGGTTATAAAAATAAACTGTGAGAATATTTCTGCAGAAAATAAATATATTGAATTTGGCTGATAAAATGAAACTAGGACAGGAAATTGGGGGTGTGTTTGAAACATCTGATTGAAATGTTCCAGTAGTCTTTGAAAATTGATTTTTAATGCTCATTACAGAAATGGTACACAGTTGAACTTCTTGACACAGAGTTTAACTGTATAGGGGGAATTTATTTTGTGCTTTTTCTTTTTTACATCGGTGCAGGACTCCAAGCTTTCTTTGGGTAATGCCTTTACGCTAAGAACTAGACTATTACCAATAGAACAATGAAATAATTGAAGGAAATAATGAGTAATTGCAATCATAATGAATGAATCTCCTATTTTCCTCCTGTGTTTGCCTAGATTTTTCTCCCATTTTTATATGTGCAGATTTCTAACTAAAATCTCATTTAGACATATTTTCATTTATGTGTGTACTAGCATATCTGTGTACTAGCAGACCAATTCAAGATGAGTGGCCAAACCCCAGTAACGTGATATTACTTGTCTATTGTAGTTTTTAAAATGCATTTTTTAAATCTTAAGGTTATGCTTTAGTTACATTTCTCTCTTCCTTTTTATATATTTCCTCCCTCCAAACACTCCCAATTGCCTCTCCAATTGAACTCTCCTTCAAGTTCATGGGCTTTCATTAAAATAATTGTAATTACATACATATATGTATATACACATACATTTCTAAATATAACCTATTTAGTCTGTATAATGTTGATTGTATGTTTTTAGGGTTGACCATTAGGCACTGGACAATCAGTTTGCTCTTTCCTGGGAAGGACCGTCTCTTCTTTCAGCTTTACGTAGTTACCTATAGTTCTTTGAGTAGGGTTAAGGCCTCAGGGATTTTCCACTTCGAGTTGGGCAACTTCATTGGTGTCATTCCTGTTCAGGTCACTTTTGGGCAGGCATGTTGGTGACATTTTATGTATGTAGCTTCTGACATTACTAGAAAAAAACAGTTCACAACAGACTCTCTGATCCTCTGACTTTTATAAACTTTCAGCCACTACTTTCACAGTGTTAAGTGAATTCATAGCTTTTATGCTATATCCATTCACGACTATGACAGGCCATGCACTGTCAAAACCTGAACACAAATAAGTCATAGAGATGTTGATCACATATCTCATTAGTAGAAACAAATGAGATCCTAAGGATGAGTTTCCAAATGACACTATTTTTGTAGGGCTTAAGCTGTAAGAGAAAGCAGGGAAGGAGGCAGAGAAAGAAAGGCATGGACATTGTTTTTAGTAGTACATATTATACTAGAATAAGGAGATATTTAAGTAAATGTTAACTTATAAATCAGTAAACCAAAGTCTAAAGAACAGTGCTAGAAAAGAAGGCCAACGGGGTTGTTTGTTTGATGCGTTCATTACATGCAATTGGGTGTAAGTTGTGGCCCTGTTCCCTTTGAGTATAATGTTGAAATGGATAGTGCCTTGATTTCAATCATGTTACATTAAGTTTCTTGTCAGTACTACTCTTCTTACTTCAACTTTCAATTCCCTTCTAACCTGTGTAGTTCAATAATCCAGTAGAAATTAGCATCTAATATAAATCAGAAACAGATGCAAAACTATATTACAGTTAGATTTATTTTTGTATTCTATAAAACTATTGTTTAGCCAACTTTCTGGCCACATTTGCTAGTTTTTTCTGGTTATAGGCCTTTCATATAAATGTTAACTTCTCCAGTCAGATTTAATTTAGTACATTTATTGTGTGAAGGATTCCTTCGGTCACTATTGTACCATATAAATTAACTTCTGAGCACATTTTAGCCTTCAGAAAACAGCTAATTCTGAACCTGGTATCAAACACAAAATTTGCTTGATCCTATTCTGAATATTGAAATAATTTAATAGCATGGTAATTATAATTTTATAACTGATATTCATGCTAATTACCATAACCTGAACTACATGTGTGATCTATTTAAGGCTACTTTTTAGACTGAAGTTGTCTTTTGACAATTACATACAAGTGTATAGCATATTGTTTACTGTTTACTTTTGTTCTCTACCATCTCTTCTCTCTCAGCCTTCTCCTCCTCAACATAAGTACCCTTCCCAATTTCATGCCTTTATGTTTTTCTTTGTAGCCCACTGATTATAACCAGAGCTGTCTGTGTCACCAATACTAGGGAACCACATCTTAGAGCTGGAAAACATCACTGTTTGGTATGCCACTGAATTCAATAACTGCATCTCCTCCAGAATCCCTCAGTTACCAGCAATGAATCAGTAAGAGACTTACAGACTTACAAGTCTGTAAGTCTCTCCCAGGTTCATGATTGGTCATTGATAGGCCCAGTTTTATGCAGTGCTAGTGCAGGTAACAACTGTTGCTGTGAAATCCTGTTTCCAATGGCCATGTCACATTCTGAAGATAGCATTTTGCAGCCCATCTCATCTTCCAGATCTTATTCTTATATCCTTCCTTCCGTCTTTCTTACTTCTTCCTCCTTTTGTTTTTTTAGTTGTTGTTTGTTTTTCGAAAAAGAGTTTCTTTTTTTGTGTAACTTTGGAGTCTCTCCTGGCACTCACTCTATACATCAGACAGACCTCAAACTCATAGAGATCTGCCTGCCTCTGCCCCCCAAGTACTGGGATCAAAGGCATGCACCAACACTGCCTGGCAGATCTTGTGTTCTTCACATATTATTCACTCAATGCTTCCTGAGCCTTAAGGGGGATGGGGTGTATAAATATCTTATTAATGGCAAAGTCTTCAACCATCACTTATTTTCATCCTCTTGGGTGGCCAGGAGTCTGTGCAAACATTGGTGTTTATTATTAAGTGAAGCTTTTCTCTCTACAGATGAGAATGGGCTTTGTCAGTGGATATGAACATAGAAAGTTAGATTGCTGGATCAAGGTTTTGTTTTGTTTTTTTGTGTTTGTGTTTGATTTTTTTTTTCAGCAATAGTAACATTTCTCATAGGGTCTATGACCTCTCCAGCCACAATTGTGGGATTGGTTCATAGTACCAAGACTGCATTTCCTCCTATTTGCCAGGTTCACAGCTGGATATCACCATTCATTTCTTATCTTTTCTAGGAGCCTGCCCAGAATCTTCTATCATCCTATAGCTAAACAGCAAAGAGAGATAAGCTAAACAGCTGTATCTTGTATCTAAGGAATGGGGTGTCTTCAGAAGGAAGTTCTTATAATCTAGTTCTGGTGGGCAAGCAAAATGAATGTTAATAACTTCTAATAATATTTCCTGAGCCAAAAGACCTTTCAGATTTTTTTCTGAGTCTTATCTAGGTCCACAGTGAGTTTTTATTTTGCTTAGAATTATAGGTATGATTTTAATTTTCTAAGCTTAATTACTTTAAAAATATTTATTTTATTGTATTTAAATTATATGTGTGCCTGTGTGTTTGTGTGTGAGTATTTACACACCATTGCAGGTACCTAAGGAGTCCTAAAGTGTATGCTGTACCTCTTGGATCTGGAGTTATAGTAGTAGCTAGTCACCTGACATGGGTGATGTCTTTAACCCTAGTCTTTTGGAAGACTAGTAGCACATAGCTACTGAGTAATGTCTCCAATCTCTAAGATTAACTTTTAGAAAAGAGATCCAATGGACTGCTAAATCACCACTTTTATATAGTGATCTTAGTTTATCAACATGTGAATATGTGATAAAATTTATTTGCTTTTTTCTTGTAAAATAGAATTCTAAGCAGTTATCCCTATATCAATCCTTTTACATCCTGACATGTCAAGACTTTTGACACATGTTTATTAACTCTAATTGCACTGATACAATTTTAAGATGATTTTTTGTACAAAATCATTTGTTTAATGAGGAGATTAACTTTGTTCTATTTCTGAGAGCTGATCTTGTCATCTGATTTAAGTGTTAGATATATTCATGTGCATCTGCCTTCTACTTCTAAATGTAAAACCTTTTCATTAACTAAGTTTTTCTTAGTTAGGGTTTCTTTTGTTGCAAGAAAACATCTTGACCAAAATCCTGTTGGGAAGGAAAGGGTTTATTTGGTTTGTACCTCCACATCTCTGTAGATCAATGAAGGAAGTCAGAACAGGAACTCAAATAAGTCAGAAACCTGGAAGCAGGGGTTGATGCAGAGGCCATGGAGGAGTACTGCCTACTGGCTTGCTTTGCCTGCTTTCTTTATAGAACCACACTGGCGGGGGGCACCACCCACAATTGATTGGGAACTCTCCTATCAATTGCTAATTTATAAAATGCCCTACAGTCTGTTCTATTTTTTATTAATAATATAATTTAAAAATTTTACATGTGGAACCCAGGTTCCTCTCCCTTCCTCCCCCCAACACTCCCTGCTTCCCTCCCTCCCCCTTACCCTCTTTCCCCTGTGACATGTACTCTGGCCACCCTCCCCTCCCTTCTCCCCAACCCCATTCCACTTGTAGGACTATGCTATCCAGGCTGGGTCATATAAATCTGTCAAGTCATTTGAAGTAAGGACTAGGACTTCTCTCCTGTCTCTAGGTTAAGAGGGTATCCCTCCATGGGGGATGTGTCTGAAAGGTCCTTTTGTGCACCAGGAATACATCCTGTTTCTCCTGACTGAGGTCCCCAGACTGCTCAGTCCTTCTAGCTGAGACCCATATTCAGGGGGTCTGAGTCAGTCCCTTGCTGGGTTCTTAGCCATCTTTCTGGGAGGCCCAAGCTCCTCCTTGTTCAGGTCAGCTGTCTTTGTGAATTTCTGCAACCTGGTCTGTTCTTCTCACTCTGCATCTGGATTCTAGTTTGACTCAGTGTTTGGTTATGGGTGTTTGCTTCTGTTTCCAACAGGTACAAGATGAGGACTCCATGATGGTGGATAATTTAGTTGATGATCTCACTATCAGGGAAGGACATTTATGGTAGCCTTTTCATGGTTGCTCGAATTATTAGTTGGAGTCTGTCTTGTAGTTATCTAGACCTTTTTTTAGGTTCAGTTTTCTCTTCAGACCAATAACAGCTCCCTCTTTTATGCCCCCACCCTGACTCAATCTATATAATCACATTTGTTTTCCTCACTCCCCTTCTCTTTCTCCTAGTTCTCTCTCCATTCACTGCCCCCCCATTTCCCATGTGCTTGGTGGACTTGTCCCTCCCCCCTTTTGTGAAAGACCATATATGAATCTCTTAGAATACACCTTGTATGCCAGTTCGTCTGGTGGTATGTATTATAGGCTTGTGATCCTTTGCTCTAGGTCTAAAAACCATATATATGAGCGAGTGCATACCATGTTCCTCTTTTTGTGACAGGGTTACCTCATTCAGGATGGTTTCTTCAAGTTCCATCCACTTGCCTGCAAATTTCAAGATTCTGTTATTTTTTTCTGCAGAGTAGTATTCCATTGTGTAGATGTGCCACATCTTCTTTATCCATTCTTCTTCTTTATCCATTTCTAGGGGTATCTAGGTTGCTTCCAGGTTCATGCTATTACAAATAATGCTGCTATGAACATAGTTGAGCACATGTCTTTGTTGCATGGATGTGTGTCATTTGGGTATATACCTAAGTGGAATTGCTGGGTCCTGCAGTAAGCTAATTCCCATTTTCCTGAGGAACCACCATTCTGATCTTCAAAATGGATGTACGAGTTTGCACTCCCACCAGCAGTGAAGGAGTGTTTCCCTTTCTCCACAACAGTATCCTTTGTCTTACAGAAGCTTCTAAGTTTGAGGAAGTCCCATTTATTAATTGTTGATCTCAGTGGCTCTGCTAATGGAGTTATGTTCAGGAAGCAGTCTCCTATACCAATTTATCACAGAGGAAATCCAGACAACATTCAGGTCATACTTTGTAAACCCGTACTCTACAAAATTTGAAAATTCAAAGGAAATGGACAAATTTCTGGACAACTATCACTTACCAAAATTAAACCAAGAACAGACAAATAACTTAAATAGACCTACTACCCTCAATGAAATTGAAACAGTCATCAAGAGCCTTACAACCAAAGAAAGCCCAGGGACAGATGGCTTCAGTGCAGAATTCTACCAGAAATTCAAGGAAGAACTAATTCCAATACTCCTCAAATTGTTACACACAATAGGTTGGCGCATTACCAAACTCTTTCTATGTGGCCACAACCACCTTGGCACCCAAGCCTCAGAAAGATACAACTAAGAAAGAAAACTACAGACCAATATCCCTGATGAATATCGATGAAAAAATACTCAGTAAAATAATGGCAAACCGAATCCAAGAATACATCAGAGAAATCATCCACCATGACCAAGTATGCTTCATCCCTGGGTTGCAAGGAAGGTTTAACATACGAAAATCTATCAACGTGATCCACCATATAAACAAACCGAAAAAAGAAAAACCATATGATCATCTCCCTAGATGCTGAAAAAGCCTTCAACAAAATTCAACAACCGTTCATGATAAAGGTCTTGGAGAGATCAGGGATAACAGGAACATACCTAAACATAATAAAAGCAATATACAGTAAACCAACAGCCAACATCAAACTGAATGGAGAGAAGCATAAGGCAATTCCTCTAAAATCAGGAACAAGACAAGGCTGTCCTCTCTCTCCATATCTCTTCAATATTGTACTTGAAGTTCTAGCTAAAGCTATAAGACAAAAAAAGGAGATCAAGGGGATCCAAATTGGAAAGGAAGAATTCAAACTGTCTCTATTTGCAGATGATATGATAGTTTACATAAGCGACCAAATAAACTCTACCAGGTAACTCCTACAGCTGAAAAACACCTTCAGCAAACTAGCAGGATACATGATAAACTCAAAAAAAAAAAATCAGTATCCCTACTTTATTCAGATCACAAAGAGGCTGAGAAAGAAATCAGAGAAAGATCACCCTTTACAATATCCAGAAACACCATAAAACATGAGATGTTTAAGAGGAGAAAGCTCTTCCTCTGAGTGTAGAGATATCACCAGCTACTTCAAGAACTCTGACTTTTCCTCCATGGTGGATGCTAATCTGGAATCTGTGGTTAAAATAAACCGGTGCCCTTTATTTTCTTTTGCCAGAATCATTTTTCACAGCAAGAAGAAAAGAAACAAAGATAACTAGCAAATACAGGGAATTGAAACCTTAATGTATCTGTCACAGGATTTAAAAGAAAGTCAGACAGGGGCTGCTGAAAGCAGTATGACACATTGACAAGAATTAAGCAGAAAGTTCAGTGTGCCCTCTCTTTTCTGATATATACAGAAAAGAATTGAAAGCATAGATTTACACATATTATGCGATGTTCTTAGCAGCTTAGTTTTTATTGGAAAATGGCTACAGCCAAAATGTTCTTGGGTGGCTGGATGAACACAAAATGGAGTATTCTTACAGGATTGATTAATATTCTGTGACACTATGGAGAATGTTTTGGAAGAGATTAACATTAAACTGCTGAACTTTTAATTAACATATAATCCTTAATAATGGAGATGGGCCTCATCCAATTTGTCAAAGGACAGAATGAAACAAAAAGACTGGCTTCCTAGGTTATGCAAATTCATCAGACTTGCTCCTGGCTTCATGGGTACCAACAGCACTGCTAGAAATTCAATCTGCTGGACATTGAATTATAATAATCTTTTTGAGGTTTGAAATTCCCAGAAATCAATAGACATTTTTGTATCTCCCTATTATGTAAGATAATTCCTCATAATATTTTTATTTTATAATTTTTTATTTAAATTTGAAACAAGCTTGTTTTACATGTCAAATCCAGTTACAGCACCCTCCTGTCCTCCCCTATTTCCCCCACCAACCCCCATCACATCCCCTTTCTGCTCCCTAGGGAGGGTGAGGCCTTCCATGGGGAGTCTTGAAAGCCTGTCATATCATTTGGAGCATGGCCCAGACTCTTCCCTATGTTTGTAGACTGAGGGATTATCCCTCTATGTGGAATGGGCTCCCAAAGTCCATTCGTATACTAAGGATAACTACTGATCCACAACTCCAAAAAAAACTAAGAAACAAGGAGGATTCTAAAAGAGATAATATACACAGTCCTCTGGAGTAGGGGAATGGGACAAGATCTTCCAAGAAAATTGGGAGCATGGGGGAGAGGGAGTGGAGAGGTGGGCATGACTAAGCAAGAAGATTGTGTAAAGAAAGAATAGAGGAGAGCAAGAAGAGAGATACCATAATAGAGGGAGCCATTATAGGTTTTAAGAAATAATATTTTTATATGGAGAAATGATTTGTTTCTTTGGAGGACCCTACCAACAAAGAAATGATCCTAAATCTTTAAAAATGAATGGACTACCTGCTAAGATTATAATGGAACCTTAAAAACACAAATTGAAATAAGCCAGTAGCCAGGTGCTGGTAGCACATACCATTAGTCCCAGTACTCGGGCGGTGCTTGTGTGAGGTCAAGGTCAGACTGGTCTACAAAGTGAGTTACAAGACAGCCAGAGCAGTTACATAGGAAAATCCTGCCTTTACCTCCCTTAACCCAAACTAAAGAACCAGCCAGTATACACAAGATAAATATTGCAATGTTAAATTTATATTAGTTATCAAGAGCAATCAAACTTATGATTGCACAGGAAAGTAGCAGTCATCTATGATGTGGTTAGAAAGAGTATTGCACATTGATTAATGTGTACAATGTTTCAGTATGGGTTAATGAAAAGTTCTAAACATAGTTATAGTGTTAGTTGAATAATAAAGGTTAATATATTTAATATCATTGAACCTTGCACTTAAAATTATTTAAATGGTAGCATATATTTCATGTCATATTGTACTACATTTTGCCAGAATAACTGGAGATGACAAAAGAATGAATCCTTCTGTTTTAATGAATTATAAGTATATCTATAGCAAATCATAATGGGATAGTTCACTTTTAAAGTGGTCCAAAGAGTTACAGTATCATCTCCTATTCTGTACACAAATCCCTAGGTTTCTGTTCCAAGAGTTCTGTTGAGACAATATTGAGAAGGAAGGCCTTGTGGTACTGTGGAATCTGTTCTTAGGTTGCATGGATTTTGGTCAGCTAGAATCCTGAAATAAATATCATATTAGTTTTGTCCAATGACCCATACCTGTGCACATTGTTAGTTTCTCAGTCCATGCCATGAGCAAGAACACAGCATCACTCAAACTATAGATGTTTATGAGTGAAAGCAGCCATCAGGTATCAAATGTCTTTCTTTCTCTGGTGATAAGCCACTGGTTAACTTTTAACTTTTTAACCAATCTTATTTTGCATAGGAATTCAAGTTCCCTCTCCTGAATGTTGTCCCATTTCCCCCACCATCTCCCCATTCCACTCCCAATCCACTACTCAGGGGAATCATCAAAGTTTGTCACATTCTTTAAGACAGGACCAAGGCCCTCCCCGCTGTATCTAGGCTGAGGAGCAACCTCCATAAGGAATGAGCTCCAAAAAGGCTGTTCAATTACTAGGGACAAATATTAGTTCCACTGCTAGTGCTAGAGACTTTCCACATACCCCCACCTCTCAACTCCATTTAGGGGGACTAGTCCTATGCAGGTTGCCCAGCTGTCAGTTTGAAATCACTGAGCTCCCAATTGTTCAGGTCAGCTGTTTCTGTGGTTTCCCCAACATGGTCTTGACACCTTTGCACATATTAGCATTCCTTCCTCTCTACAAATGGACTCCAGGAGTTTGGCTAAGTGTGAATCTCTGCTTTTGCTTCTATCAGTTACTGGATGAAGGCTCTATGACAATTAGTTATTAATCTGATTATAGGGCAAGAGCACTTAAGGTCACCTCTCTACTATTGCTTAGAATGTTAGTTGGTTTCATCTGTGTGGGTTCCTGAGAATTTTCCTGGTGCCAGGTTTCTTACTAACCCCATAATTGCTCCTTCCATCAAGGTATCTCTTTCCTTGCTCTCCCTCTCTGTCCTCCCCCTAACTTGAATTTCCCAATCCCTCATGTTCTCCTTCCCACTCCCCTTCATGCCTCCCCACTCTCTTCCCTCCCTCCCCGGGCTCACAATTTACTCAGGAGATCTTGTCTATTTCCCCTTTGGGGAAGTCCATATATGTCTCTCTTAGAGTCCTCCTTGTTTCCTGATTTCACTGGGGTTGTGGGCTGTAAACTGGTTATCCTTTGCTCTATGTCTAATATCCACTTATGAGTGAATACATACAGTGTTTGTCTTTCTGTGCTTCCATTACTCCACTCAGGATGGTTTTGTCTATTTCCATTCATTTGCCTACAAATTTCAAGTTGTTACTGTTTTTTACTGATGAGTAGTACTGCATAGTGTATATGTACCATATTTACTTAATACATTCTTTGGTTGAGGGGCATATAAGTTGCTGCTAGGTTCTGGATTTTACAAATAATGCTGCTATAAACTCAGTTTAACAGATACCCTTGTGATATGAGTTTACAAAACTTTGGGTATATGCCAAACAGTGGTATTTCTGGGTCTTGAGGCAGGTGGATCTCTGTGAGTTGGAGGCATCCTGGGCTACAAAGTAAATTCCAGAACAATAAAGGCAATTACACAGAGAAAACTTGTCTTGTAAATAACAAAGACAAAACCAATAGTAATAAAAAGAAAGGCAGAAAGAAAGAAAAGAAGAAAGGAAGGAAGAAAGAAAGAAAGAAGGAAGAAAGAAAGAAAGAAAGAAAGAAAGAAAGAAAGAAAGGAAGAAAGAAAAGAAGAAAGGAAGGAAGAAAGAAAGGAAGGAAGGAAGGAAGAAAGAAAGAAAGAAAGAAAGAAAGAAAGAAAGAAAGAAAGAAAGAAAGATAAAGGGAATGACACTCCTTAGGGTTCCACACACTCCTCCCAGGGAATCTCTACCCACAGTATTGATAAGTTCATAGGCTTACCTTGGTGGTTTGAAAGAAAATAGCTCCTAAAGGGAGTGACACTACTAGGAGGTTTGGTCTCGATGGAGGAAGTGTGTTATTGTGGGCTTGGGTTTTGTGGTTCCCTATGGTTGGAATATCACCCAGTGTGTCAGTTTACTTCCTGTTTTCCCTGACCACGATATAGGACTCTCACCTCCAGCACCACATCTGCCTGCAGGTCACCATACTCCCCACCATGATGATAACAGACTGAACCTCTGAAAATTAAGTTGCCCCATGAATTAAATGTTTTTATTTATGAGTTGCTGTGGTTGTGGCATCTCTTCACAACAATAAAAATCCAAACTAAAATACTTACCTACTTCAGTCTTTACCCAAATATCATTTTCTTGGAATCCAGCTTTACCTTCCTGTGATAAATAATAAAGTGCCTTTATTTGCTCTGCTAACTGTGGCCTTTTAACTCTATTGCACTTTTAACATTGTTCCTCTTCCTTAAAAGCCTCTACTCAATTACAAAATGCATTGCACAATGAAATTATTTTATTTAACACATCACAATAACTCAACACCAAATAATAATACAAGCTCACAGGGCACAGATTTTATCTAAGTTGTTCATAGATCTGTCAAAGATATCTAAATAGTTTCTGTATAATATACTTATTTGTAGTTTATGCTTTTACATATTTAAAGTATATGTGAGGGAGCACAATGAGTCCAAGAAAAATACTCATACACATGAAATATGTAAATATTTTAAAAATTAAAGTGATTTTATTTTTAGAAACGTGACGATTTAAGAATATAGTTTTGGGGCTGCATTAAGGAAATTATCTGACCTTTGATATTCAGTTTGTACCTTTAAAATTGGATGAAGAAAAGTCAACTGTTTTGTGTTTGTTTGTTTGTTTCACAGTGATGTGTATTTTATTCTGAAATAATTGTTGGTAGTCTTCTTTTCAACTGCAAAACTTCCATCTTTATAGTAATAATCACAATCCACACAGAAATCCCCAGCTTCTACACAGAACATTTGTTCTCTGAGATAACTGGATGTAATGCCTAGAAATAGTCAAGGAATCAAAGACTTCTGATAGATACTAGGATGAATGAAGTCAAATCCGTTTTTTACAAAACCTCAGCAATTCTCAAAGCATTAATATGGTAGTGGACAATTTAATCATCCTCTAAATTACAAATACAATATGCCACATGATTTTTTTAAACTTAATTTAGAATTTTGTTTGCCTCAGCTCATTAGAAGAACACTTCTCTAAGAGAAGTATCTAGACACCTGTATCCGTACATTGAGGGTGAGCATGGGTGCAAATGACAACTCAATACCAGCCACTTGTTTATTATTTCCTAATTCGTGTGTCCCTTGAGTCCCTATCTTTGTAATTTCTCTGTACATATTAGCTAAAGAATCTTCAGGAGATGCAACTTGCTGTTGTCAACATTGGACAATTTGCCATTAGTCTCCCACAGCTGAATTTCTATTTTGTTGCTCTAATACCCCAAGACTCCTCACTTCTATTAATTACAGTGCTTATATTCATCAATATAAGTCTCATTTTAGATACCAGCCACACATTGAATTTACCTTTAATGGGTGACTAGAATGTCAGACTCCTTCCTACCTGCCTCCACTGCCTGTTTTCACTGGAACATTGGCACTCATAGGATCATATAACTTCTTTTACATTCAATTTACACAACCATGACTAGAGATGTTTCAAGTTACCTCTAAAAAAGGGAAATTATGGGTTTCCAGATTCTACAGAAGTCAGAGTTAACAGCTGCATAGAGGCAAGAGAGATTGGAGCCCCCATATGGCTCTCCCCCAAACTGTGTTCATAAAAACATAAAGGGCCCAAAGACACAGAGGTGTCTCATCTGGGATAGATTATAGGAACCAGAATCTGACCAGCTGAGGTTTGTATGTTATAAAGTTAATGATACTCAAAATTGGTGACATGCCATTGATTTCTAATTTAATGAGATCTGTTGTCTATCATCAAAATAAAATTATTGTATATGAATTGAATATTAGGGTGCTTATAATTCTTCAGTATAGCACTCATTAGCTTACTTCTGAAAATATGGTCATGTGTCTTCTGCCTAGTGAACAGACATTTTTTTTTCACATGCTGGGGTTAGCATGTGAAAATATAGGTTAGCCAGTTAAATTTGAATTTCAGTTAGATAAACAGTATTATTTAACTACAAGTATGACCCATGAAACTACAGTATTAGCAATCAGAAATTCAATTTGACTCAGTGGCTTTACTTTGTTTTGGCAGCTTTTTACATGTCTTCCAGTTTTATTCACCAATCCCATCTGAACTTTCAAGTAGCTAACCATTGTCATGCATTGCCTTTGCCTCTCTAATCTGTAGTTATTCTCAGCCTTCTGTCATTGAGTCATCCAAGTGACAGACATTTATGTCCTGAGCTATGACTCCAAGAAAACCTTTGATACCGCTTACTACTGGAACTGAATATAGTACTCAGCTTGAGATGGGATCTAGGCCAAAGAAATGACAGTGTTTTTGTTTTAGGACCTAAAAATAAGGATATTGACAAACTAGTTTTTACTACAGCACATCAATAACTGGTATGAATCTTTGCATAATTAACATTCTTAGTTTTAATATATATAAATGAGTAGTTTACTCATGATCTTTGTACTGAGCCTTGCTTTGTTCTGTTAAAGATCACAGAACTGCTAGGTTAAACCTTCTTAATTACTACTAATCAGATTTAGATGTGATTATGTCATTAGCAATTAAAAGCCTCAGCTTGTCATTGTATGCTAACCCCCTCCAAATTGAATGTTTTGCTCTGTGAATTTCACATGACCTCAGATCCCCATAGAAGTTTAATTTTTTTTATGCATTCCCTCAAACAGAATTATGAAACTATAGCCATGGAAATTTTTAACTCAGTTCTTTGTTTTATAAGACATAGAAGGCCCAAGTTGTTGCATGGCTTATCTATAATGATAAGGATTGTTCAGAGACTGCATTCTTCAACGCAATATCACTTAATTAGACTACCTTATAATCATTTTATAATTGGTTTTAACTTGAAGAGAATAACTGAAGAAAAATTCATGTTTTCTTTCCACTGAATGGTATATTATCGGTCTATCACCACTCTGCCTGTTTCTCATCTATCTATCTATCTATCTATCTATCTATCTATCTATCTATCTATCTTTATAGTCATCTTTAGTGTGCATTTAGCCACCTGACTTTTAATTTTTAAAATTACAGATTATATTTGATGATATTTTCTGCTGTCCCCCAATTCCTCTCAGATCCTCCTTGTCTGTCTCACCACACAATTTCATGTTCTTTTTCTCTCTGTTACAAAGGTAAAAAAAATACCAAAGGACAAAACTATTGAAATAAAATACACACACCTACACCCACAGAAGGGGTTGTGAGAGAGACACAGAGAGAAAGACAGTGAGAGAGAGAGAGAGAGAGAGAGAGAGAGAGAGAGAGAGAGAGAGAGAGAGAGAGAGAGAGAGAGAGAGAGAGAGAGATTGTTTTGCTTTGGCCAATCTTTTTATTTTTTAAAAAATATGTATTCTTACTAGTTCTTTAATTCTTTCCTACAGTGTGATTTGATCGTTTCACACAACACTTCCTTGTTTCTAATAGTCTATTTGTGTGATGGATTTGTTTTATTCTGCTTTTGGGAAACGAACACCATTCCATGTAGCTGACTGAAACCTGAATTGCAGACAGAAATGCTAAGCATGCTAGCAAAGTAGATAAACAATTTATCTCAGACATATGAGCTATGTTTTCCTCTGTCAATGTAAAGAAACGCACAAGAAAATTGAAAAAAGATACCTCAACTTGTTCTTTTTCTTTATGCTTTAATCATATACTTTATGCTTAATTTTCCAAACTAAATAGTAAATACCATCTCCTAGAAGATAATATAGAACAGTTTTAAGACCACTTGAATATACCAAAACACATCATGCTCTTCTAGAATAACTCCTGTCCACAAAGGAATGTAAGATTGGTTAGGAACACAATGGCAGTATGTAAGAGTTCCCAAGATAGCTTCTGAACAATTACTCGTAATGTCCCAAATTTTGCTGTTGAAATTAAGTTTCTAGTTCTCTTCTGCTTAGTGTGCCATGATTATTTAAGATGACTGAGGGGTATAGTTACCTTTTACATTAAAATTGGTTTCTTTTGAATTAACACTGAGGCATAGGCTTTCAGATGGTTAGTATGTCCCAGTAAATTTCCCATTCCCACTGTTTTCAGCTTCACAGTTATAATGGGTAGATACTCTCCTGGAGCAAAGCTAGACTAAATCCAAATCCCTCTAATTTGTATCTGTATTTTTTAGTCCAATTATATTCTGGTAATCGTTAGAATATATTTGATCTTATTTCTAGCACATTTTATTTGTGTATTATTTTTCATTGTTATTTTAGTTAATTGTCTACTCAAGACTTCTAACTTTCATTATCTTTTGATTTAGCAATCACTTTTATCAGTTTTAGCATTTATTTTTAATGCCTATTGTTGCCATAACAGTCACATATTAAATAATGTCTGTCATCTTAATATATAAGAATATTTTTATAAATTCCTCTTCTTTTTATTATAGATAGTAATATTTTAGACATATGATATATATTTTTTCCCTTCTGTTTATTATTTAAATATTACAAATTTTCTGTAGTGCCCGCTGCTTCCTGTATCCTAATTATGTTACAGAATAGTCTTTTGGTTATTTAATTGTATTGTTTAATATGTCTTTGAGAAAAATTTTAACAGTTGTCAGACTTTGAAAAATAGTACCATTCATACTTCCTTTAGTAATTATTTAGCTGGGTATAAAAGTCCATTTTGTCTATTCATGTCTTTTGATGTTCTTGAAAAATTTTCCCATTGCTCCAGAGCAGATGACTGTTTCTTTGTTTTGTATTGCCTGCTGTGACAATGTCTCACTCTCCTGCTCATGCCCACCTTGCATTTATGAACCTGTGACTTAGCCTATAAAGAACTGGGAATGCCACTGTAGTCTTCCCAACTTGTAATCTTCAGCACCCACCTTATAGAAGTTCTTGGGAATTAAAAATACATTAAATGGTTAAGCCAAATTTCTTCAATGCTGACCCTTCTAATTTTCCCCATGATGGTTCTTTACTACTCATCATAATCACCCACTGTGACAAATAATATTGATTGTGGAGTTGAGAAAACAAGAGACAAATATCTACTCATGTCTGCAAGGAAGTTTCTGTAATGAGTTAATTGAGTTCGGAAGCTCTAAATGAAATATTACCAATATTTCCCATGTGTTGGAGTCCTGGACTAAATCAGTAAAAAGACCAAATTGAGTACGAGTATCCATGTCTTTCTGCTCTCTGATTGTGGATTCAAAGCTTCATGCACCCATAGCCATGTTGTCCCTGTGGTAATGCACTGTACCCTGTTAGTTGCTTCCTGTCAGACATTTGCTTAAATCAACAAGTAAACTCAGTAGTATGAATATTATCTACACGAGATACATTTTCACTAAAATTTCTTGGAGTGTTTTTGTTTGATATTAGTTTTCTCTGTTCAAAACTATAAATATATATGTATATATATATATAGAACATATATGTTATATATATAATTATATATATATATATATATATATAACATTCTCTCCCCTTCTATGAATATAACTATGTATAGGTATACACAAACCCACATACACACATATATAAATACAAGTAAGTCATTCTTTTACCCTGCTTCTCCTAAATGATGTTCTTGTGGAAGTAATATTTTGGGAAGCTTTTGAATTTTAAAGCATTAATGCAAGAAGGGTTTCTTTAAAGTAGACTAATACTATTTTATTACACAGTTTTATGGGATTCCTAATTTTAGAGTTCAAGTGAAATTTTAACTCCTTTTTCTTGTATTACTTAATATCCATGTATATTACAATGGTAACAAAAGGGTATAAATTTAGCCATCAGACTCTAGAGTGACTAGAATGATCTGCATAGTGGAACACTAATTGCTTAAGTAACTTTCCAGTCTTCTCTGAATACTAGTGTGTGTGTGTGTGTGTGTGTGTGTGTGTGTGTGTGTGTGCTAAAATATGTGTGCTTCTACATATATGAATATATATTTGCATTTGTAATTGTGTTGACCCCATAATTTGGATTGACCTAGTTTTCCATAGTACTCACTCTATTTGGATACCCCTTCTTAATAATTGGTATCATTGCCAAGTCAGTGATTAAAGTCGTTGAACGCTTTTACTTATTTGTGGAAATATCCATGTGACATTGAGTGGATAGATAAATTTGTATGTAAACACTTGTTGCACAGATATATGTGCTATAGTTAGTCTGTACATAGCTAAATGTGAGTGGCTTCTGAGCAATAAGTAGATTTTTTTAAATATTCAGACTTTGACATTAAAATAGCCAAGTCCATAGATCCTGTTATATAGTCTCACTTGTAGAGACCTTGAATTAATTTTTATTTTATAAAATTTATAAGGTTAACTATTTTAATTGTCATAAGTACTAAGCATAGCTTTAATCAAAAGTGTAATTTAACTATTGAAAATTTAATGGTTGGTCAATTACCAATGGTCAGTAAATCTCTCTTTCTTTTATTTTTTTCTTTTAGCCTCATAAATAGTCATCTGGCATTAAATATTTGTGATCTAGGCCAGTAACCTTTTTCACTCTCACAGGACCTTTTTTAATTAAACTATATCTTTGTCCCATGTCTGTAATCCGCTCACTGACATTTTATATACAAGACACCTTGCTGAAAAAGGTCAAGCAGTACAGTTATAAATGGAAAAGAGATTAAAAGAATTCTCAAGCCATGGGGTGATCTAACAGTGAGTTAAATATGGAGCAGTTCTTAGTAGGGTAGGCATGCCCAATAGAGAAGGCAGAATCCTCTGGGTAGATTTTAATGATTAGGAAAACAAAGCAAATGAATATTATTTTAATGAAAAACATGAAAAATACAGCACCATTTCAAGATGCCACAGCAATTATTATGAGCGACTGCCATAAGGTTGTCACAGGCACTAAATATTCAGGATAACTATTGCAAAACCCATTCATGGTGTTTGTCCAATTCTTGCCTACAAAGACATTTTGTTGCTCCAGTAAACCTCATAAATGTCAGGTTAAGGTTAATTAACTATAAGTAAAAGAAACACACTGAAATTTATATGCATCAATGAAGAGTAAGAGAGGAATGTGAAAACTGAATTAGAAAGAGAGAATACGAAATTAGCATATTCCTGGCAATTCTATTTTAGTACCTATCTGCTGAGCAGGAGTGCACCACTCAGGAGGTAAATATCTCCACAGATGTGACTCAGATTATTTTCACCAGAACATTAAGCAGAAATTGAAACTGGACTTCCCTCCTTGATATTCTCCAGCTGGCATGTTATGACTAAAACTTGCTGAATCTGTGCCACACTGTGATGCATTTAATGGTGTACATGGGTACAACTGAACAACACATTACTTGTAATGTCTGAAATAACCCAACAAAGCATGGTGCTCAAGTGTTGAAGTACGATGTCTGTTTCTCAGGGGTCATTTAGTTATACCCAAGAGGCCACCCTTTTCTTAAAAGTCTTTACTGCTAATTTCTTCCTGTCACTTTTATGTGGTCCAGTCATAAAAGGTTCCCCTTCCATCCCTATGTCATCAGAATGCTGTTGCTTAGATGTTAATTTAGGTGGCAAAAACCATTGACTTGGGGTTTTAATGTTAGGATCTTTCATGGCTGTTAGTGTTTATAAACAATGTGCATGGTGCTGCCAGCTATCTTTTAATTATTATTTAGATACTATATTTAATAAATCCTAATAAAACCAGATCTAAAATGTGGGTGCAAGTGTAAGCCCCTTTTGATGTTGCCCAAGCTTTGGGTTTCAGGCAGTTATTTTCAATGATAAATTAAAAGGTTGCTATTTGAATCCTTTAGCTATTATAAGATTCCTGGCAGTGGTAGAGCTGTCAACATCCAAAAGACCATTCCCTGCCCAGAGTAACTTGATGCTGTGCTGGAGAAATCTAATAGCTGACAGGCAGACATTCTAATGCTTGTGACCCAGGCACATCCTAAGCCTCAGATCAGCTAGTGATCCAGACAGTCAAACCTGCTTCTGTACCAAAAATAAAAAAATAAAAATAAAAAACTGTTTGTTTGCCCATTTGCTTTGTAGGGAAATCTTTCAACTGAATAAAGTTAGTTACATTTCTAAAAACAGGGCAACTCAAGCTCATCATATTTATCTGGGTATTTTCACCAGGTACTGTTGGAATTCATGTTTTTGTTTGTTTTCTTAATATGGTTTGCTCTAGATATCATTGTTGAATTAAACAAGTTGAAAGTTTTGAAAATTTAATTAATAATGTATTTACTTTTTCCAAATAGAAACTAATTTTCTGAAGTGACAGAAATGAATGTTTTGTCATTGATTGTACTAGAATAGTGGAATGCAAAATGTGATCTTTTTTTTTTTCTCAGAAATCAGACAAAATGAACCAAGTCAATCTCCACCACTGTGTATGTTAAAATTATTATATTTAGTTTATATTCTTAAAATGCTTACTTGATAACTAGATTCTGAAAAATTATTTATTGAAATATATTCTGAACTAAGAACTCTTTCTTAATGGCCTTGTTGCTGCTGTTGCGGTTGCTGACGCGTTGATGTCCAGGAAGCTAAGATTCTGGGGCATTATATAATTTGCCTGGAGGTCTAAATATAGTAAGTTGATTTATCTCCAAACTCGTGTTTCTCACATACATGCTCTCTCTCTTCCATTTAATAAGCTGTCTGCCCTGCCATCAGAAATAGTGTTTTAGAATGAGAAGTTGCCAAGCATGGTGCCGTGTGCCTGTAAGCCTATCACTCAAGAGGAAGAGCAGAAAGCACACAAATTTGGGGCCAGCTTCAGTCACAGAGCAAAATTTCATCTCGAAAAAAATTAACTTTTTTCATTTATAACTTGTTTATTAATTAACTAGTTTGCCACATAGACTAGATATAAGAGCCCTGGTTATGTATAAATTTCCCCATAAACCTAAATAAAAACCTGAGAACATCCAATTCTAGTATACAATATTAAAATGTTAATCAAGGAGATTTGCTAAAAAGAAAAACATGCAAATTTTATGATAATGCGTAGGGATATAGAAATAAGGTGAATTTAATAGTATGAATAAAGAATTATATCTTATTAGTTACCTTTAAGACACCTTTGTGTGCTTTATACACTGTAATTTTCTATGACTGAATTAATTTAGCAAAACATGTTCACTTCCAAAAACAGAACAAACTGTTTGCGATGTAAATACACTAGGCATTTGCTAGATGGTGCTACAACATACTCTTGAAAAGCTCTTGCAAGTGTGGGTTCTAACAGGAAATTTTCTTACAGTTAAGAATATTCAGATTTGCCTTACTATGTGAGGGAGATTTCTGGTATATGTATTATAATTTTTTTAAAAAGTAAGTTCTTGCATGTCCTCTGCCTCTATCTAGATTTCAAATAACATTCTTGAATTTTGCCTATATTGTAAAATACAACTTTTTATCCTCATAGACCATTTTTAAATATAGATAAAAACAAAGAGGTCACTGAACAATGCAAAGTACTACTTCTTTTTGTTTCTAGGGATGAGGATTTTTTTTCACAACAGCAAGTATAGAAAAATAATATTAAAATAAAGTAAAAGGGTGTTTTTTTTTAACATAGTGGAAATACTACCAATGGGATAAAGTAACTCCAGCAAGGAGTTAAAACCCACAATATTTGAGAAACTCAGTGCAATAAACCAATAGTGAAAAAAAAGCCAACATAGGTGAAATGCTAACATTGAAAGGCATTTCTCTAAAGAAGACATTGATATTACAGTAAGGGTGTAAAAAAGAAATACCCAGCATCTATAATTATCCAAGAAATGAAAAATGACTATCATCAAAAACACAAAAACCAAAATGTGCCAGTGAAATGTAGACAACCAGAAAAGTCTCACAAACTAAATAACTGCAGACACTATGGAAAATAGTACATTATTTCTTTAGAACTTAAGAACAAAACCACCAAGTAGGCCAGAAATATGACTAGTAGGCACACTTTTGAAAATAAATGATATCTGTATGTCAATGATATATTTTTTCTCTCATTTGTTTTATAATGCCACTGTAAATAATGAAAGAAGTGAAAATTTTCTTATGTATTCAAGCACTGATGAATATATAAAGAAAATGTGATAGACTATAATACTATCCAACCATCAAAAGAATAACATGACATTGTGGATGAGGAGATTGACAAATACTATATGACATCACCCATTTGTAAACTCATAAGCAGAAATCGATGTCATAGAAATAAAAATAGTAGTAGTTAGCAAAGGCTAAGAGAGTAAATTAATAAGAGTGAGAAAAACTTATGAACATAGTTGAACAGATATTCTTATTGTATGTGCATCTTTTGTGTATATGACTGAGTGGAATTATTGAATCCTGAAGTAGATTAATTCCCATTTTTAGTTAGGAGGACTGGGCAGTCTATGGGGCCTCTAGTGATGGATAAGTATTTATACCTAGTATACCATTGGACTTGCGAGCCCATCACACATAGAGGGATACTTTTTTAGCCTAGACATGTGAGGGAGGGCCTTGAAGGCCTGGAGGGCCTGGGCCCTGCTCCAAATGATATGACAGACTTTGAAGACTCCCCATGAAAGGCCTCACGTTCCCTGGGGAGCACAAAGGGGATGGACTGGGATTTGGTGGGGTGATAAGGGAGGATGGGAGGGTGAGGGACCTAGGATTGACATCTAAAATAACTTTGTTTCAGATTTAAATTAAAAAAAGGAAAAAGGAGTGGAAAAAACTTAATCAACGAGTATTAAACTACCACTGGATATTAAAATTAAGATCTGCAGAATACTATGCTGTATGTTTTGTTAAAATAGTAGAAATCTCTTTATTGTTTCTACCAAAAATTAAGGAATGGAAATGGGAAGATTAAAATTTTTCAGTTTTAATAGTCAGCAATGTAACCTAGTGAAGAAATTACTTTTGTACGTTATGTTTTGATTTTCACATTTTTATAATAAAATATATGAAATTAAAATTAAAAAGTAATGATAATTTGAAGATCATGTGTATGTTCGACATGTTCAGTTGAGCATGGCAAAACAGATTATGAGTTAAATTATAACATTGTGCCTAAAAATTGCATATAGATATTAAAACAAGTGAAATTTAATTAATGGAAATGAGATTATTCTGATTGCTTATTTATGATCCTTGAGATCCAACACTAGGTTTGCAAATACTAGGCAAGGGCTTTCACACACTCAGTCGATACATCCCACCCTATGATTGAATTTTAAACATGAAAATTCAGTAACTTGAGACACAAAACTATTCAATATTTATCTATTTTCCTTCATAGCAGAACAAATGCCTCATTGTCCAAAAGCCCAAATTTTAAAAATATTGATATATATCTATCCCACAACTACTAGCTTTAACTGTGTATTGGTGATGTACAGCCTACATCTTAGATGATATACTACAAAATTGTCTTTTCATAGAGGAAAAGATGCCATACAAAGATAAAGAAAAGAGTGACAGCATATATTTGCTTACCCAAATTAACTCCAGACATCAAAATTATAACTTTTCAGAACTTCAAAGCACTTGGGATCCATATGACCTAAAAATAAGAGAATGAAAAATAATGAATTCCTGTCTTAAGAGCCCAAGACTCTCAGATTCATCACGCAACACTCTTCCCAACCTGGATAAACTTTCTTGTTTTATGTCAAATACAAGGCTTCTGTTTTATCAATACAAATTTCTGAGTCCTTATAATGCTATTTGCACATACGTGATTTCAAGACTGATATTGGGGCAGGAGTCTCTTCTCTGGAAGAGGCTATTTCTCCTGCTCTTGGCATTCCTTAACTTCTTGTCCTTGGTCTAAAGTTGGAACTTTATGAGATATTTTCCCTTCCCTGTAAACATATCTATTGGTGTATCCTTGTTCATGTCTTATTTAGTTGTGTTATTGAGGTTGCCTTCCTGAAATTTCTAGAGATGCAATCTGGAAGCAGATCCCCTGGTCCCTTGACTCTTAGAGCCTCTCTGTTCCCTTTGCATCTTATGTGCAGGGGTTGTACCACAGATGTACTAGGTGACCCAGGGCATAGACAACTACCTTTTTCCTCAAAATTGTGATAGTTTGTAGGGTTTTTTGTAATAGTTTACATTTGTTGCAAGAAGTTTCTTTTATGAGGCCTGAGAATAACATCTCCCATCATCTCCTCTTTTCTGTCTAAAATAAAAGAAGGGGTTTAACCTTAAAATATATCATACAACAGTTATCAAATAAGAATCACAGTTAACAATATTTAGTCCATTAACATTTTGTAAGAGTTAAAGAAAATATCATCTATTCTATCTTTGTGAGTCTAAAGTCCTATATGTAACTTATCTTTAATCCTAACTAAGGAAAACTATAACCATAACTATCTGTCTTCAATTCCTTTAAAGACCACAGAAGGATAATATATAAACTCTAGAAAGGACAGATACAACTCATTGCCTGGTCATCTTATTAGGGAGCTGCAGGCCCCAGAATCTTGCTTCCTCCATGCTCTACATCCTGACTCTCCCAACTACTTCCTCCTTCCTCCTAGTTTCCTAGTCCCTCCTATCTTCCTTTTCTATTGGCCAACAGGGCTTTATTTATTAACCAGTATGAGAAACATATTTACAGAATAATATCTCCCATAATCTTTGGTTATAATAATAAATGCTAATGCTCTCTACAGAGATACATGTCCTCACTAGTCCCAGGTGGTTGACTGTGTTCAAGTACCTGAAGTGATTTCCTTCTCATTAAATGGGCCTTAAATCCAATCAGAGAGCTATTGGTCAAAGCCTACGTATGAATGCAACTACTGCACTCTTAGGGCTGTTGTGCAATGTTGGTATGTGTGGTGGTTCACTAAGCTTACCTCCTTGGGAAGCTTACATGTCACCTAGCCACACCATGATAGATAGCTCAAGGAAGAAGCTATAAGGTCAAACACAGCATAGCTCCCCTAAGCCCTCTGTCTTCTGAACAAAAACTAAAACAAGTTCTTCTCATGCCTGATATGGGAGTTTTGGTTGAATATTCTATAGCTCTTGTCTTAAGAGGGTTTATCAGCCCATGTAAGAAAATTTCATTTAAACTAAACACACACACACACACACACACACACACACACACACACACGAGAAGAGAGAGAGAGAGAGAGAGAGAGAGAGAGAGAGAGAGAGAGAGAGAGGACAATCACCACCAGTGAGAGACAGAGAGATATAGACTCATGCATTATATGTAATTTTAGCTAAATCAATAATAAAAGTGCTGGATGTTGGTGGTGCATGCCTTTACCCCAGCACTCGGGAGGCAGAGGCAGACAGATATTTCTGAACTGTGGCCAGCCTGGTCTACAGTGCTAATTCCAGGACAGGCTCCAAAGCAATACAGAGAAACCCTGTCTCGAAAAAACCAAATAAACAAACAAAAAACAAACAAATAAATAAATAGCATTCTTTAGCACCTTTTTTTTCTTCATGGTTATTTAACCCTTACACCTTCCCTCCTTCTATGAAACTGTAACATTCTTGTAATGTTTGTGCTGGTTTGAAATTGTTGAAAAAAAATAAATATTTATAACATGTTCATACTATATAAAATACTGGGGACCAATAGTATTGATGTGGTGAGGAATGGGTAAAGGAGTTTAAGGTTTTCAGTTCTTGCCTATTCTGACAAGTATTAGTAATTTATACTGGAAACAAAAGGTCAAGAAGAGTCTCTAGGCTAGCAACATAATTGAGACCAAGCACAAAATAGGCTACTTCCTTGTGTTTTCTTCTACTTGATGTAATAATAATCCTGAATTTTTAGATTTTGAATATACTTTCAAAAATATGAAATACAAAATAATTGGTTTAAAGCAAAAGAAATCAAATCTATAGTCATAAAGACAACTTCTAAAATATTCCCTACTAATTGAAAAGAATGAAAAAAACATAAATAGAAGCAGTAGTACCAGACATGATAGACAATTTGACATCATTGAACATATAGAGATCACAGAATCTAGTTGCAGAATACTTTACATTATATGAGAATTATATGATAAAGTTTACTGTGTTCTGAATATCAACTCTAGCAAACTAAGAACTAAATCACACAGTGAAATAAAATTAATAACAAAAAGCACAATCTGAAATCAAAGACAAAGGTGGTTATTGAGCTCTCACTTCTGTTTAATTACAAAATAAAAGAAGAAATTACATTGTAAAATAGGAAATGTTGTACTGAATAATATAAACTTAGTTTGTCATATTTACAGAATACATTTTAAATGACAACTCGTGTGAATTTAATATTGATATGTGTGAGAGCTTGCAAAGGAAGAACTCATGAGTATGTAATTTAGAAAAATCCAATACAAATACAGAAATATGAACAGTCTATACCTAATTAAAAATATTTTGAGATTATAACATCATCATATCACATTTCCCTTTCCTTTCTCCATTCAAACCTTTTATATATATCTCCTCTTGTTCTTTTTCAGATTTCATGATCTTTTACACTAGTTGTTATTATATTCAATATTCCTAAGTACAACCTGCTCAGTCAGTTCTTATAATGTTACTTGAATGTTCTCAGGGCTCACCATTTGGCACTATACAACAAATTGCTGTATTCTTTCCTGATGAAGACTACCTCTCCTGTGTCCCACATTCCTCTTTGTATAGTGTTGAGACAAGGTGGGTTTTCCCTCGTACAGCCTGACATGTTCATTGTTTTTATCCTTGTTCATGTCATATTTAAGCATCCAAGTTGGTGTAGCTTCTGACATTAGTAAGAGACACAGCCTCACAGCAAACTTCCTGATCTTCTGGCTTTTATAGTTTTTTACTCTCACTTTCAGAACAATTCCTGAGACTTAGCGTTGGAATGTTCTGCATATGTATTTACTGGGACTAGGCACCAGAACTCTGCACTTTCATTGGTTTTGGGTTTCTGTAATGGTCTTTGTTGTAAAATGAAGTTTCATTCATGAGGGGTGTATACCATACGTATTTGTATGAATAAGGTAAAATGTTTAGATTGTTGTTAAGGTTTATGTTATACCTATATTTTATGTGAAATTAAAAGTCCTACTTAAAATATAACTTAACCATTTAGGCAACTTTAGGCCTAGGCTATGATTTTCTGTCATTTAGAATGTAACTCCTTTTTTTGTCAAGATTGAAATTAAATTATTAGCAAAAAGTTTAGAGTAGATATAAAAGTATCTGTTGCTGTCCTACAAATAGGTGGAACATAAGTGTATTTTGAAATTAAAAATATGTTACTTATATTTTCATCTTACAAAATGTAACACTTAGATGTAGATGCAAATCCATCAAATACACACAAGATCGATATGATGTAAACTACAAAATTTTTATCAGGAACCTTGTACAAAACAATAAATGGAGTTATGTGTATGGAGGTATATTCTATGTTCATGGATAGGAAAACTCAGTGCTGTAGAAATGTCAGCTTTAACAAAGTATTCTGAAGATTTGGTATCATCCATATCTGGATTTCACAGTCATTTTGCCAACATTTAAAAACTGATTATGAAGTATATATTAATTTAGAAAGACTCAGAACTGGGTCAATCCAGATTAGTGACACAGCTCAACCTCAACACTTATTACAGAGTCATATTTAAGTTAGTGGTGCGGGAGAAAAAGGATATGGGTGGGTGGATAAACAAAATGGAATAACCAGCTGTATCAGAAAGAAACTAACACAAACTCAGCCAAATAGTTTTTAGTATAGGAACAATGGAAACATAATGTTTAAAATATTTCTTCAAATGATGCCGGAATAGGTAGACACTGACATTCCTCAAAAGACAAAATGTAGGCATGATTGTAATAGAAGATGTCCAACACAGCAAACAATACATAGATATTGCAAACAGAAATTAGAGCTGTATCTATCTTGTGTGCAACCTTATACAGACTCACTCCAGTAATATGCAGACAAATAATTTGCAGAACTTTTACTGTCTGCTTAATTTCTTGTAAGTTTAGAAATTAGACTGACTTTAAATCAGTTTATTTAGAGTTGACAATGACCATTCTAATGCAAATTAAAGAGCTTCCATAACTCATTTAATAGATTATTCACCCATGCTATTTTTCCCTTTCTGATTCCCACATCAAATGCAAAGCCTCTTCAGAGGATTCAGTTTGGAGCTCTGCTTGGCTTGTATTGTGTACTAAGATAATGAAACTGAGAGGAGGGAAAGTGAGCTACCGACAAGGGGAGCAGCTGGCAGAAGGCTTTATCACAGCCGTGCTGTGCATACCCAACTGAGCTATGCATGTCTTCCTTTGCTAAACTTCTTATTCTCGCATATTATAGTTAAAGACTCTCCATTCATTCCAAAGTTCCCAAAGTTAGAAATCCACAGTTTTCTTAGTAAGATCAAACTCAGAGCAAAAATAGGCAACTTTAGAGGTTTGTTTCTTTTACATGGTCTTCTGAAGCCAACTCCACACCCTCTGATGCCATTTTTTTTCTTAATTTAAAAGCTTATTTTCATATAGTATATTTTGATCACATTCCCCTCTCCCAATTCAACCATGTTTTCCCCACCTCCCTACCCATCCAACCACCTTTGTTATTTCTCTTTCTTTAAAAAAATAAAAATAAATAAAAACCCAGGAAATTAATCAAAACAAAAAATAACAAAGAACAAAACAACACACACACACACACACACACACACACACACACACACACACACACACCCGTTAATTAGGAATGTCACAGTCTTTTTGAAACCTTAAAGCCCACTTCCACTCACTTTGGAGATGACACACCTCCTCCAACCAGGCCACATCTCCTTATCCTTTCCAAACAGTTCCAGCAACTAGCACCAAGCAAGAATTTAAACAATTGGGCCTATAGTGACATTCCCACTCAAACCTCCGCAGAGTCTCTGTGTTAATTACTATCTAGAGTAAGAAGCTTTGTCCATTTTGGTTGTAAGAGTGCTAACCTACTGAGCCATCTTGCCAGCCAAATATTATTGTCATTCTTCAAGAAATTCCGTTATCATAAAATTTAATCTAGAAACTGAAAATAGTACCTTCTTGTCATATTGTTACAAGTTCTCAGAGATACCAGTATGTGATCATTAAAAAATAACCCCTGTGCATAGTGATTACTCATATCTTATCACAGATGAGGAGGTTGGAATACCCTTCTTTCATTAAACAAAGTTGTAAATGAAAAGCCTAGAATTGGCCTTACTGCTAAAATTCTTCAAGTGTTATATTGCTGTGAATAAGAATCATTCATTTTCCCCTTGTGTGTGCCAAGTGCATGTTTCATTGTTTGGCTGAGCTGACAGAACAGATGAAGGCAAGAGGCAATACTCAAGAGCACAGTTACTGATAAATAATTACAACAAGGGCATTATAATTATTTAATTAAAATCTGCGCATGGGGGGAGATTATGAGCCTTTCAACTTGCTACCCCATTTAGATGCTACTACTCATTAACCAGTTTAGCTGGAGTCAGCGCTGAACTGTCCAAACGCTCAATTTTATCTTGGAAAGCTGTACAGTCAGCACCATGGCTGCATGCTCTGTATCTCACTACAAGGGGACATGGGTGTATTCCCTAATAGCTTTGGGAGACGCGTGGGTGTCTTAACTACTAGTGACCCTCTCATAAACCTTCCTGGGACCGTGGAAGCTTTTCTGTGTAACATAACATTCAGAAATCACACTTCTATTTATTCTCATTATTCCACATAAGCAGACTTCAATTGACTTAGTAATAGTGCACAATGTGTATGTGTCAAAACATCACTCAGAAGCCCATGGATATGTACAATTGCAATGCTTTTATATTATTATTTAAAACATATTTTAAAAGTCACTTAAACCTCTGCCAAAAATACTAATCAGAAGAATTAGCTCTATCTGAAATTTCTCTTCTTTGATGTATTTTTAAGTTCATGATGTCGAGTTGGATATTTATTTGTGTCAAGTCTATACCCATCAACCCCAAACCCACTGCATAGCAGAACAGCAGGATGCCACTATTTCATCTTAAATGTAAACTGGAACACATGTACACCCACATAAGCTTACATCCATGCATGTGTGCACGTGAACACACACACACACACACACACACACAACACACACACACACAAAGTAGACTATTACTACTCCAAAATAGCCTAAGAAATTGGGAGTCATGATCTTAATTTGTCACTTGGTCTGTCTTTTTTTTTAACTTTGGTGTTCTATTGATAAGTAATTTTGTTTTATTCTGCTCTGGCCCAGTTTTATGATTTACCTAGTTTCTAAAAATGTATGAAATTACTCAGCTTCTAAAATCAGCTTGAAATAGGACATCAATAAGCCCCCAATGGCACAGTACCTATGAAACATAAGACAATTAGAATTGTGGGCAAGCAGTGTTTTAATAATAATTTTTAAATCATGTTTCCTTGACTCTGGGATACTTTATTTTGCAATTTGTTTTTTCCCCTAAATTTTGCATTTTATTATTCTTTGACTGCTTTAAAAATTATATTTATTAACATAGTTTGATTACACAATAAAATGGACTTCCTTGTGACATTTTCATACATGCATTGTGCACTTTGCCATCATTTAATTAACTTTACAGGCAACCCAGTGGGCTATCTGATGGATCCCTTTTGGGGATAATTTCTGTGCCACATTGCCTCATTCTTGTATTTTAATATTTAATGTTTTATCATAATAACTCGTTGCACTGATTAAAACCTTCAGAGTAATATTTCAATAAAATTCCTATGCTGTGTAGTCACCAAATCTATCCCTCCCAACTTCCTGTCCCAAATTTACATCTCTTTAGTAATGACTTCTCTCTTCTCTTGTTTTGGTTGGAATGTGAAACATCTCCCAGTCCCAACATGATGGCATTATTTAGGAAACCTGTGGAACCTGTAGAAGGGGGAGACTCGCTAGATGTGGCGAATCCCTAGAAGAGAGTCTTGGGGAGTTTATATATCCTGGGTACACCCGTTCACTAGCTGCGTCTTGGCTGTAGACAAAATGTGACTAGCCAGCCTCTGGTTCCTGTTGCATGCCCTCTCTTCCTCTTGTCATATCTTTCCCACAATAAAGAAAGGCTCTCCTCCACCTGTAAGTCAAGACAACCCCTGTCCTCCTTCAATTGCTCCTTGACTAATATTGAGTTACAGCAACAAGAAAAGTAACTAGGAGAACCCAAACTCATCTCCGTCGGTTCTGTCCCTTTGTCCTCTTCCATTAGATATTTGTTCTCCTGTTGTCTTCCACTTATTTTCATTATATATTCATATATGTTAAATCATATTTACAGTTTATACTGAAAGCACAGAATCGGCATACAAGAACATTCTTTCTAAATCTGACTTCTTCCTCTAAATGGTGTCCAGCTCCAAACAGTTTTTTGAAACCTCAATTTCATTCTTTAATAGCTGAATAAAGCATCATGTGGATTTCACTGGGGTTTCTGCATTCCTCTGCTCACCAGCACCACAGTGGTCTCTACATCTTGACTATACTAAGTTGTGTAGCAATGAGTATGCAACAGAAAATATCTCTGTGATTTGGAATGTATGCATAGCAGGATTGTTAAATCCCATTCATATACATTTCTATTTTTAGCCTTTTAGAAACTTGAATACTGATTTCAATAGTTGCTATAACAATTCATATTGCCAACAACAAAGCATACGTTTCACTTTTTCCATATCCTATTCAGCATTTGTTATTATTTTCTTCATGATGGCCCTTATGACTGGAATTATTTGGTATCTCAAAACATTTTCCATTTCTATTTCCCTGGTGGCTAAGTATGCCACATATTTTTTTTCTGCACAATTTATCAGGCATTTGTATTCCTTATTTTGAGTAATGTTCATTTGCTCATTTATTGGCTAGATTGTCTGGTTTTAAAATTTGTCAGTACTTTGGATATAATCTCCTATCAAATGTGTCATAGGCAGGGCTTTTCTCTCAATGCATAGACTTGTTTTTCACTCAGGTGGTATACACTTTGCTGTGCTAAAGCTTCTTAATATCTTGGATTCTTACCTATCATCACTAGTGATTGTTTTGTGGCCATTGGAGTCCTTTTCATAATGTCCTTGTCTATGGTCGCTTTCATATTCAGGTACTTTTCTGTGCTTTCTCCCAATAGTTTTCAAATTTTGTGTTTTACATTAAGATCACTTGCCGTACTTTGAATGGAATACTTCCTTGAAAGTAGAGTATCTGGCTGCCATCCAGACTGGTGGGTGATTCATCTCTTAGAAATCTGAGTAGAAAAAACACAAGATTTATATATTTCATGTAACTTGAAGGATTATAAAAATTTTCATGGGTGTTGGAGAAATGGATCAGGAATTAAGAGAACTTGCTGATATTGAAGAGGACCATAGTTGAATTTCATCACTCATGTGGCAACTCATGTTTATCTGTACCTCCATTTCTAGGGGTTCCAACATCTTCTGGCATCCATATGATGCAGAGACATGTGTATGCCAAGTACCTTTACACATAAAAGAATAAAATAAAATTGGAGTGATTAAAAGTACATTTTTATGATTTGGAAAAACAAGAATAGAATCATTTGTCTCTTAATAGAGTCATTCTTCATTAGAGTGTGCCACTGGTAAGTTATTAATGCTCCAGTGGATATTCCTACATATATATACATATATTGGCAGTGTTAATGGAACGTGGTGGATTATTTTTTAAGATAAAGAGAGCATAAGGTTGGGTGGAAAACATGTGGCAGAAAATCTGGAAATGATTGAATGGGGAAATATGATGGAGATGATTCTACTTCACTGTAAACACATAGAAAAATTTCAAAGAATATAATTTTATAAAATGGATAGAACTCAAGTCTCTCAGTTCCTTTCCAAAATATAGATTTCAAGAGTTCTGAGTATTCCAGGTATGGTGGAACACACAGAAAATCAGACATATAAGTATTCTTTTGCTTTTTCCTAAAGCCTAATCATGTTATAGGAGAGCACTGCTCTCTATATCCAAGAAATTATATGGCTAAAGTAGGAAATCTATTTATAATGTAACTTTATTTTAATAATTATTTGTTGCTACATAATATCATTAGTCTTTTCCAATAAACCTATTCATATTAAAGTCTTTTCCTTCTTTTTTTTGACTAAATCTGTATAGCAAATATCCTTCCCCTTGGGGATCTATACATTTTGGAGGGTAACTTTAAACCTTTATTCCTCTCACATGAAATTCCCTCTTTTTAAAAATTTTTGCACACTAGACCTTTACAATTCTAGTACCATATCTTTTATTACCTTGACTGCTACCCACTAAAGAGGCCGTTCCTTGCCCCCACCTGAATTATTGTCCATCATTACACCTTGATTGTTAGTTGCATATTTCAATTACATAACTATATTTGACTATTCAAGTGTTAACTATCTCCTTATGGAGAATTTAAGCTCCAGGAATATAGGAAATTATCCACTACTAGAGAACCATCGCCTGGCAGTTTGTGAAAAAAAAATGAGACTCAATCTGCTGAGATATTACAAACGTTTTACTCATATGACTTGGTTCCCTCTAGTATTTTCTTTTTGATATGAGTTTGATAAATTACTGAATGGGAAACAGCTAAGAAAATTGGGAAACTGGGGAATACATGTATTATATTAAGGGTAGGGCATTCTTACTTGGCTTTATTGATTCTTTGCTTAAATGATTTTTGATACTTCTGAAAGTGTATTAAATAAAAACCAACAACATTAGAAAATAATAAAGCAGATAAAATATTATTAGTATATCAATGATTACAATTTGATTACAAGAATATCTACATTATCTTTGTTCCCTAGTTCTGAAAGTGACTAGTTCTTAACGCTTTTATCTAACACATATGTACATCTTTGAAATTATGTACATGACCTTAGTGCTCACAAGTGCTTATTTAGTAGTTGTTGAAAAGAATTGAGCTAAAATCCTCTGAATTATGAATGCTGAACTTTATAAACAAGCACAATTGAACAAATTGAAATTTTAAATATGAAATCTCATTGAATCACTTAAGATCCTAAAGTATAAAAATATGACTCTGTGTGTGTGTGTGTGGGGTGTGTGTGTGTGTGTGTGTCTGTGTATGTGTAAAGTTTGTAACAAGAATATCCATGCTTGTGCACATAAAGTCTAACCCAATTGCATGATAAAGACAGGCTTTTCTCTCCAGACAAGACCACCAGAACCTAATCTGTTTGTGAAACAACACAACTATGAAATTTTGTTACACCCAATAATGCATAAGATACTAATTGAGCTAGAGAAAGACCACACACTCTTAAGACTCTTTAAAACAAAATAAACAAGAGAAAGAATGGGCAATGCAGCTAACAACAAAGGAGATCTCTTAAATAATGGTCTGGCACTACAGCTTCTGAGTTATCTCAACTTTTGGGTTGACACTGTATAATTGTAAGCTAAAAATGACATTATTATATCATCATCTACGTGCAGATATGCACACAGTTGTTAAAGACCTTTCAATCTGATGTTCACTGACCTCTTGAACATTTGCTCTCACTGGTGGTTTCCAATTACTTCTATGTCAAGTGGTGACCTTAACATTCTATCTCAGGGATATTGCTATTAGAATAGAGCCAACATGATGAATGCTTTTTTTTTGTGCCATGGTTTGTACTTTGAAGATACTTGGTTGATAGTTTCACTTTTTCACTTTTCTTTTTTCTCCCCATTTTCTTTATGAATGAATATTTATTTTAATTTTCATGCATCCTCACAGGAAAAGTAGCATGCAAATAACTTAATGAGCAAACACACATTCTGTGTTGTGTTTCAATGCTATTGGCCAATTTCTTTGGCCTTTTTCAAATTTAATTTAAGAAAAACACATGACAAGGTTTCTATTATTATAACCTGAAAAAATTAACATCTTGTGCTTTGATATGTCAGTATTTCAACCTTTCCTAACCAATTCTCCACTTATTTCTAACCATTTTAAATGATTTTATTATTAGGTCACTGGATTTTTCTTCTGACTTTGGCCATGGGTTGGCCTTTTCACTTCATAAGTACTTCCTTACTATCAGGTACAAAGTATGAAACCAAGAAATTCTCTCCCAGCATTGCTATCCTCAAATTGACCTTGATTATCCAAGATGGCAGAACAGGCTGCACAAATCTCCTGACATTATAAATAATAAAGAAACATATCTAAAATTTTGTAGAAATAAATTATATACTTGCCTATGGGATCTTTTATATTTATTAAGGTTTTAGCAATTCTAACATTTGGTAATTGTTCTTGCTATCCATCAATTGGCTTTTGGGAAGTTATATGTTTACCTAAAGAAAGTTTGTATATAGAAGGAAGACAATCAAATAAGAGTGTCTGATGTTAATGAGAATTTACTTCGTGGACATACAGAAAAATTTCATTATTTGAACATCAGAAGGCTAAGCACTAAAGTCAAAATGTAAGCTAAGCCATTTTCTAATTGATTTATCTATGTCTTTTAGGTGTTATCTTTAGAAAATTTTAAAAACTAAAACAACCAGGAATTTCAAATTATCATTAATTTTACTCAATCAAAGTACTGTCTATGTATCTAATACACATCTGAAAAACAATTTAATTGTTAACAAGTGCTTGTTAAATTGAATTTAACAAGCCCTCGTCTAAGCAATTTAAAAAAATAATGGGAAAAAATCCTATTAAGCAATGTTTTCTCATATGAGGTGTGGTTAATAGCAATTTAGGGCAGGTGAGAGCTAAGCAATTTAACAATCCCCTTGTGGATTACCTTGACCTACTACTATCTGGGAGGTCTTGCAACATCCTTGATAAAAAGAAACAGCTGCTGAGAGTTCCAAAAAGGCTCTGCATCGCTTTAAGTATATGCCTTCAACACTTTTCAACTATTTTCTTATAATAATCCTGTATCTCAGAAAAGAAAAATATATAGAGACAGATGACACATATGTAAATGTATAACTGTATATACACACTAGTTTGTTGTTTAAGTGACTTCACACACAAATTACCTCTCAGTTGGAGCTGATACTGCCTAAAGGTCTTCTTTTGGATAACCTTAAGATATCCTTATGTTTGATAATGAAATAGAATACTGATTTTGTATTAAAGTGCATGTCTATGGGTTTGAGTCACCATCATGAGATACCATCTACATCAAAGCCATCCTTATGGTCTTCTCAACATTCTGTTACTGGGATACTAGAATATACCCATGTAAGGAATTTTTTGAAAAAAAAATCAAATCAATATCTACTGTAACTAAGTAGTTAACACAAAGTTAAGAACTTGATTTCCTTTAGAATTTTTGAATCCTTTGCTGCTCTAAATTGGTGTTTGTAGTTTTTCATGACTCAGATACAAAACAAATTAAAGTACAGTCCAGTAAATATTGCTCCCAGCTAGAATTAGCCACCATGGATAGCAATTTTAGTTCTATTATTACATAACTGGAAATCTGTATAATCCCTGGATTTTACTGGATTTCAATTTTCTTATCTGTATAAGTGACAAGTGACTAGGTTATTAAAGTATGTCTCCCTGTCCAAGAAGCCCTAGGATTAAAAAATATTCTCAGCACAACTGAGAAAAATGGCTTAACATCAGTAAATTTCCATTTTCAGCTTTAATGCTTCCTGAAGTTCCAGGTGAATTCATGCTAGCCAAGGCCAATAGGACACATCAATCATCCACATTCCTCCTGACATAGGCAGTCTGTTGAGAGATGACCCTGGGCAAGGCATGCATTGTCTTAAAACAAGTACACTTGTCAATGAGTGTAGCATTAAAGCTATCTTACAGCATCTAATCTTCCTTACTGTCATGTTGTCTTCTTGATCCAATCACTACTTTTATAATGTTTTGTTATGGGTAGAGTAGTATACCCTATAATCCCAGAACTCTGTCTGAAGTTAGAGGCAGGAGGATCATGAGTTGGAGACCAGTCTAGACTACACAATGAGACAGTCTCTAAAGACAGAGAAAATTCAATGATTTTAATAATGAACATATACATTAGTATCAGAAACTCTCAGTTTGAGATTTTTCAATTATTTGACACTATTTCTTTCTCTTTTAGTTGTTTACAAACAAGACTAGTTTATGTCTTCTTGGCACAGAAACAAGAACAAAACAATTATTACACAGTTTAAAAGGCATCAACTTTACTAATTAAGATCATAATGTTATACAAAGTAGTGATAACAATGCCTACTTTCATGAACGAATGTGTGAATTCTTCAGATTTTTGCTATGTCTACAAATGGTTGATATTTAATTTCTAACAATCTTGAATGTGAAAATCTGCCATTTAAACATTTGCATTCCTCTGAACAGTGGTAGCTGAGTATATTTAAATAGCACCAACCTTTCCCATTTCTTTTGTAACATGCCTTTCTGCAACGTCCTTATCTACACAATACTGTTTGCTTTTTTCTTCGTGATAACAGACTTCTTTAAAACAACCTTCTTATGTCTGTGCTTTTACTCTTCATTTTCTGTTAATATAAGGATGTTTTTAACTTTAATGTAGTTCAATTACCAGTCTTTCTGGTTGAAGTTTGCACTGTAGGGATGTTCTCAGGGAAATGTACCCCTGCTCTTTTTCCTGAAAGGGAAGGAGTGCAAGTTTAAAGTTCTCTTAGATAGACTGAGTTTAAATCATAGCTTTAGGCCTCCGTGGGTTTTGTGATCTGACATGATGTAACTCACCTCAAATTTCCTCACTATAAAATTGGATGGCTTTAATAGTGCATATTTCATGGGGTTGCTTCAAGTATTGAACTGAGTAGTAGACAGAAAGCTTGACATGGTACCTGAGACTTTATATAAGTAAGCATTTGAAGGTGCAAGACAGAGTTTAGAGTGCCATGAATAAATTCTCATGAGCTATTTTGGTGAGAGTTTGGAAAACAAGACTTCTGAAAGGCATGCTAACTGTGGAAGCCTGCCTCATGAGGTTTCAGAAGGGAAGGGAACAGTATTGGGGACTGAACTAGAGGTCATTTGTGTGGTATTCTGTCAAGGATTCACAAAGCATTCTGCCTATGTACTGAAAATTGACTGAATATGAACTCAAAAGAAGTAGACTAAGTAGTTTGATAAAGATGACTTCAAGATAGTTTATCATCCACGCTGTGGCAGGACCACTGCTCACTGCTCTTCATTAGCATTATGGAAAGAGATAAGAGAAAGATATGAAAATGTTCAGTGTGGTGACTAAAGAAACATGAACACATGTAAACATTAACATGAGTTTGTTCAGAGAGAGCTACCATCATCTTCAAAGGGATGAGCCCCATTAAGGAGAAAACTGTGTGCTGTACTAGCACAATGGAAAGGTGACATGAGGGAATGGCTGCACCCTTTGAAGTCTATAAGTTGGGAAATAATGAGATTGCCTGGGAAGGAGGTCCATGTTGAAAACAATCATCTAGAACACTGTTTTCCTTGGTTCAGACAAAGTACGTAGAAATCACCATAGCTGTGGTAGAGGGGACAAAAACTATATTTTAGAAGGCAGCAGAAATTGCCAACACCATCCACACAAAATGCAAATGTTATGGTGTTATGGATGTTTACATTGAGGATCCCAAAAGCAATGGAGGCCAAAGAATGTATGACTGGATCAAATGCCTTGAAAGTAGGCTCAAAAAGAATATTGAGTGAAACTGTGAGACTGAAGCTTAATTTCCAGTAGAGACACCAGGGTTCTGGATATGCCAGGACTGGCTGGTGTCTGCTAATAAAATAGACATTATAGAGTTGAGTATAAGACAGAACCTACATGTTTCACAAGTAGAAGACCTATTCATGGCATGGGCTTCAAATCTTATTGGAGCCTAGGTAATGGCATCAGGATTTGGGGCTGGGAGTTCTGCTGAGTTTCAATCTTGCTTTGACCTGATCTTTTCTTGATCTGCATCTATTCCTCCCCTTTTAACTGGAAATGTATTGTAGTCCTTGTTTACTAGAAGTACAATGTGATATATTGCTTATTATTTGGGAATTTCACATATCCACATGAAGTATTTTCATCCTCACTTCTAAAAGTTTAGAAGTTAACCTCACTTCTAAACCTTCTTAACAATCATGTCACTATTACACCAGTAGGTACAACTTGCCTCATAGGTCAGTAGTGTAGTGTGCAGGATTTACATCTGAGCAAGACCCCAAATGATCACTATTGCCAGCACTTCTTCCAAGCACCTTCTAGCACTTTAAATTCTACCCAGCAGGAAAAAGTCTCCAGCACAATTACAGCTTTATTTCTCTATAAATTCCAATCAAATAATGGAGTTTCTTCAGCAATAGAGTGACACCATCTAGTATGTAATCTTTTGGGATCCCCAGGAAGCTTCACATTGATGTTGCTAACCCATGACACAGAGATTTAATAACCTCTGTCGCTTTTGTCCATCTATGCAATGTAGCTTAATCCATTGTCTATATTTTATTTTCTAATTAGTTTCTAAAGTATTAGGATTTCTTAAAGCATTTAAGGACACACTGAGTTTTGATTGACCCAACTCTTCTCCTTTCCTTCTTCATGCCCTCTATTCCTTTAATTTTTAAATATTTCCCTGGGCTTATAGTTGAAACTTCTTTAATCACAGGAAATATTTCTTGTACAATGTTAAAAATTTAAGACTACAGGGTCTCTTGAAATTACACTAAATTTATTTTTCTTTGTGAAATTATCCTGGTACTTTTAGGACTAGGAATACAATAGTGTGACTTTTTAATGTTATTATTTGAAGTGATGTGTTTGGTAATCAAGTTGACAAGAGGGAAATCTGTGATAGTATTGATTGTGAACTAGAATGGCCTTAGATTTACTTACATGAGATAGATCTGGGCATGTCTGTCAGGATGTTTCTAGATAATTATGACTAAGGAGAGAAGACCTACTCCAGATGTAGGCAAAACCAGTCAGGGGCCCAGATTGAGTTAAAAGAGAACATAGAAAGTGAGCAGTGCAATATTGTTTAACTTGCTTTACTTACCTACTGAGGATATGTTATCATTGCCCTCATCTTCCTGTCATCATACTATTCTGGCTAGTTTAAAGTGTCATCTTAACTCAGTACCACCTGGGAAGGCAAATTTAGTGAGGAATTATATAGAACAGGTTACCTGATTATAATACTTGTGGGGGATTATCTAGACTGTTGATTGATGAAAAGAGACTGAGCTCACAGTGGGCTGCAACATTCCTTATGTTGGCCCATAAATTGTATAAAAATAAACAAAGCTAGCAAGCACATAAGGATACAGGTGTTTATTTTTTATCTGCTTTTGAGTGTGAAGATAATGCTTGAAGTTCTGCTTTGGTTAAATAATAAAATTTACCCCAAATAAAAAATTCATTATATGTATAAACATATGCCACTATCATCAGAATGAAGAGGCAGAAAATTAAGAGTGCTGCAGCAGCTCTCATGTTCTACTCTGGCCTCTTCTCTGCCCCCTTCAGTTGTCCCTGAGGGTAATCCACACTGTGTTCACTGTGAAGCCATAACCTACTGGCTCTGCCATGAGAATGGATCCTAGGTTGTTTTACTTTCTATAAAATATTAAAATCTTGGGCCCCTACCTATTTAAGAGTAACTATAGTGACACTATTTTTACTTGGTGTTACAATTACTGTGTGATCATAAAGTAATAAAAGGGATCATCTTAATTATTGTTTATTTTGAGTGGAGGAAATTGAAAGCAAACAACATAGCCAAAGTCTCAGCATTAGTGAAGCAAATCTGAGGCTTTGGCACAAAGTAGGCTAGTTCTAAAACATTGTTTTTATTCTCCCCCTCTCCTACCAACGCATGTGATACTGTGGAAATGCTTCCCTCTCTCTTCCACAACACCTTTATATTCAGTCAGTAATTCATTGCAATAATTTACTAGTCTTCTGGCTCTGTAGTTAAAGTAGTAGGAAACAAAAAAGCAAGCTATGAGATATGATGTTCTCAATAAAGACAAACATTCTAGAAATGGTCTTGCATAACATTGGAGAATCAGTGTTAGAATTTATCTGTGGCCTTTGTTTATTTCACCCTTATAAAACTGAAATAATATCATGCGTTGTTTGTGGATGGACGTTTCCAGTTATATTTTTCAGTGTGTGTGGGTTACACTCAGAGCCTCTACTATAATAGAGCCTCTACTAACAGAGAAAACCTTGACATTCTATAAAACCTTGATCTACTTCTGGAATCTCTTTAGAAATGAAGTTCATATGCAGCTAAGAATATGTTGATTATGTTCAATATTAACTTAAAGTTTTAAGATGCCATTCATTATTAATCTATAAAAATAAAATATTTCAAATATTTGTTTAAATTATTATTGAAGTCACAGAATAGTTACCTCAACTAGTAAATAAATATATGTTGTTGGAAATTAAGTTAGGAATTCACGGGGGGTGGGCAGTTACCTAGTGCTGTGCTTCTATTGGACATAGCATATGACTGTCTTAGGAAATACCACATCATCTCTCTCTACATTTCAGGTACAGGATGACAAGTTGATGCTGAAATAAAATTTTTCACAACATCAAATTCTTATATTATTACTGATCCATTAATACACCATTCCTTGTGCCTTCAATTGACAAAGACTTTAAGCAAGAAGAAAAGCTTATTAAAATTAATTTTTCCCTTAGGATGTATTCTGGGTTTTCACACACATTACACAAGCAAAATGGCTTTTTAAAACTCTTGCTTTTGTCACGTTAATTGTATTACACATCCAGGCAACTTTAACACCCTGTATAATACAGGGGTTCATTAGGAGTCATTGAAAGAAAACATTTTTCTAGGGAGTGCATTAGAGCATTTGCACGTAGCTGTACACCATTTTCGAAAAAGAGATGTCAGCTCTGAGTAACCATGGATTGAAAAAGGGTCATTTAATGATAATACAAGACTCTCTCAGTGACATCAATCCAAAAATAAGAATTTGAAGGGACTGGAAATTAAACCATTATTTTCTTATAATAAGTGTTTAACATTATATTTTATTTTATTGATTTTAGCAGTTAATGTTTAGTAAATGCTTGCGTTTAAGTTTTAAACAATAAAATCTATGGAAATAAGTAATAATATCAAATGTGAAAATTTAATATTCTTAGTTTATTCTAGTTAAATGACATTATACAAATAGCACAGATCTGAATGGAATTAAGAACAAGTGGAGAAACCCAGGACAAATTTTAAGAAAGTTTATATTGTGGGTTGTTTAAAGAAGCAAGATGACAGGCTGGCATTTCAGTGTTACCCTTGTATAAGTCACAAGAAAGCAAAAAGTTCATTGTATAGCTACATTACAAACACAGAACTAATACCATTAAAACAATAAGAATGACAAGAAAATCATGCATAAATGTAAAGAACAAATGAAAATTATTCCTTAATTCTTCTTTTCAGACCAGCATTTTTGAAGTAATACACAGTAACATATCTACTTAGATCCTAAATTTATCATTAGATAAGATCACACACACTCTCTGTCTCTCTCTCTCTCTCTCTCTCTCTTATATATATATATATATATATATATATATATATATATATATTTCCACACTAAGCTATGTACTGTAACATCACCAAATGAATTGTCTGATCTCAACATATAAAAGTACCAATACTTACTTCTTTTTGTTCCTAAACAATATTTTAGTTGATTTAAATGTATCTGAGTGGCATAAGGAATAAAAACTTGAAACTCTTTGTAACTGAATTAACAAAATGAGCCCCAGAATGATTATCTTATTTTATAAACTTTAAAATAAAATTTTTTTGAAGTTTAATGTAGACCAAGTTTTGAAAATAATATCTACCTGGGACTTCTGAGTATGTCAATGAGTGGGTCTCTAATCTTTGTGCCTGATTTTGGGTTGATTTTCTTTCTTTAAGATTGCCTTGTTCAGCCTTCACATAAACATTTTTGTTTTTATCATATTATAATTTATTTTGTTATATTTGGTTTTTTTCTCTTGGAAGCATGTTCTTTTCTAATGAGTGTCAGAAAGAAAGTGGATTCAGAGGGGAGGGGAGGTGGAAATGAACTTGAAAGGATAGAAAAAGGTGAAACTGTAATCAGGATATATTGTGTAAGAAAAGAATCTATTTTCAACAAGAGGGAAATATAAGAGAGTAAACAAGTAAAAAAGAAGAAAGAATGCACAAATAAGAACCACTGAAAGAACCCTGCAAGGGTACAAATTTGTGCAGAAATGCAGAAGAAAACATCAAAAATCAAAAGGAAACCTGAATACATATCAGGGGTATCATGTCTGTAAGCAAAAATTCTTGTGTTTAGGGTCATAAATTCTGTCAGCAGGATCAGAGGGTAGGTCCAATTTATACAACACATCACTGGCCAAGTGCCAGTGCTTCATTCCCCACAGCCTTCCAAATGATTGTCCAACATAGAGACCCAAGTGTTTTTGGGGGTGGTCAATGAGAATGCTTTCCAAGGGTGTTTCTTTCCTTCCTCTATAGTGTCATTTGGTGCTGTGATTGGGTTCTTAAAATTAAAAAAAAAAACAAAACAAAAAAAAACCCTTTTTTTCTCTCAGTTATCTATCAGGTTTAAGTTGCAAGGTTTAGAAATGAAGACAAAGATAAGAAATTCCATGTTCTAAACTGGAAAATGACTCATCATGATCCTGTTAGAAGAGTAAATTGTTCTGAGGATTAATCAGCCAAGTGGTTGACACAGAGCTAATCAAGAAAGGTAAGTTCCCTGTGATCTTGAAAAATACCAATTATATATTCCCCAGCCACCTGAAGTGACCTGAAGTGGCATGTTTTTGTACACTATGCAAAAGTACAAGGGTTGGATTCAATATTGCAAAGAGAAATTGTAGACATTTTTTTCAGAATGTGAAAGTTTTAAATATTGAATTAAGTTTTCTTAGTCCTTAAGTATTTCTAGCAAAACATATTATCCTGCAGTGCTCTACAGTATCAGTTGTAAAATTGAGGATGGATAATAAAATATCAACTCTTTGATTTTCTATGGTAAGAATTTATTTTTTCCTTTTATCAAAATATTTTTTAAATCATATTATGTATGTTAATTCTGGTTTCCTCTAGCTCCCTTTTCATCAAGACCCATTCCCTCCCAGCCCTCAAGAGAAAAAAAACCAGGCTTGGAAAAGATAATAATAAAATAAAATAACAATACAAACAGAAAGAAAAGAGCCTAAGAAAAGGCACAAGAAACAGATATAGACAGAGAAACCCACTAAGTCAGATCACACATTCTGGCATCCAAGGAAAACACTAAATTGGAACCCAATATATATATATATATATATATATATATATATATATATATATATATGCGTAAAGGAGCTAAAGAGTAGAAAGAGAGAAAATAATATAAAGAGAAGATAATTTTAATTAATTTTTTTTCAAACGCACCTAACATGACATTATGAGACAAGGAAACACCAAAGATGCTATTGAGTTCATGTGCAATTGGCCATCTACTACTGTACATGCAGCCTACACTTAAGAGTAGATGCTTTTATCTGTGAGACTCCCCAGAAAACAACAAAATACTCACTTGAAAGTGGTTATAAATTAGAGATTGCTTCTGGGTTAAGGATAGGCAAGGAAATGTATCTACTTCTTTCAGCTCTAGGGCCCTATCTAGTAAAATTCCATCCAGGTCATTACACAAATGGCCCCACCCCTGATATCATATGTAATTTGGTGATTTAGTGTTCTCCATCCCCCTGGTTCTTATACTCTTTTTGTCTCCTTCTCTGCACAGTTCTCTGAGACTTGAGGGGAGGGATTTGATAGAGACATTACATTTAGAACTGAGTGTTCCAAAGCTTCTCACTTTCCTTTTTTGCATAACGTCTGGCTATAGATCTCTGCGTTCATTCCCATATACTACAGAAGGATTCTTCTCTGATGATGGCTAAGCAAAGCACTGATCCATGAATACAGCAGGATGCCATTTGGAGTCACTTTATTTCTATGTTCTTTTAGTAGTACAGAAGTATTTGGTTTTACCTTAGGTACCTGAACTAATTGACAGAGGTTCTTGGTCATTCACACAGTGTTGGGAGTGGGTTCTATCTATTGAAGAAGGATTTAAGTTAAATAAGATAATTTTTGGTTATTCTCACAAGCTTTATGCCACAATTATATGAAGATAGAGGTTTCTGTCCCACCAGGTCCCATTGCTCTTCTTCACCAAATAAGGACACAGAGACATATTAATTATAAAACTCTTGTCCAATGGCTAGGGCTTTTTACTGGCTAGTTCTCTCTTAATTATTGTCCCATAACTACTAATCTATGTATTTCTACATGGCCTTATCTCAACAGAAATTGCCTACCATGTCTTTTCTCTCCAGTCTCTACATAGTATCTCTTTGCCTCCTCTCTCTGTCTCCTTGCTCTTTCCAGTATTTGAAGTTTCATTTGGTGATGAAAGATATCCAGTTGAGGTTCACACTCCCCCATTGTTTAGCCATTTCATTTAGATGACCTTCATATATGTGTGTATTTTAGGAAGCTTAAATTGTAATAGGTTTCTATACTACCACTCTCTTTATTTTAGCTGTCTATACTAATACTCACTTTTGACCAGATGATGACAAAGAATCATTTAATAATTGTGACAGGTTCTCTACTATTCCCAAACACTGTATATACGTTAAATTAACAAAGTAAATTTCAAGTCTTCATGGGCATTATCAATCTTATTTCTTCCTGTTTGAAGAGGAAGATATTACGAATATATTTTTTACTTGTTTATGATCTACTCATTATTACAGTGTTTCTTTTGCAGAAAAGTACTTAGATTCATGTAAATATTGTCAAAAATAGTATCATATAGCACCAGTCCAGCTTCCTCTATTGTAGTCATCATATATAACCATAGTACAGTTGTCAAAACTAAGAAGTTAGCAATGATATAATATGCTGGCTCAAAGATGTGTGAATTTTTTTACTTTTCATTATATAAGTATTTTTGTACAATAATGCCCTATTAGTTGATAAAGTGACCTTCAGTTTGTGTTGCCTGTTGTTTCCTTATAATTTGACCAGATTATAAAATAGAATATAAAAATTTTACATTTTCTTGAATCATGAGACATATCATTTCTCTGTAAATTCAATTGGATTTAGTTTCCATGGAAATTGTGTGTGTGTGTGTGTGTTTTATAAACTTATGTGTACTCAAACCACAGTGACATATTTGCTTTTTCCTTGACTCATTAAGACCCATATGAAGTCACAGATGAGGCCCAAACACATTTGTGGACTAAATAAAGATTAATATGACCTAAGAAATTCTGAATATTCTTTTCTGAAGCATCACAGTCATTCTTATTCAAAATTGGAATCATGTGATTTTTTTCAATCCAAGTAGGAATGAATGGGATCAATAATCACTCCATTTTATCTTCTGTTTAGGCTCTTAGAATACAGTGAGCATTCTAAGATAGAATTTGCATCAAGAACAAGTAATGATGAAGTATGGCCTCATAAGTGGAAAACAGATCATGTTGAAGGACAGACTTATTTATACTCTATAATAATAGAAAAATGTGCTTTAATTTCTATATTTGTTTCAAAATCATTGTTGGGTGCACCTGACTAGGTTAATGGCTAAATTTTAGACTCTGAGTGCTTAATGGGTTCAAATTTTTGTACCTCTGCTTTAAATATCAAGACATTCTTCTTGGGATAGCTCCCTTTTCTTTTGGTATAAGATTAAGTTGGTTCAATTTATATAAAATCCTATAAAAGTTATTAGCTCATGGTTAATATTCAGTAAAGTCCTATCTCTGTTTTACAAAGCTACAAGTTTTTGTCAGTAATTCTTCGTATTATATTCTAGTGTATACAAAGCACAGTAATGTTTCTAGGTGGAGGAATATAATTTTTTAAAAGTACTCTTATAACTTTTCACAGACTTGTTAATGTTGATTATTCAAAATAGATTATGAAAGACTATGTATCTAGATAAGAGCTGCTTGTGTGACATTTTAAGTAGTTGGATTTGCCTGGATTTTGCAAGTATAGGAGAAGTCTTGGTAAGAACAGCCATTTTTTTTTCTATGAACCAATGGATCCAAAAGTATGTACACAATAATAATATAATATGTACTCTCACATAAATCTAGCTTCCAAGTTCCCACCAAAACACAATATCTGCTTAATAGTATAAACACTGCTTAAATGCAAGGGTTCTTTGTTACTCGTGTAGTTTCTGAGTTAGAGAAGTAAGCAGAAGAATGGTTTTAATATCCTTACAAGAATATTGGAAAAAGTTTGGGGCTCTTTCAAGGAAGGGAGGGGTTAATACTGAATATGTATGTGACGAGAGTAAAGAGAAGTGATCTGAGAGCAGTGTTTAGAATGAAGCTCTTTAAGGAAGAGGAAGGGAGTTAAAAAAAATTGTGTGGTGGTTTGAAAGAAAATGACCCACAAAGGGAGTGGCACTATTAGGAGGAATCTAAATGATTCAAAAATAAGTCTGCCTTAGTTTTCACCTTAAATGTCCTCCCAAGTCCCAAGGAGGAATTTGATCCCTGGAATGGTACTGTTTGTGTGAAACGTTTGAGAGATTGGACCTCCTGAGGGATCTTCAGGTCATTTGGAATTTGACCATAAATAACAAATGGCATCAAGATAACTCAGTATTTTCTTCATTCTATTTTGCTTCTTAGACACAGGATTATTATTTTGATATGGCATATACTGTCATCATGCTCAATGCAACACTCTCAACCTACCATATAATAAAATGTGATAAAAATCAACATTTTCCTCTTCAATATAGACTGTCTCAGATATTTATTACAGTAATTTAAAGCTGATAAAATTAATTTTTCTGTCATAAAATATGGGTTTATTTTTACACGCATCTAAATCCATTCTATAATGCATCATTTTCTAATTTTGGACAACCACACCATTAGATTATAAACAAAATTTTACAGATAGATATTACCGCCAGGGTTCTGAGGTATTCAAAACATCTAGATTGGCCAGAAAGCACTCTTAATGAAAAACTTTGTCATGGCCTATACCACAAGTCAGAGGTAACTGCATTCATTCCAAAGTCGCAGCTGTCAGCTCCATCCACCTCCTGCATAAAAATAAACACTTTTCCACAATAAAGACCTTTATGAAAGCAAAGGAGCAACTCAAGGAAGCATTGTTACCATGAGCTAATCATACCCTTGGGGAATTAAAGACACTTAGTTGCACCCAGTGTCTCCCAGCACCTGAGGGCTATGATTATTTCCTGATAATCTCCCAGGCTGTCAGGCCTTGAAGGTTAATTAGATAATATTCCACTTGGTAATTCTGTGTTTCGAGATTATTTTGGAAGTTGCATCAGCAAGCATGGTTTATAAAACATACATAAACACAAGTGCGTACATGCTACCAACACACATTTAATGATGACCATTTTCTCCTAATGAACTTGTGTTTAAATAACCAAAAAAAAAAAAAAATAGAGTCCAAGAATTAAAGCCTGAGGCACTACTTTAACAATGAGAAATTCTCATGAATTTGACCCAGGAAAACTTCATGAAAAAGTGGAAAAAATTATATAATATACTTTATTTTCACCCAAAAAAACTAATTGCAACATGTCACTCTTTCATATAACATTTCTGTTATTTAAAAAAGAAAGGCATAATTATAAAGCAATGGAATTAATAAATAAGGCCAGAAGAAAATACACATTATTTAGCACATTTTCATCATAATAAAACTTGTAACAAGATAAAAGATAAAATCTGAGAAACACACTTGAAAACTGAGCCTTAATTGGCAGTTCAACACTTTGAATTATTTTAAGCATTTAAATCAATAAAATATTTCCTTCTTATTTATATCCCATAGTCCAAAAACAATTTATTATAGTAGGCAAATTTACCTATCAATAGATTGAATGTAATGTCTAGAATCTCATGAATAAACATTATACTAATACCAGAATGAATGTTTTGTGAAAAAATTTCAAAAAAACTAAAAATATTCATAACCACTATTTGTACAAATATTAGAAAATTAAGAATTGGTTTAAATAAATTATTTTACTTTCTTATGTTCAAATTTGAACAAATTAGATACACATGACTGATAATGAGTTCTAGTAGGTTTTAAAGTTTGAAATTTTACTTTGTAGTGTAATGTGCTCAGGAATATCCTAATAAGTGGGTGGGATTATAAAGAAATGATTCAGAATTTGCATCAATGAACAAATTGTAAGTAAAAGGATTAAGAATTTGAATTATTCTGAAAGAAAGTAGCAGACTTTTATTCTTGTTAGCACGGTTGCCAACAAACAAAGCAGGATTTCTGAAGAAACCATCATATGCACAGATAGGAACAGACAAAGTTTCACTTCCCAGGAGATTCTACTGCACCAAATCTGTGTAGGGCATGGATTTAAAGTCACATTTTTGTTTGTCACACATTAAAAGGGAGGAAAATGTATGTTTGTTTCAGAATTAGAATCAAAAATAAAATCTTCTGAGTGCAGAAATCTCCACAGAAGTAGGAAAAAAGAAAACAAATCTGTTATTTAATTAGCAACAACTCTGAATAGGATGCCCCTCAGAAAACCCTTTAGAATATGGGAAAGACCAAAAGAAAATTCGCTACTTCCACAGCCAAGGAGATAAAACCTATTCTATTCATATACTTAAGGTAAACAATGGTACTTAAGACAACTTGACAGTACCATTTATCACAAGAAGTTTATTATAATTTTGCCTAGTAATTGGAGTCATATAAGTTAAAGCAAACACATCTATTATGACAGGAGGGAATGTTCAGTTGGAGTGATGTACCCTGTGACTATGTTCCCACCCTTCCACAGAACCTGGGAAGAAGATTTGCTATCTCCCTTGATGTTTACATGCCAAACATGCGTCTTAAGCCTTGAAGAAAGAAATTTCTGGATTGTAAAACTAGCAAGATGCTTTAAAATGATTTGAAAAGGTCTCAAAGGACAGAGAATAAATAAGAAATCAAGCTCTTGCAAGAAAATATTTTCTAAGAAGTAATGGGGGAAATATCTGCCCTTATTTTTTACAGAATATTCTTAGCTTAAAGATGTTTATTCTTAGGTTCCTCCATGTGTCCTAGTTTCTCTGGCATTGTGTATTATAGGCTGGTGATCCTTTGTTCTATATCTGAATATATTCTAAATATGACATCTGAAAAAAATCTTAATAAAACAAAAGCCTAATAAGGCACTGTGACTTTTCTTTTATTTTGTTTTTGAGACACATTTGGCCTATGTAGCCTATGCTTAATTTGAAACCATTATCTTTCTGCTTATGTTTTCCCAGCATTGATAAAATATTTAATCTATATCTAGATAGTCAACTGTCATTTATTCTCTGCACTTTGACTAGCTTTGAGTCTTTGCAATCTTTGCTGGCCACTGGAAAAAGAAAAGTCTCTGGTCCAAGCTGACAACAGTACTATTCTGTTGGTTTAAATATACTTATTTGAAGGAAATTTGATTGGGACATCAAATTGCAAAACAAAATTATTGGCTTCCCTTCTAGCACTTATCATTTCCCTACCCAGGAGATTTTGATCAGGTTTATAGTACCATGCATGAATTACCTTTTGTGGAATAAGTCTCAAGTCTAATCCAAAATCATCAGTTTACTTCCATGACAAACTTGTCTCTATTGTATCAGTGTATTCATCTTACTTGGAGGATCTAGGTTGTTACACAATGGAACCACACTGAGTAAGATAGTGAAAGACAATTCCACTTCATCAGGTTTTGCCAGCATCTTCTGGTACCAAAGACTAACCAGCAGAAAGGAAAGTTCCAACATAGTTCCCCCTTAATTTCTATATGTTCTGCATCCAAGGAGTGAGGGTTTTTTTAACATCACAACTAGAACTAAGTAGTTCTAGTGGATTGTACTATGGAACTCACAGAGGCTGTGATTACCTTACAACATCTGCAAAAGACAGAGCTCATTAATTCTCTGACACAGAGCAGCAGCTCATGGGACTGCAACCCTTCCTAAAGATATACGTGCAGTGAATGTTTGACAGTTTCTTCAGTGGTGTAGTCACCTGTAAGGTCTGCATGCTCCAGCTAAAAAACTCTCACTCAAGCTTGTGTAAATGTTCCCAATGAAACTTATTGAACAACACATATACACACAGAAGAAAGTGCATGGAGCTAGTTGAAATGTTTTACTTATTTCAAAGTTCCAAACTTATCATCAAAAGTATTTTCCAAGTATGCCAATGGATTGCTGAAACTGTAGAAATTAACAAGTCTGTGTATATTCCCTATGATATTGTAGTGATCATTAATCACTCTTTGAGTGATTAAAGGTGGTTTTAATGATAAATGTCTCATTTGTTGTTTTTATTTGGAGAAGTTAAGAAGTGTGACCTTGCTGTAGGCAGGTTTTGAGAATTTAAAGCCTTACACCACATCTCGTTCACCATCTCTGCTTTGTGCTTGCATTAAAGATGAGAAGTTTCAGCTCCCTGCTCCAGCCTCCATTCCTGCTGCTTGCTGTTCTGCTTCTTCGCTGTGATAGTCCTATCCCTTGGATCCTCAGGGGGTTTGCATTAAGCTATTATCAAGGATCTCATAAGACACTCTGAACATTTAAACAGTATGAGGACTGTGAAAGGCTGTAGAGATACCACGGGTTAGACAAAATGCACTTTGCATCATCAGACCATGAGCCTATGGGAGCTAGGGAGAGAAGTGTGTTGAATGGGAAATGTCCCACACCCCCAGGGGCTCTGGCGTTTGAACATTTGGTCCCTAGTTGATAGAATTGCTTGTGGGAGCATGAGAGATCCATCATAACTAAAGAAAGCCAATCACTTGAGGCAGGCCTTGGGACTTTAAGGAGTTGCAACACTTCAAGTTCACTCTTCCTCCTTCGTGCTTAGTTTGAAGATGAGGAAGTGCCTGTTCCTGCCTCTATTCGTATTGCTTGCTGCCATGCTTACTGACCAAAAGAACAAATTCTCTTATTCTTCTGGGACTATAAACCCAAAGAAACTTTTTCTTCTAAAGTTGTGTTGGTCATGATATTTTATCATAACACAGAAAAGAACTCACCCTGATTTTCAGTTAAGTGTCATATACTACAATGTACATATGTTGGCCCAAGGAAATAATTACATGAGACAAGGTGAAGTGAGTTCACAAGGGTTTATTGGGTACTTAGAATTGTTAGCATGCAATTTAGATCAAGAACTTTTGTGTTTCTGAAATTTTCTATCTAATACTGCATAAACAAGGTTGACCAAGGATAATGGAAACTATATAAAAGAAAACTGCACACAAGGGAAATATTGAATGTTTAATTTGTTTTTGAAATATATGCAAGGCAAATGTTTACTATAGTTAAACAAGTAAATATTTCATGTTGAGTATCTGCATTTTGTGGTAAAAGTAACTGAGATCTACTTTAATCTCATTTGAGGTGTACATATACTTTTTATGGGCTACAACTACCTGCTGGGCCTTAGGTCTCTAGATTTATCATGCAAGACTGTAATATGTTCCTTCATCTGCATCTCTCCAATTTCCACCTAACATCATTGAAATAAACTTTGTTCCTATGTATTTGTGTTTCATTAAACTCTGCAAATCTTGCAGAATTCCTTTCTCTGACTTCTTTTCCTTACAGTAGTATGAAAATCCATCAACATTGTTAAGTTGGAGGATCTCAAGTTTGCAGGCTAGGTAATATTCAATTTACACATAAACATTTTGTCAGGCAGTCATTCAAATAGCCTAAAACTTACAGAGTTTCACAAATCTCTGCCTCCCAAGTGCTAGGATTAAAGGTGTTTGTTACCACTCTGTTAAATTCATTGTTATAACACTTGACTTGCTTTATTCATTCACCCATCAACAAACACTTAGGTTGATTCTGAATCTTGGTATGGTTATGTATAATATTATAATGAGTATGGAAGGAATATTTTCTAAAAAGTGTTTATTTTATTTATTTTCACTGTGTATGTGGAAGAGATGTATCTCATGAAAGCACCTTTTCTACATTTTGAGCAAAACACGTGTTTCAATATAATCCCTTTTGACTTGGGTAGCAAGTCTTCCTAGCATCATTTATCAAAGATATTGTCATTTTCTTTTATGTCCTCTTGAAACCCTTATGGAAAATAACTTGATTATGTGTGCCTGAGTTTAACTCTGGAATCTGTGATCAATTTCACTAGTCTTCCTGTACATTTTTTTAAATGCCAGCAGTAGAGTGTTTTAATTAAAATAACTTTCTAATATAGTTTGGAGCAGACATTTGATGTTTCTAACTTTCTCTTTCTCAAGATGTTTTACCAACTCAGTTTCTTTTATCATTCCATATACATTTAAATTTTTTCTTCCTTAAAACAAAACAAAACAAAGCAAAAGCCATGTGTTTGTGGTGCATGTCTTTAATCCCAGCTCCGAAGGCAGAGGCAGGCAGATCTCTGTGAGTTCGAGGCTAGCCTGGTCTACAGAAGGAGTTCCAGGACAGGCTCCAAAGAAATACAGAGAAACCCTGTCTCAAAAAAAAAAAAAAAAACACCAAAATAAATAAATAAATAATAAATAGATAAATAAATAAATAAATAAGTAAAAACTGGGACATAAAACAAAAGAAAAACATTGTAAACATGGGAAAGAGATTTGTGAGGAAGATAAAGCAGGATCCATGTAGGAGGAAAATAACAGATGGTGGAAGAAAGGTTGATTAGAGTGTATTATATAAGTTCAAATTTGTAACAAACAAAATTATCGAAAACAAAACAAAAGATGCCACTGAAAGTTTGAGAGGTATTTAAATGAATTAGTTTATCATTTTGGGTTAATGTGAGTGTTTAAACCATACTGATTTTTCCAATTCATGTGCAGCAGATATGTCATTAATTTATGTCTTTTCAACTATTTCCATCAGTCTCTTAAGTCTCTGAGGACAGACTTTCCACATTATTGGCTAAATGCATGCCAAATTTTTATTGGTTTTATGCTATGGTAAATAAGATGCTTTTTGATTTCTTTTTCAATTAACTCCCAGCTTGATGTATGGATTTTGAGTCCTGTGAATTTACTGAATATACCTATCAGTTCTTATTCAGGTTTCTGTGTGTGTGTGTGTGTGTGTGTGTGTGTGTGTGTGTGTGTGTGTGTGTGTGCGCGCTTATGTGCGTGAGAGAGTAGGGGAGAGTAGTTCTTAGTGTTTTCCACATAGAAGATCGCATTGCTTGCTTACTAACATAACTCAACACTTTCAGGAATGTATTGAAATGAAATAATGAGAGCAGGCATCCTTGCCTTACACTAGAAACTGGATGATATTTCTGTGGTTTTCATAAATTATATTCATCACAAAGGGATGTTTACCTTGATAGCAAAGTTGTTCAGTGTTTTTATCATGAGAGGTGCTGAACATATTAGATAATTTATTCCCTTATTCTCTTATTTAAATAGTCTTAAATAGTCATGTTGCTTTTTTTTCATTTTTCAAAGGTAGATCAGGTTGATTGAAACTGCCTGGGGTTAAGTGAAACTTGTATCTCAGGCCCAAATGTCATCTGGTCACAATATACAGTGTCTCATATGTGATTGAATTTGGCTTATAAGAGTTTCCTTGTGGACTTTTGCATTTGTCGGAGTTATTGGTCCATAGTTTTCTTTTGGGTTAAATTCTTATGGCTATGCTTACCATGATAGTGACTTCATTAAATGAGTTTGGAAGTCATGCTTGCTCTGCTTACTCAAAAATTTCAAAGAGACTTTGCCATAGTTTTTTTCTTTGAATATTTTGTTAAGCATGGTCACAAAACCATCTTATACTGGGCATTACTTTGTTGGCAAGTGTTTAGTTACTACATCAATCTTTTATTGGTTTCCTTAGTTTATATCTTATTGATTCAATCATGGTACATTGCATATATGTAAGACTTTTTCCGAATTTGTACAAATTAATTAAGAAGATAAACAAATATTTCACAAGGATGCCCCAACTAATAATCTAAGAGGTGGTGAAAAGGCTATCTTAAATGCCATTGTCCTATAATGAGATTAATGACTACCTTTAATGCCATCATAGAGCCATCATCCAGTAGCTGATGGAAGCAGAAGCAGAGATCCACAGCTACGGACTGAGGCAAGCTCCAGGAATCCAGAAGTACAGAGGGAGAAGTGATGAGCAAAGGGGTCAAAACCATGCTGGGGAAACCCACAGAGACAGCTGACCTGAGCAAGTGAGAGCTAACAGACCCCAGTCTGACAGCTGGAAAACCAGCATAAGACCAAACCAGGCACCCTGAACATGGGTGTCAGTTGGGGAGCCTGGACAGTCTCTGTGGCCTCTGGCCATGGAACCAGTGTTTATCATGGAATTTGGGAGCCCATTCTCTAGGGATGGATACTATCTCAGCCCAGATACATGGGGTAGTGGTAGGGCTAGGTTCTGTCCCAAATGACAGACTTTGATGAAACTCCACGGGAGGACTCACCCTACCTGGGCAGTGGATGAGAGGTGGGACAGGGGCTTGGTTGGGGTATTGGGAGGGAGGAAGACCTGGGGTTGGTATGTAAAATAAGATTGTTTTTAATTTAAATGGAAATAAAAAAATCAAAGATTTCAAATATCTTCTTGGTTAAGGGTAGGACATTTTGTCCACTTCCCCTTCCCAGTAACAGCATTTTGTCTGGTTTCAGGCTGAGCAGGTCTTGTATATGTTGTCTTGGTGTTCATATGTACATCTCAAATGAGTAAAATGAGAAATGCAATACAACCTATTCTCTAAAAAACTAAAAAGCAAATAACAGGAACTTATTGTGAACAATTATATACCAATATGGATTATGTAGAGGAAACCAAATTTATTTGTTGAATATAAGCTACCTGAAGTACACTTTAAAGTGACTGATGAAGCACGAAATCTTAGGAGTGACTACCGGTGGAGGACTTCATCCACATTTGCTGAGTAAACACTTAATGAGATCAAGGGTGTATAATATCTTCAAAGTGTAGACTTTGAAGAATTCTTGGGAGTCTGAGGAGGAAGGTAGTGTAAAATACTACTTTCTCTTCTCACTAGCTTCTTTGTATTCTCCTGCAATCATAGGCACAGATAAAACTGTCAGAAGCTAATTGAGAATACTGGTGATAAAGTTCCCACTTTCATGTAATGATAAGTGTAAAAATAGTTCCTTGTCAATTTGTAGAATCTTCTCAGGAACAGAAAAAGAGTCCTAGAAACATGAATCTACTGAACATAGGGTTCCTTGGCATAATTTGTATGCGTATGGTTCTTGAGCTGGGAAGTATCAGCATAAATAATTTATTTAATTTGTAAGAGGTAATTCAAAATAAAAACATGTAAAGCACTAATTATAATTTTGAAATATAGTTTCATAAGTTTTATTTTTGAAAGAATACCGAGTTAAAAAAATGTATCTATAAAACTAAAAAGTTTGTTTCATCACTACAACTATGTACTACTTCAAAGTCAGAACTTTGCAAAACTCATATTTATTTATTTATTTATTTATTTAGTTAGTTAGTTAGTTAGTTATTATGGGTTTTTTGAGACAGGTTTCACTGTTTAGTTCTAGCTGTCCTAAAACTCCCTCTGTAGACCAGGCTGACCTCAGATCTACCTGTGTGTGCCTCTAGAGTGCTGAGATTAAAGGCATGTACCATTACCACAAGGCAGAACATGACAGAATTCTGAACTACTTCTTTTGAAATGAAGTTGATTATTCCTAAGAGTACTTACACTAAATTTGTTTAGTATACCTAGATTTGACCCGAGGAGTTTACTATGGTTTGGGTATTTCATCCCCTGCATCCTAAAGAGCCAGGCTTAGTCTTCAGTGTGTTCATGTGAGAGTCTGCAAAGGTTTTAGCACTTTTGGATGCAGTGACATGTGGAAAGTCCAGGAGTAAGTCTATTAACCCACTGGAAAGGATTGAGGTGATTCTAAAGAGAACTTGGCTTAATTCTCCTATGGGAAAATTGTATAAAAGCTTACACTGGACCCCTCTATTGTTCTGTGCTGACCTGTCTGCCAATGGTGTGTTCCTCTCATATATGTTCATCCCAACTTGACACCTTCAGCAGAAGAGAACTTGCACTATGCCATCTTCTGGAACTTGGAGAACTGTGGATTTGCTTCTATAATCAAGCTTTGGGTATTCTGGTTTAGTAATAAAATGGGCTAATCCACGATTATATCCAAACTGTATATGGGGTTTACCAATTAGCTGTCATAGACCACTATATATACCCTTATACCCTTTTTTATTCATTTTCACCATTGTTTTCTGAACGTTTGTTTAAATACTTGTGCTCAAATTAAGTCTGTGCATTTTTGTTTGTTTCTTGAGACAAGGTTTTTCTTTGTAACAGCCTTTGATGTCTTAGAACTTACTTTGTAGACCAGGCTAGCCTCAAATTCACAGTGATCCACATGTCTCTGCCTCATGAGTGCAGACTTAAAAGTATCAGTATGCCCAGCTTAGTCTATCTTTTGTAGGTTGAACTGATCTGAGGAATAGAATACAGTTTTTTAGTTACAAATAATGTTTATTTGTTGTAATTACCTGGAGAAATTTTCATTAACTTTAGTAAGCAATGACATGTAAATATTAGAAAACTTATATGGTTTTTCCATAAGACTGAAAATAAAACCTTAATCTCAGTGCTTTCCTTTACCAACTTCTTACATTGGATCAGTCATTCCTGCATCCCAGGTTTTCTTTTTTTAGTCAATTAAATTTTAGATTTTTAAAAATGATGTGCATATGCTTTTCCCCTAGTATGTGCACTACTATGTGCTGGTAAGCATGGGTCCCAGAAAATGACATAAGAGGCTCTGGAACTAAACTTAAAGGCACTTGTGAGATGCCTGATGTGAGTGTGTGAACTGAACCTAGGTCTTCTGCAAGAGCTGTATGTGCTGTTAACCATGGAGCTACTTCTCGGTCTCTGATCTCAATTTATTCTTGTTTTGAGAATATTTATGTGTTGTATGTTTCTTATAAAAAGGAAGCTTTTAAAATGAATAATTTTGATCCTGAACATGCTAGACTGACAGTTTAACTATATTCTTAAAAATGTTCTTACAAATATGAAAATATTATTCCATTGCATTTTAATATCTATTTTTGTTCTTAAGATAATTACCTACCTGTATTTATGGTTTCTGGTTATTATTTATGAACTATTGTGTTTGTTACTTTGGGGATTGTCATTAAACTTTATTCAGTGCTTATACTATGTTTCTTTGAGATGTTTTAATGTGTTCTATTTATTCATCAGCTGGATGAGACATAGATGATTTCTTTGTACAGTGTATCATAGTGAGATTCCCAAGAAGAACAAAGACCCCAAGAATCTCATGTGTTGAGTAAGAGATGAGTTGAGTCTCTTATCATAATTGGTATATTCAATCAATATGCTTCTTTATTTTATTGTATTTAGATAACATTTTTTCATTTATTTTAGATACCAACCACAGTTTCCCTCTTCTCTATCCTCCTGTAGTCATCCTGCCCCACCTCAGCTCCTCCTCCATCTCCATTCAGAAAGAGGGGGGTAGGCCTCTCATGAGCTTGAACAAAGCATGTCATATAAAGTTGAGGAGGGAAGAAGCTCCTCGCCTTGGGTTAAGTCTGGACAAGGTAATCCAGCATGGGGAACAGGTTCCCGACAGCCATCTAAGCACCAGGGATGGGTCCTAATCTCATTTTTAAAGGCCTTACAGGTACCTGAACTAGCATCTGCTGTAATCAGATTGTGACTGCCCTAACTGTAATCAGAGATACTCTATTCAATAAGTGATAGAAGCAGATGCATAGATCACTATGCTTCTCCTGAGACAAATCCACATTTTCTGTGTTTTCTCTCTTCTCTGTAGATTGTATTACTAGATTAAATAGGTTCCATCACCTGTTACCATAGTATTTACTTTTCTCCATATAATGTCAAAATATTTGACAAAAAGCAACTAAAGGAAGAGTTACTGGAGGCTTTGTGTATCTCATGATGGCATTTCAGTTTCTGTGTGTCTGAAAGAAAGAATTGAGCAGGACAAGTTACTGGGGGTTCTGGATTCTCTTCATTAGTTTGTTGGTCCCATTGATAGGCAAACCTAAAAAGGGACTCATAAGGAAACAATGTTTTTGCAATTTAAGAGAAAAATCCCTGGGCAGACAATCTGTACTTCACAGTAAATACTGAGGAAGGGTGATGGAGAAGAGGAAAAGAAAAAGCCATGCCTTTTGTGCTAAGATCAACAGTAGTTGGCAGCAATGGTAGCCTGCACCTTCAGAAGGTGAAATGTGATCTTCAAAAAAAAATAATGAGAATGTTAGGGAAAGTGTGTTTAGGAGTTTAAACAGTACCTAGAGAAGATCTAAAAGAGGGAAAAAGAGAAATTGCATTTTTTTTTAGTTAGAACTGAGAAAATCAGGCTGTATTATCAATAAACATTTTCAGGAACTGCCCTGAGGGAGGAGTTACTGGGATATATAAGCACATTTTCTAGTTAGGGTAGTATTCTCCCATCTCATTAGTGCATCTTCCAGTAAAATGACTTTCCTGACAAGTAAGATGGATAGGTAAGTGACAGCCTAGATGGATTAACTCTTTACAGAGTGGAAAATAATAGTATGGAATGTTCTAATACTTTAGATATATCAGAATATCATAGCTCTACCTATAGCCAGAGGTAGAAGTCAGATATCATATTCCATCATTTTGAGAGGAGGAGTTTTCCCTTAAGATTACTTAAGAAAAAAACAAATGAATAAACTCTCCATCTTTGTATTTTTGCATTTTCATATGGTTAATGAAAGGTGGGGTCCAAAGCTCATTATGTCATGGAGAGAGTGTCCATCTTAATTGGCTTCCAAGCCTACCAATGCCTATGTAGTTTCCTGTATTAATCAGGGTGCTCTAGAGGAACTTAGGGAGTCTATAGAGTATATTTCTCATATACTTATTATCATATACTTTTCTCTTTTTAATAACTATGTTTCTAATAAATTGTATTTTACTTTAGACATTTTCATGGTACTTTATTCCTTTTTCAATTCCAAGGATATTTTTTCCACTTCATCTAAGTGCTTCTAGTAACTTTGCTGTTACATTGCAAATGTTGTGATATTTACCTACTAATGAGAACAAAAATTTATACTCCTTACCAGAAAAATATTAATAGTCTCATGTGTAAATGTTCATCTTTGCCATAAATTTTTAAAAGTGAAAATAAACAGGCAAAGCTAAAGTTTATTGCAACCCAAGCCTATATTAGCACTTGTATTGCTGTTATTTGGGTGAAATCTTGGGGTGACCCAAGTTTTGAAGAGAAAGACTCCTGGTTCTATAGAACATTATCCCCACCATGGAATCTCACAATATTAGAGTCAACTGTGTTAAAAATTATGATGTTTAACTGAATCATATGGACATTTTATTATCTCACTTCCACTCTATAATAATAATATAATTTTCTATTTATAGACAGACATTCTGTAAAGAACTGAAAGTACATTTAAGCAAAGTTTCAACATGCCTTCCATGTTTCACCCTTACAAGAAAAAAGGTAAAATTGTATCATTTCAAAAAGCATGTTTTGTAAGTATTCTGAAATTAATTTTTACAACAAAACCAGAAACTCTATAGATGATTTTGTATTACCTAAAGGGAGATTAACATACATAATTATGTTTCAAACAAGTAGCTACCAATAACCTTTGGTATGCTTAAAATATTCCCCTGAGTCCAACAATCTATTTATTTATTTACCAGTACTTTGTGTCTTCAAGCTTGGAAAAGAACTGGAGTGTACCAGCTTAAACTTGAAACTAAACTGTTTATTCTCTATTTTATTGCCTAAACTATTCTGAATACTTACAAGGATTAAGAATGTTGGAGACCATAGTGTATTCTGGTCATCAATTAGGCAGATTTATGCATCACAGGTGCTAATGTCCACAAAAATATGGACTCAACACTGTTTTCTTAAATTTTGAGTGTTTGCTATTTAAATTTGGACTCTAAATTTAACAATTGATGTGTTCCACATTTATTCATAACCCCTAGTATTTGGCATGGCAAGGATGCAACCATTTCTCTTGAGTAAGTGAATACAGCTGGAGATAACTGACCTTGAATTTTCTTACAAATATTTTAGCAAAAAAAATGCTGTGATGCACACTTCCATAGTTAAAATTATGTTCTGTAACTGGAGATGATCTGGACAAGACTTATTTGGAGCAGGTGTGAGGCTTATGGCCATGCCCTGGAAGAAGGCCAATTTGGAGTATTTCCCCTCCAATGCTGTCCAGTGGCACATGGGGAAAGCAGCTTGCCAACCAAGCCCTTTAGTCACATGCTCATCTAAGAGGCAGGATTTGTGTTACTCCTCCATAACCATGGCTCGCTGACCTCAATAATATGATGTTAAAATTAGAGGAAGGATAAACACAGAAAACAAGATAACCTTGTTCTCCAACTAAGCTTGTTGCTTGGAAGACAGAAAGCAAGAGATTGAATGGACATTAGCAGTGAAGTGTCATTAGAAAGCTCCAAAACCCTGTTCAAAATTTCTTAGGAGACCTGAGAAGGGCCAGGAAAGTAAGATTCAATGTAGCCCTTGCAGGAACAGTGACTGGTGAAAAAAAATAAGTTTGTGATGTTTTACTAAGTTAAATGTTTCTGGATCTAGTTATACAAATCTCTTCCAACATTTGATATAGAGTCTCTGGGTTATATTTATGAGCCAATGCTTTCCTTAGTATTTGGCTTCTAGAATTTGGAGAAAGATGTTACATAATGACAGTTGCATCGGGTATGATGCTATCTGATTGCCACTAGTAAGTACCTTTGGAGTGTCGGAATAGCAGCAGTACTTTGAACGTTTTCAAACCATCAACAAGGTTATGAAGGATTTCCTTAATTATTTATGTTTCATATTGAGTCATTCATTGTCTACCCTAGCATGGCTTTATTTTATTTTCTAGCTGAAGTTTATTTTAGATCACATTTATTGATCAATCTCTTATTCTCTTATGGAGGTATCCCGAAAATATGTTTTCAAAGGTAGCAACATTGCAAGTATTGTCATAAATATATCCCTGATTTTATTTTTATAGTATAAATTCAATAAATACTTGTTGAATGGCAATGTGACTTTTGGTCATGCATATTACATAAATCACCACTGAATGACAAGCCCTAAGCATTTCATTTTGATTGTGCTCACCTGTTCTACTACAAACAAATGGTGGCCTTCTTGGCTACGTTAGAGAAAATGCAAGGAGTTTTTACCTTATCATGCAACTGATTTACAAACTTCTAATAGAATAGGATTGCTCAAGAGAAATTACTCAGGAATACTTGTGAAACTAACAAAGTTGCAATGTATCTAAATGGTAAAGAAAGTGTGTGTGAATACAAGAGATCCTGATGCTGAGGATAAATAACAGTTGTGGTTTTCGACAGTTTTACTTTCATTTAGCACAATCGGGTGGCATTTATTTGTTTTTTCTTTATATATTTTCTTACTATTACAGTATTGATATCAAATGTATCACAAACTTAGTAACTTATTAAAAACATATCAGAAAAACTATAACTAACTAATCTGTACCTTTCAAGAAGTTTTAGAGATCAGGATTACTTATTGCTAAATTTTAAATTTTCAAGTTTCTCTACAGGTATAAATCACCTATACAAACAAAAAGTTTCATGTTTTCTACATTAAACATGACTAAATATACAGCTATTAATATTACTCATTTTTTCTAGTTAACATTCTAGAAGAATTTTCTAAATCTTCACTAATTTAGAGAAGAAAAGTAGAATATAATTTTGAGCCCTGTGAAAAGCAACATGTTAGAGTACAAATGCATAAATAATTTCTTATTGTGAAAGTAAGTAAGAAAATGTCATTGATATTGCCCAAACTTGCATTATCAACCTAACACTTTTACTCGGACAACAATGGCCATAAATGATTTCTTTTATTTGTCTGGATGTAAATTTAAGTACTTGAAAGAGAGCAATAACTCGATTTTTTCATTCAGAACATGATAACTATAATTACCACAACATTAATATACACATGCAAACATATTTGTATGTTCATTTGTGTGTATATTTCTGTGTATGTGGCAGAAATAAAACACTTATGAAATCTTCTCAATATTTGTCTTAACCATCAATGACCGCTAGATGGCACTTAGTATTTGGCTACCTTAACATTTTTATTTTTCGTCCTTAAAATAGCTATAGCATCAGGTCAGTTCTGACAGAGCAAAAATCAATCTTGCCAAAGAAATGCAAGTCTGCCCTGCCAGATATCTAAATTTAAAGTACATGTCATTTCCTGGGCTACAAGAAAATACACAGCATTGTTTTATTGTCCCTACTTCATTTTCTTTTTAATTTTACTACTAGAATTATGTGTTTTAAACTTTTAAAAATCAGTTGACATCCATGTTTTTAAAGTGTGAATTTGGAGCATTTTGAACAAAGTATGTCCATTCTTGAAACATTAATTTCATTGTTCCAAGGCTAAGTCAAGACAACATTAATGCAGATGCTCAATTTTTAAATGACCCACTGTCCAACACTATTTAGAATATCACAGTCCCTTGTTTTATGAATGAAATAAGTCTTTAGTAATTTTAGTAATATATTTTGACAATATACCACACTATAGCATCCGAGTGCAATGCTGTTTATCTGTCCAGAACAATTCATGTGAACTTAAAAAGAAAAGTAAATACTTAATTAAATAGAAAACACATGTCTAATAAGTTGTCTAGGAAAATGGTAATATCAAAAAATTACGCTATCATCAATGATTTCAAAGTAATGATAATTGGATTAAGACAAATAAATTTGGGGGAGATAAAAGAATGATATTTTTTTTTTACTATCACAATATATATTTTCTTTCCCTTGGTTGTATATGTGCATGCAGCCAGACATTTAATTGTAGTCCAGCTGAGACAAAAGTAGTCTTCTTACTTTCATAAAATATCATTCATCTCCTGGGTTTTCACTTTTCTCTCACCTACTTCCATTGACTTTGCTATCTTACTATCACAACTTCCTTGCCATCTTCTCCCATTCTACTCACTCTATCTTCTTCTCATTGTACAGACGGCTTCCTACATAATTCTATGTACTACTTAGAGGTTCATAGCATTTACACTCTTTTATTTCTCTTTCCTACTCATCTTTCTTTTCTGAAACCCAGACTAGAATATAGGTATGTTTCTGGAGCTTGGGCACATATAGTGAAAAACAACTCAAAATTATTGTGTCCCAAGCTGAAATTTTTATCTTTCTATCTAACTTGATCACCCCTCTAAAATGACCCACACATGCATCCAAACCAGGACCTTGGAATCTCTCACATCTCACCTTTTCCTTTGTAACTTAACAATAATCTCTGTCATTTTTTAAATATTCCTGGGATATGATTCCTTCTTTCTAAACCATTCAAATCCCAAATATTTTATTTTGTATTCTCACCATCTATCTGTTTCCTATACCTCCTTTATAAAAATGTGTACTTGACAAATACAATTCTCTTTCTTTGTATGTTCCTGCTTCTTTAAAATGATGTTCCCTTTGCCTAACCATTTTTTCAGTCCTTTGTCTCATAATGCTCTCTTCTCTTTTAAAGGGTTATCCATTTGTAAGGATGCCTCTAATATAACTAGGTAGAGCCTGCTGGAGTATCAAATCAATACCTTAAGACAACTGATATTTGCATTTCAATAAGGTCCTCATGTATTTGAAAAGATACTCATTGAAATCATTGCACACATTAAAAACAATAAACATATTAAGGTAAATGTCAAAATGTTGATATTATGCATAATAGCCTATATTTTAAGGCATGTTATGCAGAGATTATTTCTACAGTTAGTTACTCTTATTGAAATTTCTCAATGTGTAACTGAATTCTAGAATTGTTTGATAGGTGTGAATGTCTATGCTACATATAGATACTAGGACCTCTAAGACACAGCATCCTATATAATTTTGAATTACAATGTCTGGTATTATCTCTGATATAAATTGAGTAATGTAAGAAAGGTGAGTTAATGTGTTCAATTCCCTTAAAACTTACATGCTCTATTTGAATATAAACCTCAAGATTCTCTACTGTGGATATATGGAAAAAGGGGGAAAAACCTATTGATACAAATTTATATATACAGTTCATGACTGAAGGGAAGCTGGCTTTTTATCTTTAGATGTTTCTATAAGTGTATTGACATGCTACATTGACTTTCATAAACATGGACAACTAATGCATTAATTAAAATATAACATATTGTCACTATTTATAGTTTATAATTGATTTTTTTGTGGGGGGAATGTATCATCATGCACCCCAATCCTGCTCATATCTCATAAAACTAACAAGACTTCTGCAAGGCAAAAGACACCATTATTTGGACCACAGAAGAGTCTACACAATAGAAACACTGCTTACCATCTACATGTCTGGTACAGAGATAACCTCCTATATATATATATGTATATATATATATATATATGTGCCTCAAAAACATATATATATATATATATATATATATTTCAATAAAACAAAAAAATAAAGATTGAGAACAAATATAAATAGAAATCTTAGAAAAGGAAACTCAAGATGGTTTCTCCCTAGCCATCAGAGAAATGCTACTTAAGATTCCATCTTATAATGATCAGAATGGCTAATATGAATAAAACAAATGACAGTTTATGCTGGCCAATATGTGGAGCAAGGAAAACCCTCATCCATTGCTGTTGAGGATGCAAATATATACATATGGAAATCAGTGTGGCAGTTTTTCAAGGAAGACAGAAATTGATCTACCTGAAGATCAAGCTATACCTCTTTGGGGCAAAGAGATACCAAAAGATGCTGCAATCTACCACAGAGACACTTTCTCAATCATGTTCATGGTTGCTCTATTAACAATAACCAGAAATTGGAAACATCGCAGATGGTCCTCAAAGGATAAGTAGACAAAAATAATGTGACAGATTTACCTAATGTAATACTATTCCCTTATTTAAAAAATGTAACCATGATATTTACAGGTAAATGGATGGAAGTAGAATATAGTCATTCTGAGTGAGGTAACTAGACCCCCAAAAGACAACTATGGTGTGCATCACCTATATGTTGATATTAGCTGTTAAGTCAATCTGTAGAATTACAGAGCTGAGGTATAAAGTAAAACACTAGGGCCAAGAGATAGATCTCCCTAGGACAGGGAAATACATGACTGATAGTTATAGAAGAATGAAGTAGCTGTATTGAGAGGATCAAGTGGAGAGAGTAAGGGGAGAGGGCAATTATGAAGAAAATACAGAGAGAGACTTAAAATTAAGGTCCATTTTACAAGTAGTCAGGAAACCCATCAGAGTGGAAACTTCCTAAAATAAGCACATATGTAAAGACAATCTAAATGAAATAGCCAAATAATGGATGAGATAGAGCCTCAACTGGCCATTACCAAATGAAGAATCCAGTACTGGGATTAGAGTGTGTCTAATTGAGTTGTTGACCAAAAGGGTGCCATGGGAGCCCAAAAATAACCCAGGCCATCACCAGGACTCTAGGTTGTTCTAAAAAACAAACAGCATGGCACTATAGCTAGGACAACACCTACACAACTCATTGAAAATGGATAAGTTGAGCTTGTGCCTAGAGTCTTCACCCTGCACGTTAGCATCTGAGATACAAAAAAGGAATTTAGCACACTACCAAAGAAGAAACATAAACATCAAAACAACAACAAACTTTAATCTACAGTGTTGTCCTTTCTGCAAGACGTGCTAGGGTAATAAGTGCCATAAAGAATGTAGGAGAGTCAACTAATGACTGGTTTGACTTATGGTTTGTCCACAAGATGTAACCAATACCCAAAGCTGCTTGGGTGATCAAGAACCAGAAATTAAAGAGACCATATACCTAGGTTGAAACCAAATACTCCTGTTCAAAAAAAAAAATGTAGCAACAAAGTGATTCCTAATAACAAAGAGATCAGTGCCATCGCAGCCTTCAAAACCCAGAGCTAGGGATTATGAAGAGAATGAAAGATCTTGGAACACTCAATCATAAATGAGATTTCTCCATCAAATTCACTCCCTTCATGGGTCAGGGAACCACACAATAAGGAGGCTGAAAGAGTATATGAGCCAGAGGGAATGGACGACTCCAAGGAAACAAGGCCTTCTAAATAACATGATGGTATCACATATGAACTCATGAGACTAAGCCAGAATTCACCAAGCAGGCATGAGTCTACACTAAGTGGGGTACTAGAGCTGGAAAGGGGGAGGGGACCTGCTCCCATTCCTAACCCAGAAGCATTCTCCAACTGAAAACTTAGTTTCCATTGTGAGACTCTCACTGTGGAAATAAACTACTCTTAAGGGTAGGCTGCATGCCCAGTACTAAATAGAATACAGAAAATAAATTCATTGGAATCTCTAAAGGTTCCTGTCTCATAGTGTCAGGATTGTGTCAGAGATTGTGTGTGTGTGTGTGTGTGTGTGTGTGTGTGTGTGTGTGTGTGTGTGTGCACACGTGCGAGTGTGTGTACCCTCAGGCTCTTTTGTATATATTTTGTGGCTTCAAGTTTTCTGTTTTCATGTGATTCCTGACTGTGCTAATGAGTGGTTTTCTATTTCTGTATCTGTTTATTGTGCCTTTTTTTTGTCTCTTTTCCTTCCGTTTGTTTACTCTGTCATATTCAAATGTGTTAGCATTTGCTTTATCTTTGATATATCATATTTCACTTATTACATTGCTTTCAAATTCAGTTAAACAGAAGTTTAAATACTATAGTCAGTAATTGCTGAAATAAGTAGTAGACATTCATCATAAATGTAATATCCTGAATCACACCTCCAGTCAATTTGACATTGAAAGAATATTCTACCCAACATGAGCACAATACAAATTTGTTAAAGAACAAAAACATGACAGAAAGCAGATCATGACACACAATTCAAGAAAGTTGAAAGCATTGATCTGTAGGAAGTATGACATCTGATAACAATGGCCAGAGAGCAATCATTAGCAATAAGATGTCAACTTTTTATACTAAAAGAAGGAAATATTAGAATATTAGACAATATTTTTAAGAAAAACTCAGCAAGCCAATATTTTGAGATTGTATTAAATTAAAAATTGCAGCTTTCAATTTTTAATGACATCAAGTATACGGTTTAGAAAAGTAGAAATTCACAATATTTTTAGGCTCCACCTTAGAAAATTACATAAATTAACTTCAATTAAACAAAAACCAAAGTATGCAAAAGAACCAAGATATTAAAGATTATGGTATAAATAAATGGACTATAAAATAGAAAGTAGTATTAGTGAGAAAATGAACTCAAATACTTAAAGTATTTTCTAAATCCAAACATTTGTATAATAGCAACAGCATCTACTTTAATTTTTCCCTTAAGAATCAAACAAGATATTGTATAATCAGTGTCCAGCCAAGTAATTAGCTTATAGGAAGAACATAAAGCTTAGAAACCATCATGACTGTGATTGCTTTCCTCAACTCCAAGATATTCCCTTATAGTGAAAGGAAGTGTAATTTGTAGTTATTTTCTCCCTCATAGCCACCACCAAGATGCTGGATGGAGAGAATTATTTTTGTCCACTCCAGTCTCATAGACTCAATTATTCTCACTTGCAAGTTCTTAATAACTTTGAAGCTCCTGACTTTCAACCAGCACAGGGAAATCTAGTCACTGTCACTCTGGTTACTCTCTGGCTGTTCATAAGATCTCTGTTTGTTCTTGGAAGACAGCATACAAATCTCCTGCAGAATTAGTCTTTCTTACTTGCTGTATTTTACTTTATGCAGTATCATAGTCTTTCTGTTAGAGTTTACTCTTTCCATCATAATTAAATAAGAAAGCACCCATCTATGCACATTACAGTCTAGAGAAGAATATGGACACAGCAACAGCAGGCAATAAAATAATTACACTGGTTTCATCTTAATAAAATCTACTTGTTCTTTTTCCTCTTACATGATATTTATGTTGTTATCTTCTTGATCTTCTTTTCTTAATAGTAGAAAGTGGGTTTAGTTGTCTATTTGTCTCAGATTTATTCTCAGTCTAACACATCATTATTATCATTAATCTTTCTCTTAATCCTCTTTAATCATATCATCTAACTACTCAAAATGAAATTCCTTAGTCTGTTTTCTTTCTTCAAATTCCCTTTCCAGAGTATTTTGGGCAAGTTTTGGAGGAATATCTACTGAGACATAGTCCACTGAGAACTGGAGAAGGACATCATCCTACATTGACTATGGCTGTGCCAAGGTGGTCCAGTTCTTTTACCCTCCATTCTCAGGATGAGTTCCCTTGCTGTTAGGCATGAACCTGGGAATTTGATAGAATGTCTGTCTTATCACATCCTTACCTCATGTTTTGTATTCACAGCAGCATTAAGGAGATAGACCCCTCTCTCATTTGAAGAATGTCTCTCACATAACTTCAGAACAGCAGACTCATCAGAAAAAAAAACTCCTGAGTCCATTAGAAATTCATCCTTGGAGGCAAACTTCACCACACTGAATTGCTACTGAAATTAGAAACTTCCTTTTTATAGAAAAGTGCAGTCCTCCAAAAACTGACTCCAACAACTTCCTGTGCCCATCTATTTTACTTTTCAATCTGTTGTCTTTTTACTCAAACCAATTTGTCCATAATTGGTTTTGTTATTATTTAGGGTATTGTTGTTATTTGGGGTTTGTTTTGTTTTGTTTTGCTTTGCTTTGCTGTGGGGATAATGCTACAACTCTAGCATTCCATTCTTCATGGCAGTATATCTGTTAGTTTCTGGTCAATAAGGAATAGCAGATGATTGTGACAGAAGAAGGAAGACCAGTGGGTTTGATCTCTCCTATCTTGCTTTGTCTCCTTACTATTTCTCTTGGTAGCCTCAAACCAGTGAAGCTTGATTGTTGAGTAAGAATGGCTTCTAGTAAAAGCCACTGAATCTAGTTTATAGACTTCAAACATTGCAAACTATCTTCAGCACCATGTGTCCTTCTGTCTTCTCCCATTCCACTAGCACCAGGCAATGTATATGTCAACAATCTGGCACTCATCTCCTAGAAATCTGGATCTTCTCTGTCCTTTGTAGCCTACCCCTATACTAGATGGGAATCTAGTTCTTAATGAGTCTAGTCATTTCCCTTGGTGTCTTTTAGAGAATAACCCTGCAGTTGCTAGCTCCTTGATACCCAAGAAGTCTTTGTTTCACTATAATTAAGACTGAGTGAACAGTTGTTTGTATTAAATTAGTGTGTTCCTATAACTAGTGTGGTTTTTATTGTTTATCATTATTAGTCTGTTTTGTTGAAAGAACATTTTGAGGTTATTTATGAGTAGTGACACAAAGACAAGGGAATAATGGGAAAGTTTTATTGCCACATAAGGTTTCAACACATGAATTCTGTTTCCAAAGAATCCCCACCTGAAATGAATCTTCTAAATATTCTATCAACCCCAATAGGATGGGTAGATAAAACAGGAGAGTATGCCATGTGACTGAGCTCTCAAATGAGGGTTTTATGAGCCTCCTCTTTCCTCCTATGAGGGTATGTTAGTGACTCAGTTATTAGTAGTATAGACAAATACTGCATTGTTCTGCTTATTTCATTGCCAGGACTATGAACCAAAAATATGCATGCTTCAGAGTAGCCAGATATCATGTCAAACCCAGTGGAAAGAGCTATCTTAAAGGTAATTCTTCTTTTTTTCGTACTGTGATTATTTTGTTCTGGTTTCAACATATAAAACAGAAATGTGATTCTGAGTTGGGTTTAGTCTTATTTCATTTAACATATCGAGCTACATTAATTTTTTTCCAAAGGTAACATGATTATATTCTTCTTTATTACTGAATAATACTCCATGAAACATTCAGTTATGTATATGTTTATATGTGTAAATGTCTTGTGCAATAAAGATTTTTACAAGAATGATCCCCTTGAGTCCACCAATAGCCAATAGGCACAAAAAAGGAAGAACAAATATTAAGTGTTTATTGCTGTGGAATAATCATTGTACACTGTAAACATGAATTAATCTCATTGGTTAATAAAAGAAATGACTGGCTAATAGCTGGACAAGTAGAGGTTAGGCAGGCCTTGCAGTCAAAAAGAGAACACAAGGAAAAAGTGGGGAGTCTTAGAGGTTACCAGGAGACACAGAAAGAAGCAAGATGAGCATGCTGTGTTTAAAAAAGGTACCACCACATGACAGAGCATAGACAAGAAATTGGTTAATTTAAGATTAAGACCCAGTTAGTAACAAACCTAAGGTATCAGCCAAGCATTTATAATTAATAAGTCTCTTTGTTTATTTGGGAGCAGCTGGAAAGATAGACCACTTTGGCAGTCAGTCTCAACAAAAACTCCATCTGCAGTTTACAAAGTGACATAAAGAGCACCAGTGAGAGTATATGAATGAATGAGAAAGAGTGAACAGCAAAAACTACAGTGTAAGTGTGTTCCCGGCAGGTTTTTCCCGCTGGCTGCCTCTGGTCCTGCCGCCATGGTCCCACTGCCACGTGAGCCCCAAATAACACTCAGAGACTCTGCATATGATACAATCCTGTTGGCCAGTTACCATTATTGTTTATGGGCTAGCTCTGTCTTACTTATTAACCCATTTCTACTTATCTAAGTATTTCCACGTGGTCATCATATCGGGGAGCCACGGCTGGCATCTTCCTTCCTCCCTGGTCTACATCTTGACTCCTCCTTACCACTTCCTCTTTCCTCCTTGACTCCTAGCCCCACCTATCTTGCTTTTCCATTGGCTCAACAGTGCTTTATTGTTTAACCAGTATGAGAAACATATTTACAGAATAACATCTCCCATCATAAGTGAGGTTCTGGTGAAACAAATAAATGGGACCACTCCACAGGTAGTGATAGGTTGTTGGGGATCAAACTGCCAAGGTTTTCTCTCTGGGGATGGGGCAAAGAAAGAAGCAAAATGGTGGGAAAACAGTAGAGTTTATAAGACAGCAGAGTGGGTTCTTTGGACTGACACAGGCTGTTTGGATTGACTAAAAACTAGAAGTACTTGCTGAAAGTAGTTAATCTCTGAGAGCATATTAAAGGAGACTCTGATAAACAGAAACTCATCTTATTAGGTTCCTAAGGAATGATGAATTTCAGTTTCTGTTTACACAAAAAGCAATCCTTCTGTTTCCCCATTCAGAATCCTTCTATCTAGGACATTGTCGCCAACACAGACATTTTGGTGGCTTGTTTTGTGCTTAACATAAAGGAGTTTAAAAATTATGGCCAGTGTTGGGTGATAAGATTTTTTTGAACCTATGAGAACAACTTCAGCATCTTGAATAAAATTGAAATCAGTCTTATCCCTTGCTTCTGTACTTTCTGTTCCTGTTTGTACAGAATTTACTCTCTTTATGCTTCATGACGGTTAATACCTGATATGGAAAGGGTGGTATTTCATAGGGTTACAGAAGAAAGGCTGGATAAAAATGGGAAGTGGTGAAAGTCAGTAAAAAGAGAAGAAAGTGCCATACAAAACTAAAACTTGATAGAGCAAGGCATGCTATGAAAATGTAAACAGTTATCTTAACCAATGGGACAAATGCATGATGTACGAAAAAGAGAACTGAAAATGAAGGCAGATGTCAGACTACCATTAGTTATGTTTACTTAAAGTGTTGAGGAAGGACAGCACCAGAAGAAGAATTTAATTAAATCTCTTGCCCATTATCATAAAGGAGTATAAGTCTTTGTGTTTGTCATACTCTGCAGTTTTTGGTTTTTGTTTTTGTTTTTTTTTTCCTTTGTAGAAAAACTATTGTTTAGAGTTAGTTGTGAATGGATGGCTTAGTTCAGGCCTCAAGTAGAAGTAGAATACACTGCTTGAAAATCTCATGATCTAGTGTAGGTTAACTTATGTTTATCATTCTCAAGATTCTGATGCCCTGTGACCAGCTTCTTCAAATTCTGGCTGCCCTGCCTTGATGCCATGAGAGCGTCTTCTCAACTGTAACACAAAATAAGTCCTTTTGTCCTAATCTTATTGACTCTTCTGTTGTTGTTTAGTGATACCGTGGCCATGGAAACTCACAAATGAAAGCATTTAATTGGGGGCTTGCTTACAGTTTCAGAGGTTTAGTTCATTATTATCATGGTGGCGATATTGGTGGCAGTCATGGCTGGCATGTTGCTGGAGAAATAGATGAAAAATACATCCTGACCTTCAGAGAAAGAATGGGAGAGAGAGAGAGAGAGAGAGAGAGAGAGAGAGAGAGAGAGAGAGAGAGAGAGAGAGAGAGAGAGAGAGACTGAGCCTGGCATGGATTTTAAAACTTCAAAGCCAACTTCCAGTGACATACTTCCTCTAACAAGGATTCACCTACTTCAGAAAGATCCTATCTACTAATCTTTGTAATCTTTTCAAACAGTTCTTTTCCCTGATAACCAAGCAATTAAGTATATGAGCATATGAGGATTATTCTCATTTAATTTTATGCCAACAATAGGAAAAGCAAATGAGAGAGAAATTATAGAAGCATGTCCACTAATTTTGGCTTTGTGCATTTTTGTTTGTTTTTTCCCATTGGCTTGTATGTGTCTTTTCCCTAGTTAGTGTTAATATTGTTAATTTTTCTGTGGTGGGCATGTTAGAGTTTTTTGAATCTGATTTTTGTCTATTGATTTTTATCATAATATTTATTCTTTCCTAAGTTCTATGATTAAAACTGCTCTTTTTTTTTAGTGTCATCTTCTTATATTTAATCACATATTTATTTAGCTTTGTTTCTATAATTGGCAGATACTTCAGATGCAACCCAAGGTTATTTTAGCATCATCACTGGAAAAATACAGCCCTTTTAAAACACATGGATTGTGGACAGGATCAATACCATGAATAACACCAAATGAAAAAAAAATTCAAAAGAGATTACAAATATAACTTTACAGCATCTTGTAGAGTGTGAAAGCAAAGTCTTCTGTGGGAAGGAAAACTGTAGTATAATAGGGTAAGAATTGCAGCCACTTTAACTGTAAAAGAGAGTAAAAGTAGAAACCTTTAAATATTTCCTTATGTTTTCTTTTTTCTTCCTCATTCATGTCCCAGCCATACTGAATAGCTAACTTTTTTCTCCTACTGCCCACTCAAACTCATTATGTAGAATTATTTCATGCATTCATCAGATAGGATGGATACTAAAGCCTGTGACCTTTTTTTTTATTTGCTCACAGGTAGTAATAATGATGTAAAAGTGTCTCTGTTTACACCTAGTCAGTCACATGGGGAAAGTTTCACATTAGGAATTAAAATGTGCAGGCCATGTAATTCTCAAACTTCCTATACAATTAGAAGAGCTGAACTGCTATAGGTTGTTACCTGTAAAGGGAAAGTAGGATTGTGGGTTATTTCCCCATGCCCTGTAATGTTTTCTTTTTCTTTTCCTTTCTTTTTTTCATATCCTACTAGGTGGTCTAACTCTAGAGCATGGAATAGCTGGCAAATATTGTCTTGGGTCTTTTGCCAAGACAGAGTCAGAAATAGTTCAGATTTAACATCCTGTTGCATATCCGTGGCAGCGCAACTAAAACACATGATTTTCATATAGCTTTCAACTCCATGTGTTACAAACTGAGAAGAAGAATTCAAGGGCAGGAGCAAGAAAAACAAAGTGGGCACATTTGAGTGCTTTATAGGAAATACCTAACCACACACGTCACAATCAGCTACAGTGCTTCCTCAACTTTCCCACCCCTTGCCCAGAATCACTGAAAAGGAAGGCAGAGCCCTATCAGATATGAGGTATTAGTCTAAGACACGTTTTCATTTTTGGTTTTCAATAGTCTTGTGATTCACTAATTAAAACATGCACAGTTTGTTTTTTAAACCATAATGCCTCTGTTTATTTTTGAAAATAAATTATGACTATTTCCTAAGTGTTTTTTTTTCTTAATACTCTTGCTCCTGGTATATAAACTTTTAATTTCTATTATACACATGCAAAATGCCCTCCATTTAATCACCATGAATCTTCAGAAATCTTGTACTTTTTAGTAAAGCAGGCTTGGGTGTGTGGTTTTATTATATTTGCCTTAATAGGAGATCATTGAAGATGTTTTTGTTAGCATAGCATTTTTAATTATGACAAAAGGAAAGTAAATATTTTCAGAAATAGTACATTACCCAAATAGTTACTAAAACTGTTTTTCCACATTCCTCCTTTTCTTTTATTACTATATCCCTTTAAAATCTTCAAGTTTTAAGGATAACTCAGCTTAAACTAGAAATCAGCATTGCAGTTGAATAGAGAAATACTATGTTTTTACTCCTTTTGAAGGAAATTGGTCCTGCAAGAGAACCAAGCTAACAGTCATGCTGAGTTGAGAGCGCACTTAACAAATTTATTTCATGCTAGCTGTTCTGCTACATCTGTTGGAAATCCATTACCTTTAGAGTCTATCTATAGTTTCTCTACCTGTAACTCCTGCAGTAATAGGAACCAGAGCTTCTTACAAAACTCTATAAACTCCATTCTCAAACTCTAGTGAGACAGGTACTCAAAGATAAGTGGAAGCTATTCAACTCTATTTCAGTTCAAAAAGCTCACTTCTAATGTTCCAGGATAAACATCCTGAAGAGTTATTGGTGAAGTTAATATTGCTGTGAGACAAATTGTTTTATGATCTAACTGGAAAAGTGGGCAGGATAAGAAACTGAGAGGAAAATAATAAGTTTGTTAGCTAGTTTTAATTTTAAAAATAACAACACCAGCAAAAACTAAACCCTCAATGTCCATATTTAATCCTGGATCTAAGAATATTAATGATCTGCATAGTGAGACATTTCACTGTCTGAATGCTTCTACATTTCTAACACTAAGACTTTATGCATGAGAATCAAAGGCCAATGTGTCATCTTCTAAGCCTGTAGAAAATGCAGACTCATATCATACTCTAACCCTCTTGAGTAAGTAATTATTTGAGAGTTGAACACTGCTATATAGAAAACCATTATTGATATTGAAATTCTTGAACCACTGGATAAAGGCATAATAGATCCACCATGTAAGGAAGGGACTGCAAATCATAGAGTATAATAATATGTTAATAGTGAAAAAGAGAAATAGATTTTTACTACCACTTTTACAATTGAAAGAACCACAAAGTACTGAAATCCACTGCACTGAAAACATATTTACTCATTTATTTATAAACAATACATTTGAAACTGCTCAAATGTATTGGCAAAAAAAATAGCTTATGTTTTTGTGAGACTAGGAACAAGCTCATTGTGTCGTATTTCTGAACACTTGTGAGTCTCATTCACAGAGTCTCTGTGTGTGTGGTGGCCAAATCTGATTATCTGATTAGTCTGTGGTAACTAATAAAGGCACCAGTTTTTTTTTAATTCAGCTATGCATTTGACTCAACTGATTTCAGATAAGTGAATGATTACCTGAAATTTATTAGGTCTTAATTGGCAAGAAAATAATGCTAGTAAGTTAACCTGAACCTACAGAATATTTTAGGGAAACTGAGATCAGTGAACAGTCAAGAAGGGTGGGTTGATTCTTTTGACCACATTGAAAATGACACAATTTCAGTTGAGGAGCAAGAGTTGGGGATGACTGGGCAGTCTGGCCTGGAAATTGCAGAGCATCTCTTTGAAGTCTCACTCAAACCAATCAAAAACTCCTGGACTAGATTTCCTGTAAGAGGAGTCTTGAATCATGTAGTAGTGTCCTGCTTCAGGCATCCTATTCAGTCAGTTGACGGGGAGCAGACTAAGGGCTATAGGGGTTCAAATTAGTGTCAACAGACCAAAAGGTACAGAAGTTACTCTGTTAACACCTGGGAACACCCTTAGCTATGCATCACCTGACTTCCCACAGGGAGTAATGTAGCCCGGAAGCCAGAGTCACTTTGGAATGACCTACTATAGCAAAAGGCACTTTGGTTCATAAACTTTCATCTTCCTAAATATATTTCTTATATGATGGGAAAAGTTCTTCTGTATATGTTTCCCTTATTGATTAGTGAATAAAACGCTGATTGGCTTCCAGACAGGAAGTGACATAGCTGTGAAGAATCAGGATATAAGTAGGGGACAAACAGGAAATCGCTTTATTCTGTGCAGAGACACGGAATAGTCATAATGTAGCAGGCAAAGGAGTTGCAGGTCCAGCATTCCCCAGTAAGCCAAGACCATGTGAAAATAAGTGGATTAATGGAAAGGGTTAATAATGGAAACAGAGCGAGCCAAATAAGAAACCTACGCCAACAGTCAACAGCCTTATAACTAATATAGTGTCCATGTGTCTCTTTGGGGCTGAGAAGGATGTTGGGACTTGCCAGGTCAGAAAGATTCACATTACATTTATAGTTACCAAATCTTGTTCTTGCAAGTACATATCACATGTCTAACTATTTTTCTCCCTTTCTAAAAGAAGTGTCAGAAAATATGATCAGTGCAAATAAAATAAGGAGTAAGTGCTTGGCTTAGTTAGTCCAGCCTGTTGCAAGGGAATGAGATCAAAATTGTCTTGATTGACAGAGTAGAGCCACTGTCTCCTTTCTTTGTTGTCCAATTGTCTTGACAGGATTTTTATCTGCAGGTGTATTTCTTTGAGAGAGATTGGTTCTAAAAATCTACCTGGATATTATAAGACAATGAAAATATTTATGAGCTATTTATAAATCCTACCAACTTAGACACTTTCATATATTCAAACACACCAGAGCTGTTTTCTTTTTCTTTCCTTTTTTTCTTTTCTTCTTCTCCCTCTGCTCCCCCCTCTTTCTTTTGTAGCCAGATACTGCAGAATTTAGCAGGTTAATCTTACAGGGTACTAACAAACAACATTGTTTGATTAAACAAAGGTAATAAACTGAGACTCTAATATCTCTGATATGACATAAGTAAGGTCTGGGGTGTTTTAGTCAGGTCCTTTTCATAATAGGGACAGAAACCAAGTTGGTTCCGTTTTATTTTTGTTACACAACCTTTAAAAGTATTTAGTTATATCTATATTTTTCTTTGTATAATTTAAAATTTAAAATGGGGTTATCATGAAAAACAGTTTTCAAAAATTCATATGTGGAAATTCATGATCCATCTTTTTCTGGTTTTCATAGGTATTTTGCAAGATTCAGGGTGGGACTAAGTAAAAAAATGTTCACTAGTCGGTGCCCTTGCCTCAGAGATCAATACCAGTTTTTCTCAGAGAATTTTAGCATCAGGCTCATTACTTATTTATGTTTTCTCTCTTTTTTCCACTTTGCAGATAATTGCTACTTAATTGATACTGCTTCTATGCCAACCTAGACACAAGACACACAGCTAAACAGTGGAATCATTAATCTATATGTATGCTGCAGATTTCTTTAAAAGGATAGCTGGAGTAAGCAGAGTCATTAGCAGTTTATTTGCAGCCGAGCACTTAGGGGAAGCTCTGTGGAAAACACATCAACAGTCAGGGTGTAACTGGGCAATTAACACGGGACTGCTGTACTTTAGAGTGTTAGCATGGGAGTAAACAGCAGCAGCTGGGAAGTGTTTGTGCTGTTGGCATGCACAGTCTGTTCTGACATATGCAAATACCACTCATGCTTACAGAACTTGCAAGCCCTATTGTGCTATGACCTCACTGATGAAGCCCTATGACAGAAGTGCTTCGTTTGCACCGGGTGCTATTAATTTTTAACAAGCCAGGACCACCTTTTTTTGCTACAAGATCTTTACAGGAAGCCAGGTGAGAGTATGGGCAAACAAATGGATGATTCTCTAGTTCTCAAATGGACTTGACTACTTCTCTGTTGCCAGAAGACTCCCAGGAAACAGAAGAATTAATGGCAGAGAAAGCCAAAGCTGCATCAGAAGAGTGACAGATGGTATCACCTGTACAATACACACACACACACACACACACACACACAGGTGGGTAGTTGTTCAAGGTACTGAGTAAACCCTGTAATAACCCAGACCTTTACTGCAAGGAAAAATGAAAGCTGGCCTTGGAATAGGAATAGATTTGTACTTAAGAACTTCTTTTAAGTTCTTTTAAGTTCTTTTAAGACTGATGGTTTTCACCCATCAGTCACATGGAGTTAGAAAATGAGTGTTCAGTACGGCAACTGAAGTTAGAAATAAACTGCAAGGTTTTCTTTAGTGGATCCTAACTCTAACCCTAACCCTAACCCAAATCCTAACCCTAATCCTAATCCTAATAGATCCTACTTTACACAACTTTTGCTTTCTAGAAAAGAGTAAGACTTCATAATCTAAAGAGTCAAATCCTTCATTTCTTTATCAAAAAATGCTACGAATTCTCCCCATTAACAAGATGCCTTTAAAATACCTCAGGCCAGCTAGCAAAGACTGGCATAGAACTCACTAGGTAGCCCAGATTGTTTTTATTTTTTTCATTTATTTAAAGCAATCTTATTACATGCCAATCTCAGTTCCCTTTAACTCCCATCCTCTAATTCCCCCCACTATCTTCCCTTCCAATCCCCGATACACTCCTCAGAGAAGATGAGGTTTCCCACTTTATTGATTCCCCAAATAGTCTTTAAATTCATAAATTTCCTGCATCAGTCACCCTAGTTCTGGGATTACAGGTCAGTGTCCCCATGCCTGTCTGTCTAAACCTGACAAGAATGGTGACACTTCGTACAGGCAACACAATGGTTATTCTGAAATAACTCTGAAAATACACAATCTACTTGTGCATATTTTGCCAATAGGCCAGTGAGTGATGATAGTTAGGTTTTTATTCTTTAAACTATAATAAAAGATGATATCAGGATGAGAGAAGTAACTGGCTGTAAATTCCTTATTTTGTACAGAATAAACTTTAAGACCATGATTCTTAGATTTTTAAGCATTACAGTCTTCTTACATTTTTTCCACTATGAAGTAGACAATTTTCAGTTCACTACAGTTAAATGAGTTCATGTGAAGCATGATTATGTTCTTCTATGAAGATCCTAAAGTTTATTTTAACTTTTAAAGAACCCCAGATCTTTCACCTTCTTTTGGATGCATGCTATGTATAAAATTTGACTGAAGCTTGCAAGAGGCTGAAAAATGCATCAGAAAGTAACTGCATGGAAATTCTGACTCTTCTGTAAAAATATAATCAACTGCACAGATCATGAAGTATGGTTGTCACTCTTCACTCCATATATAATCAGGTCGAAAAAAATATTTACTAAATATTATGCAAGATGCAAACTTTAATTCATTCATGTTGTTTTGCTTTGGAATTGCTGTCTAGAAATAGGGTTTCAAATTTCCCATCATAATATGGCCAGGAAAGCTTAGCCACTAGGTCACTCCTTGCAAGTACCCATGATGGCTGTGAATGTGACCTAACCCATTTGTAGATAATATAATACTGTAATGTCAAGAGGTCAAATACCTATCAACATATTGAGTATAGTGCTTAATAAACAACTGTATATTGGTTTTATCTATTGAAACAGAAATTACATTTTTAAGAATCTAATCTGCCAAGTAATGGGTATTTTCTATGAAAATTAAATTAAAGGAGCAGGGAAAATGGAAATGGAGTAAGGATTGAGCCTGATAGTATTATTTATTTTGCTTTGAATTGGGAAATGACCTGTGCCCCTATAGAACAGAAATTCTGAAAGGAGACTGCCTATGTTTTTGTTGACTCCTGTAAAGTGAGATCAATATAAACACCCACACACCTGTACTAATTATGCTTGTGTAACTGTGGCCAAACATCTGACACAACCAATGCAGGAAAGTTTCATTTTGCTCACAATTACACAAGCAGATTAAAAGTAATGTTACCAGTACCTCATTTTGTCATCAGACAAATGTGGGATACTTTCCAAAATGAGAACACTCTAGGCTTTCTGGGAGACACTTTTCAAAAGAAAATGACCTCATCATCTATATTTAGTGTAATTTCCAGCTTTTGATGGAAATTATCTGACTACAAGACAGCATGAAATTTTTATTGAAAACCAACTGGAATGATTGATGATTCCACTATTCAGGATTACGAAGGATGACAGAATTTGAACTTGATTTTATCTATGTATCAAAATATATGGGTCAAGGCTTCAAGACTTCCATAGAGTCAAAACAAACTCTTAAGGAAAAAGATGCATGACTTTGACATAGGCCATGGTGGTTTGTTGGTTGTAGGACTATGTTGAAAGAATTTTTGGATATGCTTCTCTGACCAATCAATAACTGATGGTGTCCTATATTCAATGGAAGATGTCATGGTGGCCAAAGTATCTTAGAAACACAATATTTAGAAAACAAATATCCATGGGTCTTATATTTAAAATGCATTAGTTACATGTTGTTACAGATAATCTTTTCAATGATGTACATGTAGAGAACAGATTTGAAAGTTAAAATGAGTATCTTCACATGAAACAAACAGCAGGCAATGCACAATTGCCCAAAAAGAAATAGTATCTTTCTCCCAAAGAATGGTAGGAATGTCTATTGTCCAGTATTACAAAAACAAGGCCTCTCTCCAGAGCCAAGGGAAACAGGAATCTCCCTCTACAAAAGTTGGTTTCAAAAATGTCCAAGTTACCCCTCTTCAATGTAGTACTCTATGTGTATAGATATTATCTGACTTGGTTTCCATCTATAAACTTAGGGAAAAGGCCCAGCTGTTTATGAATGATGATCTTTGTAACATGGTTTAAGCTATATAATTGTGAGATGACATAATTTAAATCTAAATAGAGTGTTCAGATAGTTTATAGTGGTTCATATACATACATACTAAATGTTAAGGAGCTTTTCATAACAGCTGTTTAAACATGTTTTCGGTATATAACTCCATCTAGTTAATTAAGATAAGTGATGCGTAGAGAACAAACTGTATAAATAGACAAGGGCCAGAAGTAAAGCAAACCTACAGAGATGTATCAGAAATCTTCACTGAAGAGAAGAGAATGATCATATTTTCATTTAGGACACAAAGTCTGGAAACATATACAAATTGGATCTAAATGTCCTTAACAACCCTAGACAGGTAATATAAATACACTGTAATAGAACCCACTTATGGATGGAAATAGTAAGGTAAACTTGAGAGATACATTTGATGGAATCACCAGGACTGGATGGATCAAAAGTACACCTATTTATAATATATATTAATCAAAAGAGTAAAACAGAAGATACTGTTCAAAATTGTGAGTCAATCGTGTAGAACCAAGTTTGGATAACATTACAAAGGAGTTACAGTGACCTTCTTGAAAAACGTATGGAGCATATTTCCACTCTCTAGATCCCCAAAATTATCTTAACTAAAAAAAATTGGACAGCCTTCCTTTGAGAAAAGAGAATAGAAAACAAAGGAAGAGAGGGGAAAGACAGAGGGCACAGAGTTTTAAATATTTTTAAAGCCTGTCTTCTCAGGCAGGCCCTCTACACCCTGGTGAACTACTGACATCCAAAAAATAACTCTAAAAATTTGATGTGCAAATTTGACCCTGTTAGACATGCCTAACCATGGTTTAGAAGACATGGTTTCATTTAAGAAGAAATAATAACTACAAGAAAAATTAAATAAATGTGTATCCTAGAAAAGTGACTGACCACACCCCTCTTACAAAAGTTTTTTTCTGGCAAATTTTTTTCATTGAAATACAAAACAGAACTGGAAGCCTGCATGCAGTAGGTATGAAACAATACACTGTTTTTGAGACTGGTGCTTTGATTGTTTCAAAATGCAGAGGAAATAAATATTGATAACACAACCAAACAACACACTGCAAACTATTTGCAAACTCTTTGCCCTCTCACTCCACTCTTCTAACTTCCACTTCTTCCACATCTTTGAAAATCAAAACACCGGGATGACACCACATTTTCAGTTCATAGGATCCAACACATTGTGAGAGTACACCAGATGCAACAGTTGTCTGTGTTATTTGGAGGCAGTTTCACTAGATGATAGTAATTATAAATCATCACTCTACTGGTAAATTTGATGAAGCAGAACATACAATTCTTCTGAATTATTTTATTGTCTATTAAGATTTTTTTAACTCTCTCCTGTGCCTTCTTGACGATTTGTAAAATGCTCCCAGATAATCTCATCAATTTTCTTGGTTATTATTTTTTTTTGAAAGAGAGAAACCCAAGCCATTTTCCATACCTAGTATTTTGTGCTTACTATTGCAGAATGCCTTAAAAAATATCTGACTTAAAACTATGTACAAGGGACAAGGGAGGCTCATTGCATACTCTATTACTTGAAGGATTAAGAAAATAAAAGACTATTTATAGATAGTGATTTAAACTCTCATCACATCGTCTCTTTCCCTGGAAATGCCACTTGGATTACTTTCTTTTTCCCTTTCCTTCCTAATTGAATATTTTCCTTTTATTATTGCAGTCTATTGTATTGTTTTTGCTTTCCCTGAAGAGAAAGGTTTTTAAATTCTCATTGTATTGCTGTTCATCTCTGTTTCTCTTAAATTAATCATTCACTGTTTTGCAGTTCATTGCGATGCTTGTAAATTCCTCACATTTAGTTATTAAATTAATTAATTACAGTTCTTTTTACTCTAATTTGGCCAATTACAATTTGTGTTTGGTTACCTGGAATTTATAGACTGACACGAATTGTGTCACTTCCAGCAGCTACAAATGCCATTGAAAATAAAATTTTGGTGTCGTTCCAATCAGCCAGCTCTCCCTTTCCCTTTTTAATTATTTATTTTATTTTTAAGGCTCATACTTCTGTCATTATGAAGAGGGTTGTTCATTATTCCAAAAACTGCGAAGTACAGGATTGCTACCCCAGCAAGAAGAGAATCTGTTTTAAGTGGTGAGACACTTGGGTTGATTGTGGAAGTAAAGGGTGCTTCATGCCTTCACTTCCCTGGTAGAAATGCTTTGTTTTAGAATTCTTAGACCTTGCCCTTATTCACATTATTCCCAAAATAGAATGTAGTGACATTTATAAAAGAAAGAGTGAGTTCTACTTTGTTTCTTTATAACCCTGGTGCTTTATAACCCTGGTGGGGGAAAGGATTAAAACAGTGTATCTATTAACACTAATATAGTTAATTTAAGGGATTCGAGTCTGTAGAATGTTAAAACAATAAGATGAAGTGTTGAAAGAGTCATTCTAAATATTTATTTAGCCCTTTCTACCTATATCACTGTAATTGATGTTTCTCTGAGATACAAAGAAAGCAGGATTCAATTCAATTCAACAAATATTTATTAAATTACTATTATGGCAGGGCAATGTGCTGAGTATTGCATGGAATACAAATATATGAGAGAAATGCAGTCTTGTAAGTACTTGAATTTAGTTCAGTTTTTATCCAATGATATTTATTGAATAATAAATGTGCTAATTTAAAAAAATATTCAATACGTTTCCTATATACAAAATGATATGTGGTATGATAGGCTAAAATTGAAGAAGCCTTAAAACAATGTGTAACATTGTGGACAAAGACTACAGGTATAGGTATTATTTCTGAAACAGTATTATCACCAGGCTTCTCAAAATGCCATGTACCTGAAGGTGTTAATAGCTCAAGGGTGGCCCAGAAAGATGGCACAGTGGGTAAAGGTGCCTGACTTCAAGTCTGAGAACCCAGGTATACACATTGTAGAACTCACATAGTAGATAAGAACTGACTGCTATAAGATCATTTTATCACCATATACATGTCATGGATCATGTGTAAATGTATATGCTCTTATACACATATACACAACATACATACATATACACACACACACACACACACACACACACACACACACACACACACGAGAGAGAGAGTAGATAATACATGTAGAAAAGAAAATACATCCTCAATTGTGCAATATAGTCTGCCCCATTGTACTGAATGTCATATATATTTGCTCATTTGCTGATGTGGTTTGAACAATAGATATTTGCTTTCCTATAGTTCTGGACTATAGGAAAGTTTGAAGAATTTATAATGTTCAAGGCTGGTTTCTTCTGATGCCCATATTCTTGGGTTTGTAAATGGCAACCTCTCCCTGCATCTTAACATATGTTATGTCCTTGTTTCCTTGCTTATATAGACAAAGGCTTGCTCTAATTATCTCACTTAGATTTAATTGTTACTCAAAAAGTTCCATGGCCAAATGCAGTCACATTTTGATATAATAGGAATAAAAAGTGCAAGAAAATAATTCATTCCACTGAGTGTATGGATTTTTGTTTGTTTTCCTTTGAAACTCACCGATGCTCATGTATGCATGGCTCTTGTCTGGTAGCAGCAAAAAAAGAAAAGAAAAAAATGTGACTTGAGAGCTGGAGAGATGGCTCAGAAGGTAAAGTCCTGATCTTATAAGTGAGAAGACCTGCACAGAGATCACCAGAACCCATGCAGAAGGACACCTGTGGAGGACGAAGCTAAAGAGACTGAGCAGCATAAACCCTGGGTCTTTGGGTCTTCTTGGTCTGGATGAAGTGAATCAGTCCTAGATCTGGGAACGGACATTCCCAACAATAAAAGGGAGGACGAATAAAGAAGAAAGTGGATGTTGGTATCTGAACTTCACAGGCCAACGTAAATAAATGCACATATGGCCCACATGCACTGCAATGGACATGTTAAACGAAAAGTCTCACACACTACAGAGGAAGGCAGATCTCAGAGTTCGAAGCCAGACTGAAATACAGAGTGAGTTCCAGGTTTCAAAAAACAAAATAAAACAAACAAACAAGCAAAATACATCTATTGTTGACTTAAATAATTTGATGGAAAATATATGTATATATTTAGACTTATAAGTGAATGTAATTTTCAGGGCAGTTTGACTGTCATGTAACTTTCAGAATGTTCTTTAAGAAAAAGCAATCGTGTCCACACTGTAAGTATTCAAATTATGAAAATTATTATCTTCAAACTGTGACTATAATGATATTTTATCTGCTGAGTAAAATGAGGCAAAGACCAATTGCAAATACATTTTAAAGCACTGGGTACACATTTGAAAAAAGGAGACTTGGAACATATCTGACTTCATATGTCAAATTTGACAGAAAAAAGGGCTACCGGATATCTATTGGACTTTTGCCGAGAAATCAATTGTATTTTATAATTTATTCCTTTAGAGTTGCTTCCAAATCCTTTACTCTTCCTCCTGAAAGCAAACCACTTTCATGCAAAGGGTATAGTCTACTAGATTTTCCATAGTGCATACTACTTCATATTTGGTATCTTAAACTATTCTAAAGAAATGGTTCTTTATTCTAAAGATGGACAGTTTGAGTAGAACATGAGGCATAAACAAATGATTCTAATGTTATGATTAGATAAAAACAGAGCAAACTTTCTATCCATTAGCTATCACATAGAAGACATACATATGCTCACCATCCAAACACCTAGCATTCAAAAGAAAACAACTGCAAGTTCCACATTCAGAGTAGGAGGAAAAGCATATTGGTAGGAGAAAATGTGACCAAAGTTATATAAGGTAGCGATGATCACAGTGTGAACACGAGACAACAAATATTCTTCATAATAACATCAATATTATTAAATTCTCTTTTGCTTCTTATTATACACTATGAAATGTTCTGTTTCATTAGTACAAATATTGTCATCATCAATGTTATTTTATTATTTAATATTATTCTTGGTTAACCTCAAATAAGCTTTTTGATAGGCTTTGGTCATGGGTGCAATGTTTTTCTATTTTGTAGCAATCATCATTTATTTTCTCCCATTTGCTTTTTAACCAAGGGACTACATTTGAAGGCATAGATGAAACACCTTCTAGGCATTTTCAGTCTGAAGCAAGAGCTTTACTTCCAGGCACATATTACTATTTATATTGATTGCACTGGCCTTTTGATACATATACAATTTCAGATGGGGTTGAACAGTGTGGTCTTCACAGGGGAGGCATATATTTAGTTGAAAAACTCAACATTCTGTTTAGAAATGCAGCCAGCAAATCAGAGTGCTGGAAAATAAAATTCTTAATTCAGGGAATCTAGTAAACAAATGCAAATGACAATTTGCTTGATGTTGGCAGCTAACTTGAATAACTATAATGGCCAGAATGTTGTTTTCCACCACACTCTTGTATTTAACAATTTTCTTCAAAGGAAACCATTGCTTTGAAAGGAAAGAAAAAACCTCTAGATTTCTTGAATGCTTTCAAATAAAGACAAATTTCCTCTTTAATGCATTGAAACTAAATCAAACCTACAAGAAAGCTCTAATACCAGTCTTCGAAAATGTTCTTAAAGAAAACTATTTCCTCGGAAGGTCATTTCTTTGATCCTATACAATTTTGCTAATTGGATATTGCATCGATGCAACTTTTAGTTGTATTTTGCTATTAAGGGAAAATTATTCTCAGATTATATACAAAATCAAAAAGAAAGAAAAAAGTTGAAGAAGAAAAGTAAAACAATATGTATTTAAAATATTCTTAGTATTGTCCCTGAATTATGCAAATGTTTTGATAGATAAAATATTCTGTTCTCTGATGTTTTAAGGTTGTATTTTGCCTTTGTTTTTGTTGATTTTGTTTGTCTAGTTGGAACTTGTCTGTTTCCAAGGCTAGACTCCAACTAGCAATGCCCCTCATTTTACCTTCTAAGTGCTGGGTAAAAGAAGTATACAACCAGAACTTCACCCAAAGTTTAAGACCACCCCTAAAGACAATAAAACATTTTGAAGCTGTAAATCTTCTCGCACGATCAGTTTGCAAGCTGAGCTTAACTACGCACTCACTGTGGAGTATGTTAGTTGTTGTAATTTTGTGCTCATTGGATAGAGGAGTTAATTTAAGTCAAAATCTTGTTCATTCTAAAGTTAGATATAACCACAACTTCACATCTCCAGCCTCTTTACTAATGATTCAAGAGGAAAATTGAGGGACATTTAAGAATGAATGAACAGTTTTATATTTTAATAGTGTCTTCATCATTTGCTAGTGTTTCCAAATATAAAATTTATCTGTTTTCTAACTGTATTATTTCTTTCTCTGTTTTTATGTTGGTTTCTTTGGCATAAATCATAAGCAGTGGTTTGTTTGGGTTATTATCCATTTGTACCCCATCTTTCAGCACTCTTGATACACATAGTCCGTTTTGACTGCTGAATAGGCAAGTTGAGAGGAAGAGAGAGCAAAATAAAATTCTTTCCAGTCTAGGGAGCTTGTTTCCCAAGCAATATTTTCAACTTTCCTAAAGATGTTTTCTTTCATCACTTTTGATGAAAAAGCCATATGTCCCCATGGCTCATATAATAGAAAATAACTATAACCATGTACATCTGGGCAGCATGAAGAATGCTGAGGCTGACCTGGCAGACAAATTATGCTACCTTAATCTCCTATGCTTAGTTCACGGGGGAAATGTTAAAACTTAAAATAAATAACATGGTCTAAGAGCACTAAAATGGCTTCATTTCTTAGAATTTGGAGTAACACATTTGAACCATTTTACAATTTTTCTGAAGTTTTCAATTAAGTATCAAATACATGGAAGTTTCCTTTCTTCAATATAAACACTCATTTTTTTATGATTCAATTTTCACCTGAGTAGTCAAGCACAATATGCATAGTACCTGTGTGAATTATAGGTATGTCAATTTGATTTTCTTTCTCACATTCTGTGCATCTACTCTTTTCATCATCTTAGCTCTACTCTTTGGCTTGTCCCCTAAGTCATTATTTTTTATAGTAACTGTTGATAACATTTTCAATGTAATATAATTGTGCATTAACTAGATTTTCTAAAAAATACATTGTCACATATTACCAAAATAAAGCATCTATGGGCTAAGGAAAAAAACAACAAGTAGCTATTCCTCTTTCCAAATAAACTCTGAGGTTATCATACTCAAACATTGTAGTCACATTTTTCTCTTTATTTGTTGTTGGATTGTGAAAGAATTACAGGTTTGTTGGTGGATAAGCACAGAAATTTAATGTGGAGTTTCACAGGTTCCAATACAAATGCTAACTGTATATAAGTTCATTAAGTTCATTAAGTTGTATAGTGTTTAGGTCTAGTCAATTTTGGTGCACTGTGTTCTTCCATTCCGAGGTGTGTGGGTGCGTCTGTGTGTGTGTGTGTGTGTGTGTGTGTGTGTGTGTATTCATATATATATATATATATATATATATATATATATATATAAATGTCAATTCTCAAATAAATAGATAAAATGTGAATTATAAACCTGCAGATTAACTTTGGACTAGAATTATAATAAAAATATTTGCAGAGAGACTAATAGAGGCTATAGTTAGTTATTTTGGCATGCTTGATTTTTAAAGAGAGTCTTTGTTTACATTTTACTTATTTTAGGTATATGAGTGGTTGTATGATTTTATCCAGTGCTCTTAGCTGCTGATCCATGTCTTTGGCATTCTTCTTGATGTATTTTTTTCTTATCTCTTGAGTCCTTACATCTTTTCCAACAGTGTCCAGTGTCCAGAAACTTCTCTAATCATTTCTTTGCCCTTGATTTTGATTTTTCAAAGAGAGAAACAGGACAGTTTAGGAAGAAAATCAGAGTATGGACAGCAATAGTGTTGGGGAACATAAAAACTAACTGCCAAGGTAGCTTTGGAATAGTGTGTAAGAATTGTTTGTAGCATTGTGTATGTCAGGGTTAAACCTTGGCCTGGATTGTGAAAGAACTCAGGGACATTCATATGATTGTCAGTTGAGAAATTAGAATGAATTGAAGAATAATTTCAACAACAGGGACAAAAGGTAACGTTAAGAGCATGGTGGGAGTGAGCAGACCATTTAGCATACAAGGGTGCATTAGGCTGGAATGGCTGCCAAAATAAAATGTCACAGGCTGGGTATGTTGTGCAAATGAAATGTATTGTCAGTGCCTGAGAGGTTTGAGGCCTTTAACCAAGTGTCTACAAAGTGAGTAAACAAGGGAAGAACTCAGCCCAGGCCTTTTTCCTTGCCTTGTACCTCACTGTATTTATGCTACAGTGCATATACCCATATACCTGCTTCAAAATTTCTCCTTGTAAGAGCACAGGTCTCTGAACTAGGGCATATTTTTATCACCTGTTGTAGTTTGAATGCTATTGACACCCCCCATAATCTCATAGGGAGTGGCACTACTAGGAGGTGTGGCTTTATTGGAGTGGGTATGGCCTTGTTGGAGGAAGGGTGTCACTGTGGGGGTGGGCTTTGAGGTTTCTTATGTGCAGGACATCAGTAGCCCAGTGTTTCATTATATATCCTGTTGCTTACAAGATGGAGGAGTTTGAGCTACTCCTCTAGCACCATGTCTGCCTTCATGCTACTATGTTCCCAGTCATGATGATAAGGGACTGAACCTCTAAAACTGCAAGCCAATCCCTTCAATTAATAGTTTTTCTTATAAGTGTTGCCATGGTCATAGAGTATTTTCACACCAATAGAAACCTTAACTAAGACACCTCCAAATAAGGTTATAATCTGGCACAGGGAATTGGGACTTGAACACATAAATAAAATCCATAGGTATTTCCATTCCCTATGGATAAGCCCATCCCTCTGGTGAAAATCTGTGCAGAAGTTAGGAGAGTGATAGGCTTCATTGCCTTCTACTCCCATTGGCAAGATGCTTATATGTGAGTTGATACTTTGAAACTACCTTTGTATGAATCCAGCTCATATTTAAATCATTTAGGTCTTCTCCTCTCAAACAGGATCTTTCTATTTATAATGCTCATGTAGCTTGACCATAGGGAAACATTAAAATAATCAATCCAATGAAGTCTTCAAACCCGTACAATTGTCCTACTTTTTACATATTTATTATTTTTTCCTTTATCTTGACTGTAGTTTATAAATGACTATATCATTTATTATGACTGTAGTTTCCTCTCCCTCCTCTCCTTCCATCCACCCCTCAAATCCACTCCTCCTGTTTCTGTTAAGAAAGGGGCAGCTCCATGGGTGTCAACAAAGCATGGGATTGCTCTATTTCTTACAGAAAATTGATAAGCTGCCAGTCTGATGTCTCTCCCTCAGTGTGTGTGTGTGTGTGTGTGTGTGTGTGTGCGCGCGTGCATGCGTGCATTTGTGTGTGTATGATGTATGCATGTGCATGATGTGTCCATGACATGTGTGTCTGTGTGTGTGTATGTGTGTGCATGACATATGTGGGGGGGGGCAGACACCAGAGGTGCTGTCCCTCAGGAACTATCAATCCTATGTTTTAAGACAGGGTTCCTTACTAACCTGAGGCTCTTTAATTAGGCTATGCTGCATGCCCAACTATCCCTAGGGAGCTGCCCGTGCTGAGATCACAAGCATGTGCCACCACGTGAGATTTTTCCCCCCTTTTCTTTTCCTAATGTATATTGTAAGAGTCAAATTATCAAATTCAGTTCCTCAAGCTTATATGGTAACCACTTTACTGACTGAGTATGCCTCTAGCCCCTTTATGTGTGCCAGCTATCAGGGTACTTTTATTAAAATTGCCACAGTGTCCCATTATGATTCCCAAAGGGGTTGGGCAACATAATCAGTTCTTTACCTAGTTCTGTCCCCTCTAAAAGGAATTCTCTTAGATGAAACCATGGCCACCTTCTTTTCCTGTTCACTTCTACATGGAGTTACAAAACAATATCTCTCGGTGCATCTCTTTGAAGTTTTCTTTTCTCTATTCTTAAGCAGAAGAAGCACAATTCAGTGACCTAAAGTAATCAGATGCTTCATAAAAGGAAAATCATTCTCTTTAAGAAACAGACAATCTGCTATTTTTAAGAACTTAAAGATTTTAATCAGTGCACAGGAATCAGTGCCACTGTAGAATGAATATTTTACCCTGGAAGAAAAGTAATTTGTATTCTGTTGTTGGTTACATTCCTAAAATGCTTCTCATAGAAGTGGCTTTTAGAGTTAAGCATTTTAGCTTCCTCAGTGTTTGTTATTGATTTACCATTAATGCTTTATCAGGAAATGACTATTTTTGTGTACCCTGGAATTACAGTTACTTACATAAATAAAATCCAATTAATAGAGTTTCACATTAGGTTCTTGATCTTCCATTCTCAACAAGTGGCATTTATCCCTGTGTTTTGCACAAGTTGGATGCAACCACAGATCCCTGTAGTAGCATTTAATTAGAAATTATTTTTCAAAAGCTGTACATTTTGTTTACAAGCTATCAACGAACTGGGGAAGTCTAAAGGGCATCGGGGCCCTAACCTGGCATCTATCATGAAAACCATCTTATGCATCAGGGTGTCTCTGTAAAAGATGCTACCTAGAATGTTTGTGTAAAGTTAGATAATGGGTAAGTGTAATGCTGAGAAAATCTATAAATAATTATACAGTTCACCAAGCAAGGTAACACAACCCCCGGAGGAGTCTGAGTCAGATGGCTCAGAATTTGAAGGAAAATATTTGTATTTAACTGGAGTTTAATTTAGTTTTACATCCTTACTAGAGGTTAATCCCCCCTAAAACTAGGTCACTAAATTGGTAGTGTTTCGAAGTGTTAATTTCTTTTGCCCTGTCTGACAGGGCTGTGGACCAACTTTTGTGGTTTATAATGTAAGTCTATACTGATCCAGACTAATGTGAAGCTCTAATACCCTCATGATCAATGAAATGGCTGAAATGAAGTTCACGGTTGAACTGTAAAAAAGAGGATTTTGAGTAAATTCCCTTTAAAATCCAATTTAATAAGAATGGATTCCCATTTAATTAGTGCCATGATTTTTAAATAGGTGCTAATAACTATCTGTAAACAAATAGTCTCTGAAGTTAAATATACATGTCTCAACTCTTGATTTATTTCATTAAAAACATATTTCATAGCTATTTAACAAGAAATCTTCAGATTAGTCTTTACTCAGGTTTTGTAACTCAAGAGTAGTTTGGGGCTATATGGAAAATGAAGGGTGTTTGTATTCTGTCTCCATGAATGCAGGTATCATAATGTACAGCCAAAGGTTTCCCAGAATACTTTTCGGGAAATGAATTTTCAGTTATTTTTGTTACCTATTGTTAATTCTCCCCTCTACCCTAGCCATGTGCTTGTGTACAGATAGATGCTATGCTGGTTAGTAGAATTGCTGCCAGTTCAATAGACTTTGTAATCTACAATATTTATGTGTTTAAATTAACCAGATAACTCATACTTTGTAAGAGCCAACAAACATACCAGTTCATTTTGCCAGTCCAAGGAGGCTCTTTTATAATTCAGAAAAGTTTAAGAAATACAGCTCCAGTTCCAGGGACAGTGTTTTCCATACACTGCCATTACCCAAGGGAAAGATCTTTTCCTCTAGAATATCAAGGACAAAAATGATCTATACTGTATTCTTAATCTGTCTATTTACAATACAAAACATCTACTGGGCACAAGAACGTGTGATTTTTGAGCAGCTTCTAGACAAGACCTGTAGACCAATTGTCCTCTGTCATATCTGAGGAAAACAGACTGAGTATACCAACTTGGTTAAGCAAATGAAAATATCAAATCTCAAAGGGAAAAATCCGCCTAATTCTAGGTAAATGAGCCAATTCTCTATATAGTACAGTTTCCAAAACACAGGAAGCTTTAAGCAGGTTTGGAATCTTTCAAATGTCTCTGTCTTCTGGAATTTGCATACACTTTGATTGGTGGACTAAAAGAAGAGAGATAGTTACACAGGGTGAGTTGAGATAACATCTGTTCCTTCATGTGTTAGAGTAAATCTTCTAGTAAGTGTTCCTTTGAATCACATGGGTCGGTTAAATCAGAAACCTATTAGCCAGCATGCGTATGTGACAACTTGATGTATAATTATAAATTCTATTTATTAGTCAGAAAGGTTCATTTATCAGTGAAAATATGCTCATATTACTTTGTATTCTCTTCATAAGAAATGGTTGGGTTTTAGGTACCCAATGTCTGTGTCAACATACAGAAAATTCTATGTTTTTCTGGCAACATCATGAATGAATACACTAAACATCACTCAGGCAGAACCATTTTTATCCATAGATCTAGCAATCTAATTAAAGCCTAAAAAAAGGCAAGCTAATAGTCATGGGATTAACCAAGGACCCATTTCCCTTAATCGCCACCTAAGAATAGCTCAAGTTAAATATCTGGTTACAGAGTAAATGTAGTTGGGTTTTTCTTTTCTCTTCTTTTTTTTTTCTCTTTTGGTGGGTCTGCCACCCAGCTCCCAGATAAATACACAGAGATTTATTCTTACTAATAAATGCTAGACCTTAGCTTGACTTGTTTCTAGCCAGCTTTTTTAACTTAAATCATCCCTTCTCTATTTAACTACATTGTATCTCTGGGGTTTTTTTTAACCTTTCTTTATTTAAATATTTTTATTTCCTTCTTACTCTGTGACTGTTTGGCTGAGTTGCTGGCTTCTAGTGTCTTGCTCTCCTTCTTTTCTAGTTCCTCCCGCTTCTCTCTTTTTCCCCTCCTATTTATTCTCTCTGCATGCCAACCCCATCTGTTTCTCTCTCCTACCTAGCTATTGACTATTTACCTTATCATTAGACCAACCAGGTGTTTTAGGAAGGCTAAGTATCACAACTTTACAGAGTTAAACTGATGTAACACAAAGGAATGCAACACATCTTTGCATCATTAAACAAATGTTCCACAGCATAAATGAATGTATACATCTTAGTCCAATATTCCACAGCAAATGAATGCTTCTCCTCTTGAGAAAAAGACTTCCCTGTGACCCAAAGACTTATATTGGGTTCAAGCTTGAAGCTGAAGACCACAGAAGCAATGCAGTCAAGCCAGTAGTTCTTACCTCTACCAAGTTGAAATGATAACCCTGTCTCTCTGAATACTCAAAGGCAAGAGCTCTTAATTCCTGTCATCACCTCCTTATATTCCTTTCTATGCTCAGTCATATTCTACTGTCTCTATTTCCCTACTTCTGGGATTAAGGCTTGTGATCCCAATTGCTGAGCTCAAAAGTGTGAGCTCCTTTACTCTTTTGTGTAGGCCAGGGTGGCTTTGAACTCAGAGAGATCTATCAACAATGGCTAGTCCATTTGCATTTGACATATTCAGAGAAAATACTCCATTATCTATTCTACCATGGTGAGTCCAAAGTCTTGTACCTAATTTATTTTTTATTCTAATTTGCATTATCAAATTACCTTTTTTATGTATTCTCAAGTTTATAAACTTTATATTTGTTTAGGGAATTTCCTTTCTGAGCCTGGTAAACAATGAAAACTATAACTATCTAGCTTTCAGCTCTCTCAGAGACTCGAGCAGGAAATAATATTTGCTGAATAAACAGGAAGTGCAAGCAAGCAACTTCCAAAAAATTATGAGCAATGACAAAAACAGTTGGATGCCTGGACAGTCACACAAGGTTCTTCTGAAATGTTGGGACATCCATCTTCTGCCTACAGGCCTAGTGTGTCTGACAGACTTTTCAGTAAAGCAGGATATTCTAAAGAACTATCCTCCCTTGTCTTGGCAATGTTTGCAGTCACTCTCTTTTATGTTCTGTTTGTCCAATTTGGACATATACAGTCAGCAGTCAAGAAAAGGGCACTTTATTTTAATTTACAAAGACTCACTATCTTTGTTAAATGATAAGTATATTACAAGTCAAATATGGAAATATCCAATACAAAAAAGTGCTTTATGAAAACAAATAACATTAGTACTTCTAGTATTTATCACCTTGAAAGATAGCAAATAAATATATATCCCATGCTTTAATTTAACAGTTGTGTTAAGTTTCACTCACTATTTCATTCATTTGATTTTGTTTTGTTTTGTTTTGTTTTTTGTTTTCTTGTTTTGTAGTCTCTCACAAGAGTGAGGAATCCCAACTTTCTCTGCAGCCCCAAAGCTCTAGTAGAGCCAGTCTATCTTGCTCCAAATACATGGCCAGAAATTGTGACTCCTGGTTCTTTTGAGTTATTACAAATAAGACTAAAAAGAATATATTGACCCTTTTCCATGTTGGTATGATCTGAATATCTCAGATAAGTATATCATTTGCATCTGAGGACTGGGTATTCATTTGTTTGAAGTCTCGGAAAAAGTTTATAATGTTTCTTCTTAATGAAACATGTTCCTAAAAATATGCTTGAACCCCTGTGCACACATTAAGTTGTTGCTTATTTAAAATACAGGGCTGTGTAGTATGTGGCAAGGCTAAACATAGACAGATTCATATCTTATGAGCTAGAAAAAGCCTGATGAATTTTAGAAGCAGCCAACAACTACCAGTTGTCCTGTATCCAGTAAAAAATCGTCACTTGGTCAGACTAAGAGTTGATTTTTGCTAAAGTACAAGGTCGTTTTCTAGTCTCCACACTTTAGTTGATTCATTATGAAGTTCCCTGCTGTAATTGAATAGGAAATGGGCAAATAAGTCTAATTCCTTTTTCCTACAAGCAAGTACATTTTGCAGAAATAATAGAACATGTTGCTTGTGGCTTTGGAAAACGACTTTTAATCTGCGCCCTCCCTGACACAATGGCCACATTGTTTCCACAGTTGGGCTTCTTTCTTCCTCCCCTTAATTCTGAAATATTTGACTTAATGCAAAATCTCATGTCACACATTTTAGTCCTGGGGGGAAATTATTATGACCCGTTTTCCTTCTCTCTGTTATTTCTTTCCTTTTTTAGTCTTTCCTTCATAACTTTCTTTGGGAAGTTTCTTTTTCTGTGCTTCCAGCTTCTCTGAATCGCAGGCTATTTCTTACCAGCTTCAAGCCTCTAAATCCTCATGCTGGCAGGAGCTGCCAGCTGTCTACTAAGGATGCATCTAATCTTGGCCCTTGTCTGTCATTTGGCCTTTTAAAAGCAGCCCCAGTTTAAAGTGTTGTGTAATAAAAATAAATGGATTTTCCTCTCTAAGTGTTATGAGTCACCCTCATTAAAACCGATACTGCCTTAAAGAAACTGATTTTACTTTGCTCTCAGGGTAGAATAGTTACCACTACCATGTGCACTTTCCAGTGGAGCTAGGGCCAGAATATTCCTCTATTAAAAATAAAATAAAATAAACTCACAGTTATGGGCCATGTATTCAATGTGTGGTTCATATCAACAACCTAAACTCCACAAATCTACCAAGAGTTAACATCTCAGGACTCCATTCAACTATGCATTCTTGGCCTTTATATTCCAGAGCAGAGTAGAATATAGACTACCATTGTTTCTGCTCTCTTCAGGTCAAGTTCTCCTACCCAACCTGAAATCCTGCCACAGACACAGCTTTTGTTACTTTCACATAAACCCGTATTTGCTGTGTACATCTCTGGATTTAAAAAAAAAAAATCTATATCCATATTTCTGTAAACAATGTATGTTTTACATTTTATTTTATAAAATAATAAACTGTGAATCACTAGTTTGGATTATATCTATCTTTGGTGCTCTGAGATATTATCTGAGTAATTTCTTTTATTTTTAAGTTAGTAAAATAAAATGACATAATTGTGAAAAGAAAAGGCTTATTAGAAATTTGCTATTGTCCTATATTTTTCCTGTAACATAATTTTTCAAATAAGCTTTCAATAGCTATAATTATAATTAATATAGAATTATAATTTATAATTTATTCAACATTTTGCCACATGTACATCAATTACATCAATGTTAAAACTAAAGGCACATTATAAAATTTTTATTTTAAAAGACACTTTTTGAGTAAACCACAAGCAATTAGTAGTAGATATTTTTCCTTTTATTCTAGTAAATGTCCTTATGCTAAAGTCTGATTCCATTAGCTATATTACAGGTACTATGACTTGTTTAAGCATTCTCAGTAGTCCTGGGTTGCCAGTTATTAACAGTTAAGGCTATTTGTTCCAGGCAGGCCTACCTAAAAGGAGGCCAATTGACAGTTTAAATCAGTTTGGGCAAGTTCACAGACTAAGGGGGACAAAATTCTAACAAGTTTATATATGTACACTATAAAATAGATAAAATAAATACATGGAATTCTGAGTTATAGTTTTGCATGTTACAGGTCAACATACTTTAACAAGACATCACCTGGTGGGTTTGTCAGGCTACTTTTTCCATTTTCTAAGAACAGGTCTTTTAAAATAGGAAGTTAGAATTCAAAATCAGCTGTTACCACACATTTTGCATAATAATGGGCATCTCAGTAGGAAGTAAACCCATTGCCCACCAGAAAAGCCCTTCAAATTGTTCCTAGCGTATTTGGAAGTCAAAAAGGGCCACAGAAACATTTACAGGGTCCAGGTGACCATAGATGTATTTTAAATTTACATTGTAATAACAAATGTTCTCTTTTTTTGATTTTCACTGATGTTACATGTTAATAGATCTGAAAAATTATTTCTTCCCCTCTCTAAAAGAAGTATACTTGGTACTCTAGTTTGAAAAAAGTTTCAGCATAAGTGAAAATCAATGGGGCCCCTGCACCTTGGAGAGAAAAAAGTTGCTGGCCCAATTTTAAAAAAAGAATGAAATAAAGAAATGAAGGAAGGAAGGGAAGAAGAAAGAAAGAAAGAAAGAAAGAAAGAAAGAAAGAAAGAAAGAAAGAAAGAAGAAAGAAAAGGAATGAAGGAAGAAATGGAAAGAAGGACAGATGGAAGAAAGAAATAAAAAAGAAAAAAAAACTTGTTTCAGACACACCACTAAACATGAAGGAAAACTTGACATTTATGAGTATTATAATGAAGATCTGGAGTACTTCAAAATCTGGGGCATGAACTCTGGTGACACCAGAAGAGGAGAGAGCATTATCTCTTGGAAAAGGCAGTAGGAAAGGAACAGAGGATTTTAGAAAGGAGGTTAGTGAAGAAGGGAGCACCATTCTTGTTTGATAAGTTAAGATAATATCTTTGTAGAGACTGAGGGTGTAGCACTATTTTTCTTGGTTATTAAATGATAGTTTCAAGGTGTTCTAAGGGTTTAAGTGGAGGGAAATTAGGAGTCTTTGGGTTACTACTCAGCAGAGAAAATAATTTGGTAGCTTTTCAGATGGAAAAGGCGTGATAAGGACTAGCTAAAGACAGTAATACAAAGAAGTAAGAAACAAACAAAATTTATTAGGCTGGCATGAACAAACGTCATAAGGAACAAAACATCAGATGAATGAGTCACCTATAATAAATTAAAGATATTCTAGAAGCAGGTAATTTCATTTTGAGCTTATATCCTGCAAAGTTACCAGCCCCTTTCTTTTCTCCTGCCATTAAGTGAGTCCTGAGCTAAGGGAGAGGATACTCATGCTTTAGCTGGGAAAGAAAGAAAAAGAAGGAAAGAAAAGGAAGAAATGAAAGAGACAGGGGGCAGGAACTGTTACTTTTCTCTACCTGGAGTTCCCTCACTTTCCTTAAGCATTGTGTTAAGAGCATCTGCAAGTAGTAGGTGGGAGCTAATGTAACACTCACAGCTAAAAATGTGCAGAGAATGAGGAACTTTACAGCACACAAGTCTTAAATGAGATGTTTTTTATCAAACTCTTCTCTCAAGTCCCAGGGATCTGCACAGAAAAGGGGTCAGAAAGAGCCCGAAGTGATTGAGGACACCATTAAATAGTATTCCAGAGAGAGAGAGAGATGGGCTGATGTGCCTATGAATTCACAGAGACTGTGGCAGCACATACAAAGCTTGTATAGGTGTAGGTTCAAGCCAGACTGACTCATAAAACTGAGAGGGAGAAATGGACATAGGTTCCCACCCCTAGTCAAGAAGCTATCTGTAATTGATACCTGTTGCCAAATGAAAAGTTAGTTGTTTTTGGTAGAGTTTCACTGGGTGTATTAATCAGGGTAGGCACCATGGTTAGGAGTAGTTGGTCAATACAAAATGAACTTCATATTATTTTTGTGTAATTTTTGTTTTGTTTTGCTTCACTTGAGTATTTTTTGTTTTATTGAGTTTTTGCTTGAACATTTTTGGTTTTTGTTTGTGTATGTGTGTGTTTCATGTTTTGCTTTCTTGCTTTTGTTTGTTTCATAAAGACATAAAAAGAATATAAATTTTGGTAGATAGCGAGGTGGAGAGGATCTGGGAGGAATTGGATGTTTTGTATGAAAAATATTTTTTAATAAAAAAGTATATTTACAAGTTTCTATATGATTTAATATGGAAAAAATAATCTGGTAAGTGGAAAATAAGATTTTATTCTAAGTAAATACAGATGCCCTCATGATCTGTAGTGTAACCCCTTGTGATATATGGGTTATCTACAGCAAGTGTGTATAGGAAAATATTTTATTTTATCTTTATTCTTTTGGTTCTATGAACAGTTGTAAAGGGGAAAGAGGTATTTGTGGGTTCCACAGAAGCCCTAGCTTCAGGTGTAGTTTACTGTGGGAGTTCAGATACCAAATGGGACATCTGAAGTCACACAAAATTTCCACTGAGCCAATGTCTTTCAGGTTATTATCCCTTACGTTCAAAGAATGAAGTTTATGGACTCTGGGAGGAGATTTTTATAAAAGTCTTATTATTAAAAGATATGTGTGAACTTACCAGGAAGAAACGCTAATGGATGACAAGACAGGAACCCTACCTGTGAGTTAATCTGACTTTATAGGATAGAAGCATGGAAGGGGATGAATTGGTCAGTGCATTTCACCTATTTCTCGGGATTCTAGGTGCTTCCTAGTTTTAATCATTCCTTACCCTATCTTTTAGTATCATGCTAGGGTGCTTAATTATGGAAGAAAAAAATATGGACAAAGCAGAACATTCTGTTGTCAACTGTGGCCCAGTCAAAGGCATTTTGTCTCTAGCAAGGATATAACTACCAAAAGAGACATAGCTACCAACAGCACCAAGAATATTTTTAGAGTTAGCCAAGGCAAACTGCTTGTGTTCAAGGTCTAAACATCAAGATAGATGAGCAAGGCATGGTATCTGTCCTTTGATAGTGGAGTACATAGTAGCAAATATAGAAACATAAACAGAAAGTGCTATGGCTGCTGCTTGAAGAAACATTGAAGAATTTACACCATTACGTTATGTAGCACTAAAGGTCTATTAGTGGCAAACTGGGACCTTCTAGCCACAAAAAATAAAATCTACTTCTGGGGGAGACTTGGCATTGTCTCTTCCCCCTAGAGTTAATTCATTTTAGACAGCCAATCGCCTGGCCTAGAGAGCACTCCCTCCCCTGAGAAGACAGCTTTACCTTAGGCCAGGCTAAAGAGAGAGGAAAGCTAATAAGCTTCTGAATGAAATAAAAACTTTTCTATCTCAGAATTTCTACTCCCAAATGCACTCAGAAAGATGTAACCTTTTCTCTTTCTTCTCCTCTGTGTTCTCCCTCCCCCATATCCCACTCACCCTCACCCCAAACCACTCTATCCCCCACCCCCATGCTGGCCAGAACAAAATAAGCTGTCTTGGGCATTTTGCATTTACTTTCCTTTCCCCTAAGCTCATCCCTGCTAGGTGGTTGCCTGTGGGCCATATGGCTGACTTTCATGTTAGGGGCATGGCTTTTTCTTTCTTTGGTCTTCATTCCTCCTTCAGGCAGTTTACAAGATTTACACCTGTCTGCCCTGAGGGGTTCCTTTAAGCTGCAATAATGTGTCCTTGAGTTTCCCTTTGAGCCCACTCTTAAATTCTTTTATTAATGAGGCTAAGAATCCCAAGAGTAAAACATGATTTCTCTAGCACCATAACCATTCATTCAAAATACAGTTTTGATCATACATTGTGTGTCAGTCTACAAGTTACTATGGTTTTAGTAGTCAAAAGGAAAGATAAGATTTTGTACAGTTTACTTTGTTGTGAGTAGAATGAGCAATGAACAAAACAAGTAAGTGAAGGGCTGTCAAGGAATAGCTAGCTTGGTAAAGACAGCCTGGAGAAAAGTGTGGCCATGAAAGGGTTTGGAAGATAAGTCCTCACACATACCAATAGGGCAAGGAGGTAGTCCCAGTAGGTGAATGTTAGGAGCACGATTGGGCTGGACTGGTCCCGCTGCCACACCAGCCCCCAATAGTACAATGTTATTGGCCAGTTTTTATCATTGCTTATGGGCTAGCTCTGTCTTAATGATTACCCTATTTCTACTATTCTAAGTATTTCCATGTGGCTCATCTTACCGGCCAGAGCGGCACTGGCTTTCTACCTCTCCGGGCTTTCCATGTTGATGCCTCCTTTCTACTTCCTCTTTCCTCCTTGTCTCCTAGTCCCTCCTATCTTGCTTTCCCATTGCCCAGCAGTGCTTTATTCATTAACCAGTATGAGAAACATATTTACAGAATAACATCTCCTATTATCTCCTCTTTTCTGTCTAAAATAAAAGAAGGGTTTTAATCTTAACATGGCAAAATATATCACACAACAGTTATCAAATAAGAATCACAGTGAACAATATTTAGTACATTAACATTTAGTAAGAATTAAAGAAAATATTTTATCATCTATCCTATTTTTATGAGTCCAACATCTTATATATAACTTATCTTTAATCCTAACTAAGGAAAACTATAACCATAATTATCTGTCAACTCCTTTAAAAACCACAGAAGGATAATATATAAACTCTAGAAATGACAGAGACAACTCACTGCCTGCTCAGTCACCCAAAGTTTTTTGTAATGTTCCATCTTTAGCCCATAAGCCATAGTGTGTCTGGCAGACTCTATCATGAAGCAGGAACCCTGTAGAATTTATTTGATGGGATACAATAGAGCTCATGAGTTTAGGGATGAATGCTTATTAGAGAATAGAAAGTATGGGCTTCATATAGAAAGGTACAAAATCCAGGTGAGTGGGTCCATCTGAGTTCCAGGGACTATGCAATGGGGACCAATGTCATAGCAGGCAGCTGCTTTATTCAGAAAACCAACAAAGCTACAAGCAAAAATGCCCAAAGTACAAAAGTATTCAAAGTTTGAGAAAAAAAAATGTTTTGATTATTTAAATAGTATGAAGATTTTTGTTTGTTTTGCTGTTGTAAAAGTTAAAACTTTAATTCCAACTAACCAGTAACAGACTATTAAAATATAACTGAACATAGAATATTAACTCCACGAAAGTAGGACCCAATCTATGTTGAAGGCAATATTTCATCAGTTGAACTAGAACTCTAGCCTGTAGTGGTCATCTAGGAAATAATGAATAAATGGATTTCATTCAAGTCTACAAAATTTGGCATTATGTCAACTACTATTTTTGTGCATTTAAACTTTTTATTTTATTTTTTATGTATGAGTATTCATATTGCTAAGTCTGTGCCCACACATGGGCCAGGTACCCGTTAAGGCCAGAAGGAGGTATCAGATTTTCTAGAACTGAAGTTACAAATGATTGTGAGTTACTCTATGGGTCTTAGGAATAGATCACAATGGAAGAACATCCAATGTCTTAAACACTGAGCCATCTCACCAGCTCATTTGTATATTATTTTTTATTTAGAATATGAGTTTATTTTAATGAACTGATAAGATGGCAATCTAAAATGAATGCCCATAGGCCTTATAAGGTTGTTGAAAAGGATTTCTAACTGGGAAGCCAGCAAGTGGTTGCAGTGAAAAGTCTGAGTGGATAAAATAGAAATAGGCTAAGACTGTTCAGCAAAAGAAAAGCTGTGGCAGGCTTGATTATATTCTCATAAGAAGCATCAGCATCATCCTGAAACAAATGGGAGCTCTTAAATGCTATCCAAAATTGCATCAGATCACATGTTATATTACATGAAGGTCATTCCAGTTTATTCTGACAATTATTCTTACTGAGACATAACTACAGTGATGGTATGGAAAAGTGGTATATTTGTCAAAACAAAAAGATAAAATGATGATGCAATAACCTATAAATCCATGTACATGGGAAGAAGTGATAGATGACTTTTGTTTGTTTTTGTTTGTTTGTTATATGGATATGTGTACAGGTATATGCATGTCTGTGGACACCTATGGTTGTTAAGAGATATGTACTTACACTATGTTATGAGCAGATTTTCCTGCCAGGCTGGTCCCAGATCCACACCTGCCCCAAATAACACAAAGAGATGTATTAAATATAATGTTTTGGGCCTAGCTTTACTTATTGGCTAGCTCTGTCTTAAATATTAACCCTTTTCTATTAATCTAAGTATTTCCATGGTCTTATCTTCCCCGAGAAAGGGCCCAGAAATCTTCTCTCTTGGTCCTACATCTTGAATATTCTCCTACCTCTTCCCGCATCCTCCTTGTCTCCTAGTCCCACCTATCTTGCTTTCCTCTTGGCCAACAGTGCTTTATTCATTAACCAATAAGAGAACACATTTACAGAATGGCATCTCCCATCAACACTATGTGAAGGTGTGTCCATATTTTGCCTCACCTGCCTAAGGCACCTGACTGGTTCAATACAGAACTGAATATTGGTTCAATAAAGAGGTGAATGGCCCATACCTCGGCAGGAAAGAATGGTGGGACTTATAAGCAGGAAGAAGAACTCCAGGTTAGAATCTAGACTAGCAGGAGGCACCAGTGAGACACTGAGGAAGATGGACTACAGAATTGAGGAGGGGTAAAAAGCCACATGGCAGAATAAAGATTAATAGAAATAGGTTAATTTAAGTCATAAGAGCTAGTTGGGAGCAAGCTTAAGCTTAAATGCAAGCTTTCATAACTACTATTAAGTCTCCACATCATTATTTGGAGGCTGGTGGTTCAAGAAATTCCAACAAGAAAGTCCAACTGCATATGGTGAGTATGTCTTAATATTTTTTGTACTTGTGTAGATGTGTTGCCCTTTGTACAGGCATGTATTAGCAAAAGTAAGACGCTGGGTGTTTTCTTCTATAAAATTTTATCTTTTATTTATCTATTTGTTTGATGCAGGGTCTCTTGTTGCACCTGAATCTCCCTGTTTTGCCTAAGCTGGCATGGTCAGACAACTCTCAGGATCTATTTCCATGCCTCCAGTGCTGGGGTTATAGGCATGATTGGCCATGTTTGACTTTCACACTGATATGGGGCATTTGAACTAACTAATCTTTGCTTGTCCAGCAAAGGCTCTTACCCACTGTGTTATCTCCATTCCTGTTGCAAGTCCTTTAAGAACATAAAATTAATAGGATTTGCTTGCTGTTCACTTTTAAATTGTTAACAACTAGTTGAATGTACCTTGATCTTCACTTTTAAAAAAAAAATCATTCAATATCATGTTTTCATTATGGTCATAGAAAATCCATTAGTAAAAGTAAAAATATAAAAATTAAACTAGAATACCATTGAGATTAATGTGGTAAAGTTCAGTTACTAAAGATACTTTTCATCAATCCTGACAATCTGAGTTTCATCCCACGATACACATGGTGGGAAGAGACCACCAACTTGTGCTAGTTTCCCTCTGACCATTATATGTGCAATGTATTGCACATACAAGTGTAATTTGAAAACACCAGGAATTACAACTGCACTAAAATTAGAATAATCACAAATTTGTGATTGTCTTGTTCTAAATGAATACTATATAACAGGAAACCTACAGCTACAGCACTAAAAATATCGAGCTAAGCATGGTAGTCTGTATTTCAGAAACAGAGACAGGAAAATCCCAACCTGGACCATACACAGAACTGCATAATGAGTTCAAATATACCTGATTGACCTAACAAGATGCTGTCTTTTTGATAGAGGGCTTCTGTAGCATCTGTAGAGTCCTAGGTTCAATCTTCATAGTTCAAGAAACTAACAAACCAAAAAAGTCAAATTATCTACTTTGAAAACTTGAAGGAAGGTCAGTGAAATTAATGAAGGTAAACACATTGAATAACAGAATCAAAACGCTGTGTAATTGGGGGGGGGTGTTTACAGAGGGATGCCTTTCTTACTAAAATAGAATACATGTAACACTTGGTAAATGAGATTTTATAACTATAAAAGAAGGTCATTCTTTGGAGGTGATTTCCTGTAGACTTTTGTTTTCTCTTTATCTCTTCTGAAGAGTTACCAAAACCCTGAGGAGAGGAATTTGATAGAGACCTCCCACTTGGCATTGTGTGTTCCAAGGTCTTCTGCTCTTTGTATAAGGTCTACCCTTGGGTCTCTTTATTTGTTTCCATCTACTTCAGGAGGAAGCTTCTCTGATGATGACTAAATAAGGCACTGATCTAAGACTTGTTACGAGCAGGTTTTTTTCCTGTCGGTCTTGTCCCAGATCTAATTCTGTTGGCCAGTTACTAATTTTTTATTGGCTAGCTCTGTCTTAAATATTAACCCATTTCTATTTATCTAAGTATTTCCACATGGTCTTATCATACCAGAGAGAAGGGACCAGCATTCTGCTCTCCCCCATCTTTCCATGCTGACTAATCCTTACTACTTCCTCTTTCCTCCTTGTCTCCTAGTCCCTTCTATCTTCCTTTCCTATTGGCCAACAGTGCTTTAGTCATTAACCAATATGAGAAACATATTTACAGAATGATATCGAAAAGTATAACAGAATTATGATTCACTTTATTGCTACTTTGTTTTAAAGACAGAATGTTTGTGTAGCCCCTGCTCTTCTGGAACTAACTCCGTGAAAGCAGCAGAGGCTGGAACTCAGATATTAAAGGAATGAGCTAGCACTGACAGCTGTACTTTTCTTTTTTAGAACAGTCTATTTTTTCTTTTCCCATAGATCTCTTAGCGATCTACACGTTGGAAGCACAAAGTCTTTGTACCCACTGAGCACTAAAGGATCCAGGAATGTTAAATAAGCACGGGCCTCACCTCAAAGGCAAAATTACCTTTATTCAGCCCTGAAGGCTAGGAGTAGATGTTCTTAAGGACTTGGTGACCTTTTATTATCTGTGTAGGCAGACCTCACCCATTTTCTTCTATAGAGGCAGATCTTACCTAAATCCCCCAGAATGTGTGTCACAGACTTTCCCTCTCTAGACCTTTATCTTTGGTTTCCATTTAAAAGAACCCATTTTTGTAGGAGATGTCACATGTACTTTGTGGCCTGCTGACATCATTTATGTTGGTCAGAGACCACACTAGATTGTAGGCCTTCTAAGTACAGAACCCACCCTCATGGTAAGTGTCTTAAGCTTTATTATTCACCTGAAAACTTTCCCCCAAATTGTACTGTGTTATAAATATAATGATAATGAACTGCCTGGTGTTAGACTCCACAAGTATGATCAAAGATAATTAGGTGAATCTAAACTGAACTTTCATTCTCACCTCTTGACTTAATTTTAGCTGTCTTTCCTTGTATTCCCTTCTTTCCCATCCCTTCCTCACTTGATCTTCACATTCCATGGTCATCAATCAGTTCATAACTATACTATTTCCCTTTCCTAATGAAATCTGTCCACCACTAGTTCCTTATTCTAAATGTATCCTCTGTGGTTCTATGGATTATGGCTTGGTTATCAGTGACTTAACAGCAAACAGCCACATATAATCAAATACATAACATTGTGGTTCTGTTTTTACCTTGGGATCATTGGCTGCATTGGTCCATGAGTGTGGAGGGAGCAGAAGTCTGAATCGTGATGAAACATATTAAGGACAACTGTGAAAATGATGGAGACAGCCCTCCAGGAGGCAGACTTTCGTGAATCAGCTCAACTTCATTCCAGAGTAAAAGAAATGTATAGGACTGGAGATCCAGGGGACAATCACCAATTTTTATTAACTGGAATGTTCCTACCACAAGGCTTAGTATGGTGCAGTAGGTTCCTATGGGAGAGCTCCTGACAAAAATCTTCCAGCAGGAAACTGTGCCAGGGTTCAAGTTAAAGGTAAATCAGGTCTCTGGTTCAGAGAAAGCTTTCAAATAAGGTCAGTCCTCCAGGCCCAGAACATTCTCCAGATAAGGCAGGTAGAGGCATAAAGTTTCACAGGGAAGGCAGGGATTTTCCATGTTGCAGACATTTTGGAAAAAGCCGCCAGGCCATAAGAAACTGAAACCTCTACCAGCCAGCAGTGCCTCCCAATAAACCTTTGTCTTTCTAGGTCTGGGATATCTCTCTCAGGATAAATTTTTCCTACTTTTATCTATTTACATTAAAATGTCATGATTCTATTTTTTTATGGCAGAATTAATATACTCAGTCATATTCCTGTATCCATTCTTCTGTTGGGGGGTACCTAGGCTGTTTTCAATTTCTGGCTGTTATAAATAGAGCAGCAATAAACAAGTGTCTCTGTAGTAGCATGAAGGATTCTTTAGGTATATGACCCAAAGTGGTATAGCTGTATCTTGAGGTAAATCAATTGCCATATTCCTGTGGAACTGCCACACAGATTTCAATGATGGCTGTATAAGTTTGCACTCCAACCAGTAATGTATGAGCATTCCCCTTATTCTTCATCGTTGTCAGCATGAACTGCTATGTTTTATTGATTTGGGCCATTCTGACACGTGTGAGATGAAACTTCAAAGTAGTTTTGATTTGCTTATCCCTGATGGCTAAGCCATTGAACACTTCTGTGTTTCTCAGCCATTTGAGGTTCCTGTTTTGAGAATTCTCTGTTTATGTCTGTACCCCACTTATAAGATGGATTTTACATTTTTTTGATTTCTAGTTATTTGAGTCCTTTACATACTTTTAATATTAACCCTATATCAGATGTGCAGTAGGTTAAGTATCATTTCCTATTCTGTAGGCTGTCACTTTGCATACATGACCGTGTCCTTTGCCTTACAGAAGGTTCTCAGTTTCATGAGGTCTCATTTATTAATTATTGATCGTAATGCCTGTCCTAATGGTGTTCTGTTCAGGAAATCTTCTAGTGTGCCAGTGACTTCAAGGATGTTCCCCACTTTCTCTTCTATCAGGTTCAATTTACCCAGTTTAATGTTGAGGTTTTTAATCCATTAAGAATTGAGTTTGTGCAGGGTGATGAGTTCAGAACTATTTGGATTCTTCTACATACAGACATCCAATTTGACCAGCACCATTTATTGAAGATGCTGTCTTTTCTCCCAGCATGTACTTCTGGATTTTCTCTAAAAATTCTGGTGTCCTCATCCCCCATGGAGAGATACCACTTAACCTAGAGACAGGAGAGAAGTCCTAGTTCGTACTTCAAGTGACTTGACAGATGTATATGACCAAACCTGGATAGCATAGTCCTACAAGTGGAATTGGGGTGGGGGGATGGGAGGGGAAGGTGGCCAGGGTGCATGTCACAGGGGAAAGAGGATAAGAAGGAGAGAGGAAGAGATGGAGGGAGAGAGGGACAGATAGAGGGAGAAGAAACTGGGATTGACATGTAAAACTTTTAAATTATATTATTAATTAAATTGTTTTAAAATATGAAGAAAATTCTGATGTCCCCAGGTGTGCAAATTTATGTTTCTGTCTTCACTTTGGTTCTAATGATCAGCATGTGTGCTTTTGTAGCCAGTATCATGCTTAAATCACCTGGAAATCAGGGATAGTGAAACCTTCAGCATTTCTGAATTTAGCATTTTAAACACTGAGAACTTATAAAGCAGGATATGGTAGCTTGTGTCTGTAATCTAAGAACTCTGGAAATATGAAGCTTGAGAATTTCTGGGAGTTCAAGGCCAGCCTGATCTACATAATTCCCTTGAGGTTAAACTGGGTCAATATTAAGCAAGATCTTGTTTCAAACAATCGGTTTTAATATCCTCTTAATTAAGGCAGAAATACACTTTAAAGACCTATAATTATCTGAATTGTATAATAAGATTTTGGAAGTTTTTCATCCTTTGGAGTTAAGATTTTTTAATTTACACATCTATAGCTAAGAATTCATCTATGTAGTTGAAACCTTTCCATTCCTGTATCTTCAGTGTTTAAGGAATTTAACATCAATAACAAGACTTGACATTTCAAGAAATATACAATTTGACTTTCCTCATATCTCTTACAAAAAGCTAAAACTCATTTTTCTAAAAGATAAATTGGACAATGATCACATCTTAACATAAGGAGTATGTTCCTTTTCTAGGGCAATTTTCAGTTATCTTGAATGTTACTACATTAGTCTGATCTTTATGCATCTACAGAAATACACAAAATACATATTCATCATGTCACCTTGTAATTGGAGTTTTTATTGTTTACTTAGCTGGATAAGTATTTCTGCTGGTAATACTGACTAATTCAATAACTTACATTATGTAACTTATGTTTACACTTTGCTCTCACTTGTCCATATTTTCAAATACTGTTTAAGGGCTGTGATTCAGGTACCACCATTCACAATAGGCCTGCTTTCAAACAATAAGCCTGGGTCCAATGTTTTAATCTATATGGCCTATAATAGGTTGCTTATAAAGAAAACCAGTCATGACACCAATGAATAGTTAAACCATTGCCCCAAACCAAAGAAATTATTTTCAATTTGTATATGATTTTAGAAAATAATCTTCAAACACATTTGATTTTATGAAAAGAGTGATTGCCCCCATCCCACGCACACCAACAGCACTGTATATGGCTTAGAACCTTGTAACAAAGGAACATTCTTAATTATTTCTATTTTCTGAACCTGAGGTATTCCCTCCTTGTCATTTATTCAAAAACTCATGATAAAACCATGAAAGATTGACTGATATTAAAAAAATATGTGTATGTAAATTAAAAGCAATGTTGCCATGAATAGCTTCTTTAGACTGGAGTTTTATTCTGGATGAAAAACAAAAATATTTTGCTTAGTTATCTATAATTTATATTGAATATGGAAAAATATTTTAATTGCCTTAGTCATTTCTATGTACATTTTAGCTTGAATTCTCAATTTATACATGTGATCATTTTACTAGGGACAACAAATTGAGATTAAAAATTTCAGCGCAGAACACTATGACAAAAATATAATGTTTCTAGCAGCATACAATATTTTCAACAGATATTTTATCATTGTACACTACTACAATACAATTTTAATTTGGTACATAATATCCATTGAAAAAGGTATAATTTATACAAGATTTTCAAGTGAAGAAATATATTAATCATTTGTTTTCTTTCATCAAACAATTAGAATTTATAAAATTTTTTAATTTAGTGAATTAAATTATTCACTATTATTCATTTATTTTAGTGAAATAAGTAACTTGGAGTTTTAGTCTTGATCACATTACACTTGAACAGATTCCATAACTCTAAGAAGAGAAACTGATTTCTACCTTACTTTTGTGTGTGTAAAAGGCTGGGCCTATTGTAACTGAAGTTCCATTCTTTCACTTAGTGTTTATTGAATGCTCACAATACAAGGGCACTGTACTAAGCACTCTATAATAGCTCAGGGCTTGTGCATGATGCTTCAAAGGGCTTCCAACATCTGCAAGCATTGTCTTGCTTTGAGTTATGAGATAGGCAACACTGGTATGAAGCTGACTCCCAGCATGGTTAATTATACTCTCCCAAGTCACAAGAGTGATTGCAAAGCCAGAGCTATGGAGCAGCAATAGTAATAATAAAAGCAGAGAGGTAAAAGGCCAGCATGATGCACATAGAAAGAGCCCATCAAAAGGTTCTGCTTCATAAAAGTCTTCATTTTAAAGCAATGTTAAATGGCTTGTTCATACATGGAAGTCACAGAAAAGTGGCTCTATCATTAAGATTTAAATTTCTTTTGATTAATACAGACCAACTTTCCACAATAACAGTGTTTTAAAAATGGTTGGTATATTCTTATACCACACTTTTCCCTCTGCTTGCTGAAATTTAATTGAAACAACAAGCTTCATGAGAGGTACCCTAGGAATAAATAGGGTATGTAATGAGCAGCCATTATACATGATTTCTTCACTCGTGTGGAACCCCTATAACCTACTAATGAGTTCGCCACTTGTGAGGTACTAAGGCCTTTCGTTTCAACTAGGTTAATCATATTTTATGACCAACCATTATGTCTCTTCCATTCATGTGTACTTCATTGCTAGGTAAAGAATTCACTTTATGGTCCACTTTATTATTTGACTGCATTTGAAGAGCTAGCCTATATGAATATCTTGTTTGGTATGCAAAAATGCATTAAAGCCCGTTACCGTTACAAAATGGTATTAAAAATGTATAATTCAAAAAAGGAAGTAAACTAAGAGTTATGTAGTTCTTAATTTTCCCAAGCATAATGTTAACACTTTTCCCCCATGTTGTTGTTATACTGTTCATTACTCATATGTTATACTGTTCATTACCTGTATGCTTTATACACACACACACACACACACACACACACACACACACACATTCACCTGAGTGGCCAGCTACAATAGTTAACTCCATTCACAGTTGAGTAAACATGTGAAGAAAGAGGAAATCACTTTTCTATGTGACAGTGCAGCAAGCTTGAGTGTTGATTCACCCTACTTTGTATCCATTACAGATACTCTCTCTCTCGCTCCTGCCACTGGGTCAGACATGACTTGATGACATGGATTTCTTCTGCTGCTCCACCTTCTCTTCAACTCATTTCTTTACTTCCTGCAAAAGGCATTCTTGGATACCTGTCACAGGCTTTGCATGGTTTAGAAATTGAGGAATCAAAGCAAATGCAAGGAAGTTGCTTGCAAGTATTTATTGTTCCAGAGCAAAATCAGGCAAGAAGATATAAACAAAGAAGACACTTTCAGAAAGTAATACGTGCTGGGAAGTCTAGGGAGTGGAATGCTAAACTGGGGGGGGGTGGAGGCTGCTGGAAAAGGAAGTGCCTATTTTAAACTGAATAACCTTTCTGAGGATGACATCTGAGCTGGACTGGGAAGAATATGAGGAAGACATCAGGTAATCCAGGCCTGGGTGCTGCTGACAGAGAGAACATAAAGTACAAAGGTAGGAGCAAGGCCAGCTTAGTGAAGCCATAACTAGAATGTCACCTCTACTGACTTGGGTGAGCTGAGAGGAAAGAGGTAGATGGAAACAAGCTTGGAGAAAACACAAGCAATGACCTGGAGAGTTTTGACTCTGGGTATAGGACTCCATTTGATTTTACTATTTTATTTTTATCATTTTGCTGTTTATGGTATTTTAAAACAGATAAATACAAGCACATGATTACTTTTCTGGTGTGGTAACCATGTTTTTTTGGAACATGATTCAGTTATGCAAAAATGTTAAATTATATCTACCTAATCAACATTCAATAGTGAAAGCATTCAAAATCCTTTCTTATGTTCTGAGATAAAGTAGTATACAATCAAAATACATTCATTCTACTACATAAGCACAAACTAATATGTCTTAATGCTAGTTAACTGAAACTTAGTATTCATTAATCAACCTCCAAGTCTCTTCTGACAATCATTTTCTCAGCCTCTGGTAGCCAACATTGTTCTCTCAGTGTCATGGGATCATCATTTGTAGATCCCACTAACTGCATTCCACAAAACGAATTGATTTCTTGAGCCTAGATTACTTTGCTGAACACAGTGATTTCCAGTTCCTTCTTGTTGCAAATGATAGGATTGCATTTGTTTCATTTCTTACCTAGATAATGTTCACACATATCACATTTTCTTTATCTATCCATCAGTTGACCAACAGGTTATTCCAATTTCTTGTTTATTTTGAGCAACATTGCAATAAGTATGAGCTAGCAAATCATTCAACATAGGGTTTCCATTTATGTTGGATGTGTACCCACTAGTGCAGCTGCTGGATCACATAACAGTTATACTTTGAATTTGGGAAAAAGCTCCCTGCTGTTTTCCATTATGATGGCACTAATAGACTGTAAGCCTTTTCTTCTCTCAATGTCATCACCACTACTTATTATACTTGGCCTTTTATGTAGTAGCTTTCTTACTGGGCTGAAATACTATCTGATCTGTGTTTTGATTCGCATTTGGTCTGTGATTAGTAATGCTAAGCATGTTTCTATGTAACTGTTGGCCCTGTGTGTATGACTGCTTTAGAGAATGCCTGCTTAGCTATACCTCCTGTTTCAAAATCAGGGTATTTGTGGGATTTTTATTTAGGGGTGTTTAATTTTTATTTCTTCTCATTTTTATTAGTTCTTTGAGAATTTATTTATTTAATAATTAAATTTTTCATTTACCCCAGTTTCCACTCTCTCCCTGTCTCTAGGCCCCCTTGTACCACCCCCATTCCCACCCCTCCATCTACCCCTCTGAGGGGTAAGACCTTCTTTATGAAGTCAACAAAGTCTGGCATATCAAGTTGAGGCAGCACCAAGCTTCTCCCCACTGTATCAAGGCTCAGCATGGTATCCACCACAGGGATTGAACTCCAAAAAGCCAGGGATAGTACCTGGTGCCACTGTCACCCCCACAACACACACACACACACACACACACACACACACACACACACACACAACAGATCAAGTCACATAACTGTAACCCACATTCAGAGGGTCTAGTTCAGTCCAATGCAGTTTCCCCAGCTGTCATTCTATAGTCTGTGAGCTCCCACTACTCAGGTCAGCGGCTCTTGAGTTTTCCCTATCATATCTTATCTACCCTTGTTTATATGATCCCTCTTCCTTCTCTTCAGCTGAACTCCAGGAGCTCAACCCAGGACTTGTCTGTGGGTCACTGCATCTGCTTCCATCAGTTACTGGATGTAGATTCTATGGTGACAATTAGCATAGTCACTTATCTGATTAAAGAGGAAGGTCCATTTAGATACCCTCTCCACTACTGCTATGAGTCTTAGATGAGGTCATCCTTGTAGATTCCTGGGAATTTCCCTAACACCATGTTTTTCTGTAACGCCATAATGGCTCCCTCTATCTAGATATCTCTTTCATTGCTTACCCCTCTATCTACCCCCCTCCTCCAACTTTACCCAGGAGATCGTAACTATTTTCCCTTCCTGGGGCCCTCCTTGTGTGTCCCTCTTAGGTGTATATTCCATTATGTGTGGTCTTCCATTGGATTGTGGTTAACCCACCAAGGACTACATGTTTAAAAACAAACAAACAAATACACAAACTAAAGACTCTCTCTCTGTGGGTCTTTGTCTCTGTCTTTCTGTGTCTCTCTCTTTTTCTCCTTCTCTTTTCCTCTCTCTCTCTCCCTCAGCAGGTATAAATTGCCAATAACTCCATAGCTATTCCCCTCCATGCTGGGATTTGTGTGGCTTGAGATTGCACATGTCTTATATATGCTATCTCAACTGCTAGGAATTCATTAGGGTCAACTGCCTTGCTGTAGTCATATACCATCTCTGGTTCTTGCCATCTCTCTGCCCCTTCTTCTACCATGTACAGGAGTAATCAACCAGCACTCACAGTGCTGCCATTTTTTCAGTTAAGTCATCATGTAAGAATGAGTTAATCTCTATGGCTCTCAGGTTACTTTCATGTATACAGTACTATTAAATTAGGTGTTCTATTATATCTACTAGAGAAACAGTTTAAAGCAAGGAACATATCATTGTGCTTAGAAGCTATTGTTTTCATTTTTCTTCTGAAAAATTTTGATATTCAGTACTTGGGGCTGCTTGGCTATTGTGTTTTATTTGATCAATGAATTGATACACTAAGACATGGTTTTGAAATTAAGAAGCAGCCCATCTTCCGATTGAATAATCCAATAGTTTTTGAATCTTTAATATATAAATTGTTGTGTTCATGATTACAGGTTTTATTTTCAAATTGGTTACTTTCCAAGTAAAGAGAAATTTCAAGTTAGTTGCATATGAGGAAAAGAGAATTGGACATTTGAACATAGAAAGCTTCTTTGTTATTGACAAGTTGAGAGGTAGATTGTGCTTAGTTCTTGGAATCATTTTTTATACTCCAGACAAAAGCTTTTCTGCTGCTAATCTGTCAGTCTTAAATCTCATGGGACATGCTCTTTTCACCCTCCTTTCTCTTGTTTTTTGAGTAAATAATTATATGATGTTTTCTTCCCAATGCATACATTGCTTAAATCAAAGCTTTCTAGAAGAAAAATTTGCATGGCAATGAGTGACATAGTAAGTTTCAGTAGTGTTTTGAAATAATAAATAGGAGCTACCGTGGCTTTTAGCCAAGTCACAAAAAAAAATAAAATATAGGGTGCCAGGCTCAGTCTGATGCTGATTTTCCTATAATTTCTTTTAGAGTTAGTAAACCTATGAGAACATCAATAACATCCTTTAAATTTGAGGCAATAAAAAAATTAGAAGAATAAGTGTAAGATGCCACACTTTTGAGTTTATTGTCCAGGAGATTGAAAAAGTAAACCATATAGATCCATTCAACATATCTGTTTGCCTTGTTTCTTTTCACTGCCAATATTGTAAGCGTATTTCTATGGGGTTGATGTCTGCATGCCTCATATGAATTACTATGAATTACTAAAGGAGATTTTGTCTAACATCACATTCAGTCTAAACAAGTCAAAAATTACCACAAGCTGCATTTCTGAGTTTATGTGCTTTTAGAAAAAAAAAAAAAAAAAAGGAAGTAGAGTAAAATTGGAAATTTCCAGAGTGTTGTTTGTTTTCAAGGACATATTTAAACAATGAGGAGATGCCAGGCTTGGGTGGGTCTCTGAAAACAAAGACAACCTAAGACTTGTGTAAAGAAAAGATACTGTTTGGAAAATACTTTGAGTGAGTGAATGTAATTATTGCAAACACTCTTCATGCTCTGCATACTGTGGCTTTATTGCTGTCTTCAGTGTGCATAAGGGCCAGACTTAACAACATGGATTCACAGGATCCCTAACACATCACCCATATTTTGGAAACAGTGAGCAGCAGGACTAATGAGTGGTTTGCTCCTGCCCCCCCTTTGGGGTGAGTATTTATTGATTTTGACAGAGGCAGAGATAGAGAGTAAGGTGCATACTCCAACTGGCACTCTGCCTTGATTTGTTTGTGGAGATGAATTAAGACTGACGGAAAACAGGAATGATATGATGGAAGACTATAATGGTCACAGTAAAGAGTATCAATGAAGAATCCAGTTTTCAGTTGGGTGCTATTTTTATAATCTAGGAATTTAAGCACACATAAGCTATTTTAATAGCATGCATATGAATTTATTCAAATAGTTCTTGCAGTTTACAGTTTGAAAACAAGGATTGCCTAACTTGCAGCAAGCACTGTATGCTTGGTTTCGTGTGTGAGATCCCGAAAATAATTTTAAAAACAAATTGCATCCTTGGTTTCATGAATTATCATTAATAAGGGATATTTCTGGTATTAGATCATATATATCATCTTTGTTAAACATGTGTGAAGTCAATGGAAGCGGCCCGAGTCTTTTTCCAGTTGTGTAGACTCTGGAGGTATGTGTAGTAGTAATAATAAGCCTTTGTCTACTGCTTAAGTGATTTAAATGACCAGAAAAGAAGAAACAACACAGTAGAGCTGTAGGATTGCTGTTTCATTGCACTTTGTTTTTGTTTTGCCAAAGCATCCTGTAGCCCAAACCAAAATTAAGATAAAGAATAAAATGCCATTTGGCTCATTTCATTTCATGTGTTTTTTTAATCTTCTCTGGGTTTGAAGTAATAAAATATGACACACTGAAGGCTTTAGAGTAAATCACCTTACCATGTGGATTATTGTCTCATATTAATTCCTTGGGGTTGCTGAAACAAACAACCACAAACTGAATAGGTGAAGGAAATATCACAAATTTATTTTGTCTGTGTTGTCCCATGCATGCCATATCCATGACTGCTTGTTTCTCTATGATAAAGCATATTAAGCGTCCAATCCAGTCCAGTATACCCTCTTCTGTATTCATTAGATCCACAACATGCTGTTTCAAATACATACTTAATTAAAGTCACGTTGGAGGATGCAATCTAACTGATTTCCCATGTAAATAGTATCTTTAATCTTTGATATGTTAGTTCCATGCTAGAGACTGAGAAGCACGTCCCATTGAAAGTTGCTTAAAATTGGGTTCAGATCAACCACTATTACTTTTTTGAGATAATTATAATTTTCCTCTATGATAGATATTTTATAATTTTTGGAATGTTTGTTAAACAATTGCATCAATGTATTTACAAAATTACCAGAATCTATTGATATTTGTCTACCAGCTATTAATGAATGTATCTGTATCAGCTTAGTTGTCTTAAATGTGTACTTTTAAAACTCATGTTATCTTTATGTAAGTCTGTAATTGAGATTCTAAACTAAATGCTTATTTTGTTGAGGCCCTAAAAATGTTTTTTTTCCAGTGCAATAAAACTCCCTTTAGGCCATATTGCATCCATTATAAATATAAGGCAACAAGGTAATTAGTCATCTGAGGATAACTTCTACAACTTCTAAAATATTAGATACAGAAAACTCACCTTGTAGTGGGATATTCACTGTGTCTGCTTCTATGGCACTGAACACACCCATTGAGGGGTGGAGCCAGGGGCGGAAGTGACCTGTGGAGCTTGGTCTCGGAAGGAGGCTGCAAAAGGCTTTTTCTGGCGGGACACGGAGAGAAGAGCATCCAGTTTTAACTGCTGTGTTCATCTGTCTGTGTTGTGAGTTGTTTCTCCCTTAGTAAACATCTATTCGACCTATTTGTTTATCCTGACCCTTATTAAACCGCAATATCACCTGTTTGAATGTTTCTTTAAATCAAATAAATCATCTATTTTTCTGAAACTAAACTAGTTTTTTTTAGCATGATAGACAACTCCTCTTATTATTGTTTTGTACTTGAGTTGTACTTATCTTAGAATAAGGAAAGTAAGCCATTATGTCTTTAAGATAGTTTGTTTCTCCAATATTCTTTCTAATATCTGCCATTGTCAGTTAAAAATAGATACATTTTAATTTTTCAAATGTGATAGTGTACACATATAATCCAAGGATCCTGGAGGTAGAGACAAGAAGTGATATTTTAAAGCAAGTATCCTCAGCTTTGCTTTATACACAGGAGCCTTGAGAAACAATTGTTTTTGTTATAAAAACAAGTGTTAGCACTTAATATCCTTTTCTCTTCTTACTCTAATGCTCTCCTGCTATGAACTAATCTTCCCCAGCAGCATGAGAAATCCCTGCTTCTTCTGACCTGACATCCATTATGTGATAAATGAGATTCTAATACTGTCTTGTATCTTACGTGAGCCCCACCCACCCTATGGGAATTATCTTCCCTAGGTTTATGCAACAGCCACTGCCTTTTCCTCATCCATCCTCTAGGCATGTATGCCCTTTCCTCAGCTCTTTCATGGTTCCTTCCTGATTATTCAAGCCTCAACCCATGACTAGAGCAATTCTGGTTCACAGAAGACTACCTTGTTTTTCTTTATCTTCCCACATCAAGAAGAGAGCAGAGAAATGAAACTGACTATATAATTGTGAAATTACCAGTACTTTGAACCTGGGATTTCAGAATCCAAAAGTGTGAGAAGAAATGGTTGCTGTTTAGACAGCTTGAGAATCTCATGTATAGCAGCCCAAGATAAGCAAAACAGACACTTCCTGTAGTTAGGTCTTTCTTTGGACTGCAAGCTTCCAAATAATAACACAGAGGCATTATTAATTATGCAATCATAGGCTTAGCTTAGGCCTATTCCCAACTAGCTCTTATGACTTAAAATAACTCAAATATGTTGATCTATGTTCTGCCACATGACCCATTACCTCCCCTCAGTAACGAGAATTCTACTTCCTTCCATTCTGACTAGTAAATCTCACCTTTCTTCTTCCCAGAATCCCCATCTCTTCATAGAATTCCACCTCTCCCCTTTTGACTAGCTATTGACCATTCAGCTCTTTATTAAACTAATCAAAAGGTGTAATGGCAGATTCACATCTTCACAGTGTACAAATAAATCCCACAGCAATTTTTCTCTACATCCCATTATTTACCACCTTCCTGCTTTGTTTATTTTCAAAAGAGTATTAAACATCCATACTTAGTTGCTTACTTACTGCCATAGTAGTTATTAGTTTTCTCTCTATCAGCTCTATGAATATTTACTATTGGTTTCACTGACAAGAAAACACCAGGTATTTGTCTTATTTCCCAGTCCATATTAGATATCTATCAAATATTATTGGGAAATAAAGGAATGGGTAGTCACTACTTCATTGTTCATATTGTTCATATTGTTTTAGTTTTGTATAATCTTTTTATTGCTAAATAACAAAATCAAAGAAATACTAATGTACACTGGATATATTACACTTTTTGTTTATTATTATTAGTTTCATAATGATATTAATATTTAAGCCTCATAATTAACAGCTATTTCAAAGGTCATATTTATTACTATATTGTAAAAAATTTCAGGAATAATTACATTCGGGTAATCAATTTTCTGAGTTACTTGGAAACACAAATGACAATGGTAAATTTAGGAGTTAACTCAAAATAAGATTTAATTTTGCTAGGGACAATTTCTAACTTGTTTAATTAAGACAGAGTCTCACAGTTTAGCCCTCCCTGGCATGGAACTCCCTATGAAAACAAGTCAGGCCTAGAACTCTCAGAGACCTTCCAGCCTTTGCCTTCCAGAGTCCTAGAATTAAAGAAAGCTACTACTCCCTACTCAAAATAATAAATAAATTTTAGAAAGATAACTCTTTCCCACTTCTAAAGAACAATATTTAGAAATCAAAAAGAAATGAGTATAAAATTATTTATACTTCTCATAGATTGCTAGAAACTTTTAATGTTCATGTAAGGATTGTAGGTATTGAATAAATTACATATATCTATACATCTAGACTGGCTAAACTGATTGCTACTTCATTAACATCAGACAATTGAAACTGTTCACCAAAATTATTAATTTGACATTTCTCTATAAAATTTATACCAATGTTAATTGCTGCTTTTTATGATTTCAACATATACCAAATAAATAAATTGGTAATTGAAGTGTATACATTCATTTGTGATTTTCTAAACTCCATCTTCATCCTATAGGACAATGCATAACCAAAGGGACTTTGGGGAATGCCTCCTAGCTTTGACACTTACAGAGCCACTTAGACATATTTTTCTGTTATGTAGAAGATACTATTTATCTCACTGTGAGATCCTGAGACTGATTGATTGTGGAAAGGTTTGCATCTCAAAAGTATCCAGCCATCCAATACTGAACCTAACTGTAAGACAGGTCAATGGACAGTATGGTAATTGGCTATCCCTTGGGTCTACTTTATTAATCAATTCCTAATACCTTTTGAAAAGCCTTACCTGGACAGTGTTCTCAATAATTTATGGCACATATGCAAAATGTAAATGTCTTCAGTATTAGCTAGCATTCCAAAGAATTTGCTTACTTATTCTTCAGAAACAAAATCTTCATTGATAATGACAAAATAATTACAACAAATTGTAGAGTAATCTCTTGCTTATCTGTCTATGTTGTAACACACAATAGTACACTTTGTCCTATTACTGTGTACTTCTTTTCTTAATATTACCTGCAGGAGTCACTAGTGTCTTAGGGCTATCTCTATCTGTTTTGATGGGCAATTACATGCTGGCAAGTAATGTATTATAGGAGTGAGGTAATATATTCGTATGATTTACTATTCAGTGAGAATTCATTAACATAAAGATTATGATCTAGATATACCCTTGGGAAACTTTCATGTTGATATGCTTTTATTTGGAAGGTGAGTCACTGTGTTTGCTACAGGAAAATAGTTGACAGTGATTTTATTTTAAACCTTATTGGATGTAGCTTTGAGATTGAATCAAATGATACTGAAAGAAAGGTAAAGTGAGTAAGCTTAAAAACATTAAAACATATATTCTCGAATGCCACAAGAGCTATGGTTTTCATAAAAATACATTATATAAACTTGGTTAATAAAACATATGTATTTTATATGTTTCTAGTAAATTTTAAGTAGTAACCTTCATTTATTCTGATTGTTTTTATATTTTAGGGGTAAAAAGACTGTCTCTATGAGATACTGAAATTAAAATATGACATTTTACATTATATTGAGATCATTTTTATGTCCACATAACAGCTACTTCTACATACTGTTTACCCAGTATCAAGCACTGGTTTTAAAATAAATTTTCTATTTTATGGAAATGGCATGGTTGACTTTGGTTCTTCTCTTTGAATAATAAATTTCTAAGATGAGAAGTAAATGGAATTGAAACTAACCCAACAAAGTTTACTTCTTCTAACACACACACACAGAGAGAGACAGAGAGAGAGAGAGAGAGAAAGAGAGAGAGAGAGAGAGAGAGAGAGAGAGAGAGAGAGAGAGACTAAGGATGAAGACCCTTTATCCTTTGAAAACATCTATGCAACTATTGGCTCAGGAGAATATGCCCGCCATAAGCAATTATATGTCATTTATGCTGGCCAGACAGTTGAAATGGAATATCATTATTGTAATGTTTCTTGTTCATGAAACAAAAAATTACCCAAAAAGAAATGGCATTGATAATTTCACACTAATTGTCAAAACAACCAACTTGCAGTATTTGTTCTTAAAAACTATATTTTTTTTCATAATAGCCTGAATAGTCAATGAGGTCATCCCACACCTACAAGAAAATTAGGTAACATTACAATGTTTTAAGACTGAATTAATCAAGTTTTTGAAAAACTAAAGAGAATATTCAGAGTTAATTTTTAATTCCTTTGAAGTTTATTACCTTTTTGTATTTTCCTATGAAAGACATGTCTTGAAGTTGGGATGCAAGTGAGTTGATTCTGAAAAATATATTTGAGCTAGAACTACAAATATTTGACAGACATTGGAAAGTGGTTCTTAACTCTCAGAAACTCTCAGAAAGAGAACCATAATAGTTACTTCTCAGACCAACAGGACATATCTTGGTGTTGTATCTTAAAGTTTCTACAATACATTCTGCCTCCAAAGGTCAAGGGCTATGTTTATAAATTCCAATTCCATGGCCATCAAAAACACAGTTCTAAATATAGGCTATTTCAATGGAAATCAAATATATGTATGTGAAAAATATGTTGAGTAATGGTCTGAAAAAAAATTATGTGTATAAATGTCTCCTACATTAAAGATTAGGATATGACTTTTGAGAAAAAAATAAAATACATTTTACTCTATCAGAGGTGTGTGTTCTAGTTCAAAAGACATAAAAGAAATTCAACACACACACACACACACATACACACATAAAATAATTAGCCTTTTAGTTTTCTGAAGCTTTGGCAGCAAAAGAAGTCAGAATTTTATTTTCCATGTCAGATTTGTTTAAGCACTTATTCTTGATAAAATAATTCCCCAGAAAAGGACTATTATCAATGCACAGAGACTCAAATTATTATTAATAAATTAAGTAGCTAAGTATTATTTAAACATATATATTCTAAGTTTACTTGGAGAAAAAGGTATAAAATATGACCTTTTTAAATTATATAATAGCTTGTTTAAAAGAAAAAAACTACAAATAAGGACAAAAAAAATAAAAAGAATGGTCCTCAATATATTACCATGTGTCATTTGAGTATGTTGATTAGGGAACAAATAAAAGTCAGTATTTATTACAAGATGAAAGACACTCCTGTACATAAGCTACCATGATAAACAAAAATAACTTGTAAAAGTTTAATTTAATGCATGGATAAGTTGTGACTTCTATAAACTAACAAACATCTATTTGTCAGTTTGTCTTTCTTATTTTTAGAAGAAGAAAGACCATCAAAATAGTAAGAGAAATGCAGAAATAATGAAAGTTAAACTAGTCATCCAACATACTGTGAGACTATAAGAGAGGGAGGCACAGCAGATCTTGTTGACTTTCATACTCAGAGAGAATTCCATTACCCTCCCCGCTTCTACTCCAGTCTCTGTTCTACAAAAGGTGTTTCCAAATGTACTTTTGATCTGTGACTGACTTCCTAGGACACTTCTTAAAACTACATAAGATCTGAACATAGGACTGCTTCCCTGCCTCTCAGTGTCTTCCATAACCCCTACATAAACAAACCAAGCTGTTCTCTAAAGATAAGCGGAACATTTTGAGGACCACTTGCCTTAATGTGTGCTGTATCTCGCTTCAGAATCTCCTCACCCCACAAATTTCAAACTCAGTCCCACATTATGCTCCCAAGGCTCCTTGATCTCCACATCTAGAATGAAGTCCCTTACGTTCAGCCCATTATGTTTCTGGTACTTATTCCAGGATGCTAAATGGTCATTGAATAGAAAAATCTAGTGATTGTATTTTCACTATTTGTAGTACATTGGAGATCTTATGCATAGCTATAGGGAAATAGCTGTAATAGAGTTGTCTATTATTGATGATTGAATTACAATTAAAATCATTAATGTGCATTAGAAAGTTTCTCAGCATCAGACATTGATCTCAGAACCTGCCATAGAATCAGGATTTAAAGGTAGGCAGTTAGTTCCAAGAGATTTTGTACTCTGGGCTTTGTACACTGCTGACTTGGACTGAATTCAGGTTTTACCTCTTTATCATGGAATGAACTCAGAGCTTCAGAAATTCATATTTAGAATAAAAAAATGGTAGTAGTTAACTTGCAGATTTTGAAAAATAGTTTAACTTCGGTAACTCATGTGGACAGCTTTGAGCAGTGCCTAGCACAAGGCCTTGTGGATGACAGGTTTCTATTTATTAGTTTGTCCTATGTATTTGTTTAATTAGTCAATTCAACCATCTTGGGAAAGATATTTCTTGCTGTCCTACCTCTTGTTGCAATACAACTCTAGAGTTACTACAGTGATTCTCAACCTTGGGTCATGACCCCTTGGCAAATCTCTATCTCAGAAAAATATTTTCATTTGATCCACAACAACAGCAAAATTACACTGATGAAATAGCAATAAAAAATAATTTTATGGTTTGGGGATCACCACAACACAAAGAATGGTATTAAAAGTCACAGCATTAGAAAAGTTGAGAACCACTGCTTTACAAAATGGCCTATAGTCAATTTCCTCTGTGAAATTATTGCAAGACTATTTATTTCCAGTGTTGTGTGGTAGTTGAAGGAGATCATTATAATCAACTATAGTTTGGTAACATGAGAAATAACTATAATTACTCTTGGAATTTTTCCTACAATAACAACAAAAAGCAGCATCTAACATTTTAATATTTGTTCTTTGGATTCATATTTCCTAAGGTTGACTTAAAAATGCAAAAATATATACTGGTAGTAAGCTACATATTATGAAAAACCCAAATTGGAATATACAAAACAATACTCTGTACCTCCTCATACCTATAGCAAATTTTAACATTAGAATCCATAATTTTACCTCAAACCAACAAAATCTACTGGGTTACAAAATCCAGCTTAAATAAACACTGGTCTTCCAAGTAGCAGTTCAAAATATCAGGTGCTGTGCATATTACAGAATCAAACTGATAAAACTGACTGGAGGCTCTAACAATGAAGCATTCAATCAACAGCATGCTTAAAATAAAATTCCAGACAGTGTTCCAACCACTTGATTCCAAACCAAGTAGTTTCTATGTTTAGAAACACTAAAAATGTGTTTCAGTATAAATACGTAAGGGGCAAAACATCACTGCATCAAACCAGAAAGTACCAATAAAACAGTACGATGGCAATAAATAGGAAATTCAGTTCATATTACTCTTCTCCTAGCTACTTAGAACCCAAAACATTTGCAAATTCCACTAACATGCCAACCCTCAAAGCCTGGGTTTCTATTCCCATTAACTATTCGAGTACTGTGTAGTTTCATGTTCATACATTTATTGTGGGGCTGAGTAACCTGGAGAGTACTCACTCTGGGCAGCCATTTATTTAATCATGTAAACACAATGGTGAAAGACCACCCGGAACAGGTAAAGTCAGAACAGTTCAAATGCAATACAGATGGAAACGCCACAGATTCTCCTTTGAACCACACTATTCCTTCAGCAGAAATTGGTGGCAATGGGTCAAGTTGACTGCATGTACTGAGATCAGAATATCCAGGATTAAATATCTGCTTTGATTTAGTGGTCTTCCTCCTGTCACTCACTACTGAATAAATTAGTAAAAGTATGGCAGGCACTATTCTTATCAAGCTGTTTCCTTCTCACATGAACAGTATATATTTTAGAAACAATAGAATTTTATGTGCTTAATAATCCTCACAAAAAGATGTGTGATAGCATAATTTATTACTCTGTCAGGTACATTGGAAAATTTCTTCTCCAACCCCTGAGATTCTCTCTTACATCTCTTGTACTCTGTTGGTTATGCTTGCATATGTAGTTCCTGATTGCTACCCAAGTTTCTATTTCCAGCATTCCCTCAGTTTATGTTTTATTTATTGTCGCTATTTAAGTGTTAAGGTCTTGAACTGTTTGAATTGTCTTCCTTCACCAGTTTGAATTTTTCTTGGCATTCCTTGCTTTCTTTAAGATATTCATTGATTTCTTGAAGTTTTTGGTTTGTCTTTTTATCCATTTTTTCCTATTTATTTTTGTCTTTTCTTCCTTTTCCATTTTCCATTTCCCTTTAAGGGCCTCTATCATCTTCATAAAGTTATTTTTTCAGGTCATTTTCTTCTGCTTCATTTACATTTGGATATTCAGGTCTTGCAGGTGTAGAACCCCTAGACTCTGGTGGTATCATATTACTCTTAATGTTGTTGAATGTATTCTTATCCTGTTGTCTTCCCATCTCTTCCTCCAGTGGGTACAGATAGGGCTTATGATTCAGTGGATCTCTTTTCCTCCAATTGGTGTAGGTGAGACTCATGGCTTCGGTGGTTGATCTTCCTCTCCCAGTGTGGGTGAAGGCAATGCTCCAATGGTGGGAGATTCAGTGCTGAATGGTTTATTGTGTGAGAAGGATGCTTTCTCTCCCAGTGGGGGCAGGGTCAAGGCTCCAGTGATGACAGATGCTGTGCTGTATGGTTTGGGGATATCCCCTAGTCTCTTGAGAGGTTTCTTCTCTACACTGCAAATTCTAGTTACTTTTAAGGTACACAGTGCTCATCAAAAAGAACAACATCAACAACTAATGCAACACAAACAATATCACGTGTCTTTGTTAACATGATTAATTGGATTTTCTATCTTGGAGTACACTGCCCAGGGATGATTTCACATGCATATGTTAAACAGGAGCAGCTGGCATATCCACTTTAGATAGTGTGGTCTGGCCTTACGTTTTATTCCATTGGTCTCCACTCTGTCATATCCTAGAAATGGCATCGACAACAAGGGAACAACTGAAGGGAACATAATGATAATGTGACTCAAAGCATATGTGTGACAACCTGAGGGCAAGGAAAAAAGCTATAGCTAAACTCTGAACTGAAACTCCATCATTCTGCAGGTGCCAGCCAGTGCATACTCACTGAAAACATCAAACTTACTTTCCTCAGACTTTATGGTATTTGTATTACCAATCCAGTTAATTTATCTGATTCTATATCAGAGTTTGATATAGAAGAGACTACCAAAAGGACAAGACAAAACAAACAAAAAACAAACAAAACAATACCAAAAGTAATGAAATAGTGACAAAAACAAAACAAAACAAAAAACAAAAACAAACAAACAAACAAAAAAAAAAACTAAGAGAAAGCTTTGATGCAATAGAGTTGGTGAAACCAAATGCCAAACAAGTGTATACAAGTAAGTCTAGAACTACTAGAACTAGGAAAAAAGAAAGCTCCTCTAAGCTAGATTGTTTTCAGGAAGCATTACGATTGATAAAGGGAAGAGAAACTTTCTGTTTTTGAAGCAGTAATGAGGCATTTGTTGTGTTATTGTTAATGTGTTGTTGTTGTTCTATTCTGTACTAGATTCACACTGTGTATCCCATCTTGTCTTTCCAATTTATCTAGCCTGTGACCCTCAAAATTACAGCCCTCCTATATCCTGAGTATGTTGGGTTGAAGGCATAAGTAAACAAAATGCTTACTTAAGAAAAAAAACATCTATCAAGACATGAAAAAGTAAATGCAATATTCTTAAATATAATTTATAGCCATGATATTTTGAAAGAAATCTGAGTAGAAATAAAAAGGATAAAAATAATAAATTGGAAAGTTAGTTTATGTAATTAGTAAAAATACAACTGAAAATAAGAAAACAGAAAACATTAACATAAAAGTATTGAGGAAACATAGTTCCTCCAAGCAAATTTAATAGGAATTCAGGTGAAAAAAATGATAGAGAATTATTATTTTAGAGTTACAGAATTATTGATATTCAAATATTCTAAAGTGAAGCACACACTAAGGCTCCCAAGAAGAAATGCTTGTGGGTATGGTGTTTTCTCTGGAAGCTTCTGTGGATGATTTCATTTCCAGACTTCTGAAATGTTATGATGCAATGTGTTCATCTGTATAAATATTTAATCCTTTGCTTGAATTGCCAGTGAGAGTTTCAATTCCAATTATCCATGTTCTTCAAAGCCAGATTGCCTCTCCTGCTTAGAAGGCCTCTGATCATTGCACATTCAGCTGCTGTGTCTTGGTTAGGTATTGGGCCTCTGAATTAAAGCTGATTCTCCAATTTATTTTTCTATTCTTTTACCTTTGGTCTCTTGTCACTTCATTGTACACATTACGATGTTTCCTCCTTTTTTCTCAGCCTTTAAAGTTTTAAAAAGCTCACTATTATTTGTTTTCTATATCATTTCATCCTTTACAGATGGACTCCTGTTTTTAGTGTTTATTGTCAGATATTTAAGGGTACCAATAGCAATTGTTTCAGACTTTGTCTCTTTTGATTGATCCGTTTGTTTCAGATGTATCTTCATGTTCCTGCTTTTATTGCAAAGATTTTTTTCAAAAACTGACATTCTACTAACATGTAACCAAGTGATGAATGACAAAGGTACTTAGTAATGAAACTTAGTGTTGAAGTTCAATCTAAGTTTAAAAATAAAATAAAAAGTATATGCAGGTCCCAGAGAGCAAAATGGAGGGTACCTATGCTAAGAGGGGTAGGGGGATGTGTGGTTTTTATTTTTCACAGTAGAATGGTCTAACAGAACCGCTGCAATGGTGAGCCTCCAATAATCCTCCAAATTATACTATTCCCAAAAGCTTTTTTTCATTTCTCTCTCTCTATGGACAAGTTCATCAGGTTACACAGAAAATAAATATATAACAGAGGAACAGAGTTGACCTGTTGTGTCAGAGGCAAATCCATATAGAAATCTAAATGTATGCCACATTAACGTCTTGTACCTGTTTTTTATTTCTCCAGCTGTGAATGTTTTTGCCCTTGCAGAAATAGTTGGTGCTCTGATGCTGCATTCCTAGTAGTAGGTGGTGTCAAATAATTGCTTCTGTGCTCCTTCTACTTCTTGGATACATTTTTTAAAATTCAATTAATTTTTTATTTAAATTAAAAACAGTCTTGTTTTATATACCGATCTCAGTTCCCTCTCCCTCCTGCCCTCACACTTCCCCCAGCATCTGCCCATCCCACCCCACATTTTAACCCTACTTGGGCTTTGAAGTTGACTATGACTTAGCATGTGTTAGGATGCAGAAAAGTTTGCTGAAATTTTGTCCCAAGTGTTTTCATTGCTGTAGGTCTTTACATTATTTTATCCTTTCATCTCATTTTTTATGGAATGTTAATAAGGAGAAAAATTAATAATCATCTTGACTCTACCATGTGGTTCCTATTAAAGAGAAAAGTGTTACAAATTTATCCATGGGATAACATAGACTACCTGCTTAGAAGCCAGTAGATGAAGCAGTTTCTTCAAGTGCCATACTTAAATGAAATATCACTACAGAAAATATCTGCAGATATTTCTAAAGATTAAGAAATTTATGCAGATACAACATCCTCACTGAAACATTGTTAATTGTGCTTACATAAAAGAGAGAAAAAGACAGAATTCGGTCTGAAGTTATGAGACACCAGAATCAGGAATGAATATCAAATTGGATGAAATAGTCACAAATTTATTATTAAGCATAAAAATAGAAAAGAGGAATTTTTTACTCATTAAAAATAACAGTAAAATCTGTGGCATAAATACAAATAAATATAGTAGTAAATGTGCACATGTTCATGGACAGAATTAGAAATAATGAAGGAACAAAAATGAAAGTGTGTCCTGGTGTTGGAACATGCCTTTAATTCCAGCACTTATGAAGCAGATCTCACAGTTTTGGAGCTAGTCCCACGACAGCTAGGGCTATTACACAGAGAAACCTCATCTCAAAAAATATCAATAAAATTATCTTTAGTGACATTGTAGGACTATTATGAGATATCTTTGGCCTAATAATAACAATAATAAAAATGGTGGAGGGAGATGGCTCAGTGGTTAAGAGCACTTCCAGAATACCCAGGTTCTACTCCCAACACCCACACGACAGCTCATAACTGTATGTAACTTCAGTCTCAAAAGCTCTGATGACCTTTTCTTACCTCCATGTACATCAGGTACATGCTTGGTGCACAGACATATATATATATATATATATATATATATATATATATATAGATATAGATATAGATATATATATAGATAGATAGATAGATATAGATATAGATATAGATATAGATATAGATAGATAAAGAACCCATAGATTTAAAAATAAATTAATTTTAAAACAAAAATATCAATGGTGCCGGACATATCAATAGCATGGGCTTTGTATCTTCAAGACCAGATCAGCTTTAGAGTACTTGAAGGTGATGTCAATGCAGTTTTTAAAATCAGCAAAGAGAAAACGAGCTTTGAAAGCTGTTCCTCTACCTCTTGTAGAGTTGTTGAAATCAGTGGAGTCCCAAAAGGCTTTTAGGTAGCTGTGTTAGACATTGACTAATATGTCAGCACATTCTCTGACCCTGAACAATTGTGCCAGCCTTTGTACAAGACTACAAGACAATCAGCCATTAGGCATACATGTAGCAGAAACAATTGGTGCCATTCAGTCTTACCACAGTTGTACCATTAATCATTGCAAAGGCCAAAATGAGATGGCATAAAATTCCTTTGGCCTTCAAACATCTTCCTCTCCTCATGCCACAGTAAGAAGCTTAGGTTGTGTATATCATCATCTATTTTGCTATTTTAGTAGTGTTTTCTAATTTCAATTGTTATATATTAGTAATATGATCTATTACAATGCCTCACTTTTTGTTCCTATTTATGAAGATGGGCAGATTTATATTCATAATATATCTTCTGGCAACATATAAGTTTGTGGTTTATTATGCCAGCACAGTGGTTTACACAATATCCTCAAAAGTTTGTTTCATTTTTATTCCAATTTATGTATCTTGGATCGTAGAAAGATGATGGGTTAAGCTGTCTAAATAGGCTAGAGTGTGTAGCTCCATGATGCAATAGGCATTCTCTGGTATCCGTTTGTAAATGATGTTTGACAAACTTTGACCAGCAACTCTTTTACAAGTGTGCCTCCCTTCCCTGGTCAGTTGCCCATATATTACTGAATCTTAAAAATGTTGCTGTAGTTTCCTGGCTGACCAGGGACTGATTCATCCTAATTATTGACTATGATCCTGAAGACAGGGACTGTGATGTAAGAAATGATATTTGTGTTGGAAAAAGTTCCTCATGTTCATGTGATACGTCCCTATTCAGATCTACTTTCCAAGTGCATTTGTTTGATTTCTTTTTCCTTGAGGTTATTTTTCATTTGTTCTATTTTAGGTTCATTTTATAATTTGTTATTCAAACCATCCTGTCTTTTTTTAAAGTTTAAAGGGATACTAGTATTTGTGTTCTCATCTGGTTATTATGTATGAAAAAGTTCATTACAAGTAGGCATTAAATGGGTCTCATAACTTCTTTAAATTCTTATGGTGTCAAAAAGATGTCCCATTCCTGAAAAGAAAAAGTTATGAAATAGATGAGCAGTCTTTTTCGGTGTTACTTCTAACCCTGAATTTTATGTTTATTTCTGAGATCCTTTCACAACTTCCAAAGAGGGTGAATGTATTTAAAATATTTCCACTAGTATCTGTAAGAGTAGAAAATAAAGGACTTTAATCTTGGCCCTTTTCTTTAGGTGGAACCCAGAATCACTTCATTAAGAAATGGTGAAAATTGATATTCATCATAAAGTAATATATATGGATTTCCCAAGAATTAGTATATTTTCTTTGCTAAAATTAAGCTCTGTTGTTCATACCACATACTACAATTGCTAAAAGTACATCATGGTATATTTAATTATTTTCAGAGAGAGAGTCCTGGTTCTTATGATTCATAAGGGTCATCTCTTTGCTGTTTGATATCACCTTTTTCTTTCATTTTAAATCTTTTTCAATCTAGAATCAAGTCAAGTGATACAAGGTGTTGATGAATTCTAAAAACAGTGTAGGGTATATCTAGATTTTCCTTCTATCTCAATTGACCAATTTCCAATGAACTTGAAAAATGTTACATAACAAGTTTTTGCGTTCCCTGCCTGCGTACTGCTTTGCTTTGGACTAATCCTCTAAAATGAGTATATTTTAATAAGATTATTTTATCTAACTAAAGAAAAATAAAATTTTGAATGTTATATATAATACTATATGAATCATTTGTAGATCGCTGCTTTGGTGAGTTATATCTATGTGTGCTTTCAGAGTTTCTCTTACATGTTAGTTAGGCTAATGCCTTCCTCTTTAAAAAATTCATGGACTGTTTTCCATCCCAAGTTTTATTTACTTACCCTGAAGGTTGACATGCAGAACAGGTGTGGAGTGGAGAGATCAGCCATTTTCAAAGGGCATGGCAGCAGCTGGGCAGATTGGGTTTCTTGCACTTTATACCTTGTGATGTTTGTTGATTTTAAACCCCTGAGCCACTTTCTCTGACCACAAGCTGTGTTCCATTAATCTCCACCTAGACTAGTTAATTAAGGAATGCACTATTTTCCCAGAAATTTCAAATAGTTTAGTTATTTTCCACAAGTTAAAGTGACAGCAATATTTTATATATGAGAAACAACTTTTCAGCATAAAAAAATGAATGTAAATTTAAGGGAAATGTGAAGAAATGCCATTTTCCTTTATCCGTATACTAAATCCAAAACATTATTCTGTATTGCTTCTTTCCACTCTCTTTGCCTTTTTGACATTACCTTCAGAAATATACTGATCATTCCAGCTACAATTTAAGAAAGTTTAGGAAGTTTTAATTGTATACCAGGAGACAAAAGAAAGATTCGTCATTGTGACAAGTACTGACTCAGCATCCCTACAAACTAGACCATGTCGGGTGACTGGAAGAGAGATAAAATCTTTGTTTCTTTCCCAAGCTTGTAGTCAGTTCATTTGGGATAGCCAAACGACAAGTGCAACAATGGGAAGGACAGCATAGATAAAAATGAAAACAGAAAGAACTTATAGATTAAGAAGGGAGATATGACAGAAAGGATGGGAATTGAAGTATGCATAGAAATTATGCAGCAGTAAACAGAAGGTGGAGTATAGCCGTGCTGTCTAGACAGAGAGTTACACATATTTAGTGCTAAGAGAAGTAATATTATTTGTACAATTTGCAATGGGACTTCATGGAGTGGGCAATGGGTAAGGCTGAATTATGAGAGTAGTGAGATACAGACTCTACACCAATTTCAACTAAAAGAAGTAATTTAATCAGAATCACAAGCTATTGCAAAATCAGGTTTTGGAAGCACCACAGCCAAATCAAAATGATTCTTTAATCCTTTACACTTTAAACCTTTACAAGGTTTCAGCAAACCACAATAAAACAATTTATTGTATATTGTAAAATGCATGCATATTCAAGGCTAGATTGGAAGCTTCATTAAAATTTTATTTATAATTTTGAAAGTTTGGGTTATGTGATAGGAATTCTTCACTAAATATATTTTAAATGATGAAAATTAAATTATGTTGGCAAGATTTTTATTATAAAATTTCCAAAACTTATACAAAAGCAACCATGGTTAATTAGATAAATAACAGTAGCTTTTAAAGCTGCTCTCTTCAGGGATACACTACCAAGAAGGTAATTGGCAAGCATGACCTGGCATTTCATATCTTGTAGAGTGAAAATTGATCTTCTTCAGTTCCACAGGAACTGGTTACGACAGCATAACAGCAAAAGGATGTCCTTATTGTAAAGTCCTGTAACAATTTTGTAAGAATAAAAAAAAACCACAGACAGATAATGGGGTTAAAGCTGAATATCAGAGAAGAAAAGTAGCCAGCCACTACAGAGTTCTCACCTCTACCAATACTCAGATCAAAGCTGAGATCCACCAAACCTCACACTACTCCCATCTGCATTGCTTCTCCCCAAACCCCAGACTGCCTAGATTTCAATGCATTCTTGTTTCCCCCCTGCCTTATACTCCTCTCTCCACTCAGCCACATTACTCCTGTCTATACTTCCTTAATGCTGAAATTAAAGGTGTGAGCTCTGTTTCTCTTTTAGACTGCTTTATTCTCATTTAGCCCAGGCTGGCCTTGAATTCATAGATATTCATCTGCCTCTGTCTCCTAGATCCTGGGATTAAAGGTGTGTTGGGCCTGTAAGGCTGTGGCTACCTTTGTACTCTGATCTTCTGGCATGCTTTATTTAATCATAGACAAAATATCAACACAAAAGTCCACTTTCCAGAAGCATTGAATGGGCATCTAAAAGAAAAGCCTTTATCATAAAGAAAGTCAATAGAGAGATCACCTATAATTTTACTAAGCCTATTTTATTTGCTTAGTTTTTTATTTAATTCATATATAAAAGGGATCTTGATAAAGAAAAATGTCTTTAACATGAAATAACATTCATAACAAAATAAAACATTGGTCTAGTCATTTAAAATTTTCCCACTTAATCATGATACTGGTGTAAGATGAGGTATAAGAATGTCCTGTTTTGACAAAAATAATAGCAAATATTTGAATATAGATAGTGCATGAAAACTTTGCTACTGAGATATTAGAGCTTCTTAGGAAACTTTTGTTCTATTAATCTAACATTCCTCAATATTGAAGAGTGGATATCATTCACTGATTCATGTCATCCTTGCTGAGAATTCTATTGTGATATGAATAGCTTAGAGAAGTCAGATTTTTTATTGAGAATTTTTTTTACTACTTATGCTTCCTAGAATTACTTATCAATTAATTTTCAGAGCTTCATGTCTAAAAGTGGGAAGCCCAGCAAGATAAAAGGTGATAATGATTACATCAAATTTCGTACTCTATGAGAATGAGATAAGTCAAGCTCTTCGTTGCTAATTACAACACCATGTCTTCATTATGCCCAAAGTCAGTGTGGGTGAGACATGGAATAGTCGCTATGTATTTTTAAAATGGCCTTTACCAACATGGTCCATAGCCAAATCCTTAGCATTGACCATGAAAACGTCCTACAACTTGCTCTTCTTATTCAGCATAGAGATGTGACCAAAAGAGACTAATGAAATCTGGCTCCCCATATAGTAATCACTTCACATGTTCTTGTGACTTTATTTAGAGTTTCTCATACAGAATATCTGAAGAGTCCATTCAATACTGAATTTAAAAAACAAAAGTCTTTTAAATCTTGTTCCTGTTTTACGACAAATGCATGAGAACTTTTGTGAGTTAATGTTAGCAGAAATCAAATAAAAGTGATATAAGAAGTTGCATTGATCATTTCAAAGAAGAATTCCAGTTTGGGCACCTGAGCTCATAAAATAATTGTGTACATTGTATTACAGAAAAATGGCATATTTACTAAAACTCTTAAAACATAGAATTTAAAAACTTTAAGCTATAAAGCTCTTAAGAAATGCTAACTTTAACTACAACTTAGTACTGACAACAAAATATGATGGAAACAATTTTAAAGATAATTTCCAAAGACTGTTTAAAGAAATTCCACTTGTATTTAATGAGAATATGCTTTTTAAAAATCAAATATTTGATCTGCATACTACTTCAGGATGTTTGTATTTGATCTACTAAAGAGTTGAAGGCAGTCATTCACTTTCAAGGGGACTTAAGAACAGCATGCAATTACAAGATTGAGAAATAGCTGTGTACATAACAAAAAATAAGCAAATCACTAAATATCAGATCAAAGTCTTTTGAAATAATTTTTAATTTTCTCATCAATGCATATTTCTAAATTATATGATACTACATGTAAGGTTATTATTATAAGTAAAAATATTACAGTTTTCAATTAAAAATTCTCTGAAAGAAATTTTCATAAAAGATGACCATTACAATAGGCTCCCTCTATGTGACATTTTTCTTGCTTGAAGGAAGTTAAGAATATATTATTTTGCTATATAAAGAGATCCATATATTTGGTGTATCAAAGGATTGCCATAGAATAGAAGCACACAGTGCCCTATGTATTACAGTCATCAAAAAAAATAGCTAAATTAAATTATATATGAATCTTGATAGTATTGCCACCTAACCCAAAAAATTCTATTATTTCACTATTTTACCCATAATTAGAGTAGTCTAAATCATTGCTATATTGGATTTTCATGTATTTTCCAGCATGCCTCCAACTATACCTATTTTTCTTACTTTCAATTTTGAGCCACCAACTGACAACCTCAAGATCACACAATGAGTATCAACACAGTCAAGGTGTTTGCTCTGTAAGTGCACACGGGAACATCTTCTCACTATGAGAAAATATTCACAACTAAATTAAAAGCAAAAGGTCTATCATGAAGAGTAACCATTCTACTATATACTTTAAGGACTTAAACTCTATAGTAGTGGTTCTCAATCTTCCTAATGCTGTGACCTTGAATACAGGTCCTCATGTTGAGATGACCCCCAACCATGAAACTATTTTGTTGCTACTGAATAACTAACTTTGCTACTCTTATGAATCATAATATAAATATCTGTCATGCAGGATACCTGATCCCAATGGAGTTACAACCTACAGATTGAGAGTTGCTGCTCTATAGCTACTATGTTGTCCTAAAACATTGCTTACGGATGATTTTAATTTTCATATCTGGATACCACTTAACATTGAAATTGTTTAGCCATATTATAATCTACCTTTTCAATTGGAAACCATTACTTAAAATAAAATACCTGCAAAATTAGTAGAGTTGCATGAAAATTTCTAAATTGTTACAGAAGTACTGGTCAAATTTGATTTACAAATACCCTGACATTGTAGCTATAAAGAGATGCAGGGTGTGCATATGAATTATGATGTGAATATCCATAATATATGTCTCCATCTTATGTTTTGATATGGTAACATACGTGGACATTTTCTTGAAGGTATAAAATAGAAATTTCAGTACTTCATCTATAAACATGTGCTGATAAATAACACAGAGCAAAATAAAAATTTCATGGGAAATTCTATGTGCTAAAAGAAAAAAATCTCTGCTATTGTGCATATTTTATCTAATTTTAAATCCATAGCAGGGGGGAAGCTCTTTTAGGGAAAAAAAATATCCAAAGCTTTACTGTGAAAGAAATGAATGCAAGAAATAGCATTTTAAGCAGTGAACAGACATGAAGCATTTCAGCTTCACAGCCTGCTAAGGAGCAACAGCTGTACCTAATTTCAACTTGACGTGCTTCAGATCTCATATTCATATAGGTATTTAATGATCCAAGCATAATGGTCCTATATAGAATAATTACTTATATGAAGGAGCTAACATCATACGCATTCCTTTTCAAATGTTCTTTCAAGAGAAAAACTGTGCTGACTCTTTGAACAATGGATAGTCTCTCTCGCCAATCCAAACATTTAGGACTAAATAGCTTATCTTTTAAGAGAGGTCAGTCATTGCACCAACCTCACTTCTTTTTGACCGACTCTCTTGGCCTCCCCCCTTCCCAGTATAACCAATACAAGGAAAAAAGATAGAATGCTAAACCTATCATTAAATCATAGTAGTAAATAGTTGCAAGAAAGATCAGAAACAAAAGGATATAAGGTAGTTTAGAGTTGATGTATGTGGAAAGCAGAGACTCCCTGCACTGATCTTGGGCTTCCTGGGGAGGCAGAGTAACAGAAGTGGGGCTCTCTGATTCTTTGTCATTCGAATAGCATTGTGACTGTCCAAAATCTGTCAATCCTTCGTTGTCAGACTTTGCCTCCTCCAGATTCTCAAGAGGTTCACTGACTAAAATCATTGGGCCATGGAATTTTCCCAAGCTTTTACCTTCTTTTTGTTGGAGAATCGGACCCACAGGACTTTTTCTTCCATTATCTGATTCCATTATTTCTGAAGTTTTGGAAACATCATCAGGTTTAGACATGGCATGGCCCAGGATCTCACTTTCTGGGCGGCAAGTATATTCTGATTTGGTAGAAATAGACTGGAGTGTTGTGTTAGTACCTGCTTTCTCTTCAGCAACTAGCCATGCAGAAGGTTCTGAATTTTCAGGTTGGCATCTATAAACTTGATGACTGCCCTGAGATGTACTGGATGTGTCTGAATTAAATGTGGAATGAACAGCATCAAAGTCTGTTCTTGATAATTCTTGAAGCAGCCCCAGATCTTTATTTCCCAGGAATGTTGCTTTTTCTGTTGGTAACACTCCCAAATGTAAATCCAGTTTTGACGTAGCTTTTTGATTGCCTGTAATGACCTGTGAAGGTTCATTTATAGATGTTACAATTCCAATTCCACGTTTCTCCTTGTCATATGTCTTCCTAGGATTGCATGTAGATGGGGTTGCCTCCTTCTCCATTTCATCTACATGTACATTACAAATAGCTAAATGTGACTCCCTTTCAAAATCATTGTCATGGATTACACCTGCTGTATCTCCATGACAAAGGGTATAATGTGAGTCATCCTTCCTCCCTTCATGTGGATCAAATGCTGTCTCTTTTACCTGGATGGGCCTGTCACTTCCTGCTGTCTCTTGGGGTAGCTTAGCAATTATTGCTTTTCCTCTAGCAGACATGCTTTCTGGAGTCCTTTCTAATGTTGTCTTAATTATATAAGCTGTAACTGCTTGTGCTTTCTCAGTAATACCCTCATCAGCTAGAGAAGACAGTTCATAGCATTCTGTCTCTTGGCAGGTAAACAATGGTTCTGTAGGAGTACCTTTCAGACTTATCTTGTTATCTCTTTTTTCCCAAACGCCTTTACACTCTGCTTGTTCTTTGATCTGCTTGGCTGTGTTTGTTTCAATCCCTCTTGTTTCTGGCTGACTTTCCAGAACATTCCATTTTTTTTTATGCTGCGTATTCATATTCTGATCTTCAGGATTACAACGATCTGATTTTACCCTTGCAGCTTGTAAAACAAAATCACCTGTCAGAACATTACCATTTCTTGGTGAACCAAGATGAGTAGCTCTTGTTTCCAAAGTTGTACCTTTGCCAGCTTCTCTCCAATTCAAGTTAGTCGATGCTGAAGGAGAAGGATCTACTGTTGCTCTCCATGTAGTAGCTGTAGTGTCTTTGCTTAGTAGAGTGGTTAAGTCTTCATTATTAGCTTCAGTCCCTTCATTGCTTATTTCTGGGTGCCCCATTTGTCTCTCTTCATTCTGGAATATCGACTGAAAATTCTTTCCTTGTTTTTCATTAACACCTAGGCATGTGTTCTGTTCCTCTTCATCATTGTCCTTGGTATAATCATCTTTGGAAGATTCATTTGATTCTCTCAGATTTGTAGATGCCTCTAAAGAGAAATCACTTCTTGAATATTTATGATCTTTTATTCCAGTTTTCTTGCCACCTGTTTCGTTATTCTTGTTAAGACCATCTGTCATTAAGTGGTCAGAAGATGAGCACACTATTTGCACTCTGCCACTTCCATGGGCAGGGTTGGCATTATCATCTAGGACTTCTTGGCTGCAGAGGTTCAATTGTATTAATTTGGCAGAGCTAGCATCACCCAGTAATGGTCTCATTCCTCCCACATATGAAGGAATCTCCTCTAAATGTGGATGGTCGCATTCATTTCCTGGAGAGTAGTTTCTGCTCAGGTAAGAATCTCTCTTTAAAGAGATTTCTTCTGGTAAGTTTGGAGACAAAGGCCTTCTGAATAAGTCAGTATGAATTTCATGATAATCTTGCTTCTTCTCTGACCCCTCAGCTTTATTTGTGAAATTGACTGGCTCTGTTGAAAATGCCTTCTCTTCATCCCGAGTAATTATTAGTGGTTGATTTATCTTATGGAATAAAAACAAAAAACAAACAAACAAATGAACAAAACACAAGATGATATTTTTAAATATATGAAAAAGTGAATTTGATTGTATTACCTCAAGTAATTATCTGGTAGATCTCCTCGTCTCAATTCATTTATGGATTTCACACAAACTCTGGAAGTTGGATGTTTGGGGAAACACCTTTATAAAGTATGTCTTTGGAATGAGACCAGTGGGAAAGGGGCCCAAATTAATCATTCTCCTTCTCAGCTTCCAAATATCACATTGTATTATTCAAACATTCTTGCTTGTCATTGCACTTTTTCCTCACTTAGGATATACGCATTGATAGCTCCATGCTAATCAATTAGAGAGCAGCTTCCTGGATGCCCCTTGCCACATTTATATGTGCTGTAGGTGCCCCCATTACAGTTTCTCTTATTAATATGTTTTCTGCAAAGCCTCTGCAAACTATTAATAGCAAAACGTCACTCAAAGAAAAGTGAGGGAGTTAATGTCTCTGCAAATTCTGTTTTAATGACCCTCTGCCAACTGGTACTCAAATGTATTTGAGCTCTTCAGTGATGCCAACTGTCAGGATTTAACAGTGAGATGCCTGTGTGTTTTTTTTCCTCCTCATAACTGACATTTGCATGATCTCAATAATTATATGCAAATCTTACATTTTCCCCTTCTTCTCACATAAGGTTCATGTTACTTGTCAACTGCACAGCTGTCTTATAAGCCAATGCCTGTGGGTTCCACAGATTTGGTTGTATTTCCATCTATTATGGAGCTTCATTGTTTTATGCAGTCACGTCAGCATGGGGCAAATTAGCATCTAAATTACAGCTCCCTGTTCATTTATTGGGCGTACACTCTCAGTAACTTCTAAACAAACTTTTATATTTGAGGCCGCTCATGGTAATGAGGTGTATTGGAGAAGTATGTGATTTTCCAAGGGCCTTTCATTATATTCTGTGGTTTGGAAAAAAAAAAAAAAGTGATGTTAACTTTCAGCTGGTAAGAATTCTCACAATGGGTGACAACTTTGTAGTGCCTTAACGTGGGAGCACAGTCAATTGCCGGCTTTAGTGGTGCAGTTGCTGTATGCATCACTATCGCAGACATGAAATGTGTGGGGAAGGGAAGAGTTCTAGCTCTTTTTGGCTGCAGTACTGACACTTGAAGAGGCAAATGTCATTTTAATCTAAGATGATTATGAATCCATGTATCCCCATGCTATGAGCTCTAGCTGAATACAATAAATTGCATTATTTGACTCATTCAGTTCCACCTCTCGCTGTGTGTTAAAAGTGCGAACTAAAACATGTCCTCCAAATTTCAGAACAGACTTGATGTTCACCAAGTGTGAAATTTGTGCTAACAAATATTAAACTAAATTGTGCAGTACCAAGTTTGTTTCCTGTTTTAAAATTATGTAGAGCTGGTTATCTTCTTCTTCCTCAGTATTTTAATATTTTACTGTGATAAAGAACATTGGGATTCTTACTTGGGCAGAAATAGAAGAGCAAAAGATTGCTAAACATAAGAATTACAGGCTTGTCAATTGGATGGGACCTTAGCCATTTCCTATTCAAGGCCTCTTATTTTATAGACAAGTTCATGCTAAGTTATGCTTGTTACAAAGATTAGAAGTTCACATCAGGATAGTGCCCCTTGCTTCTAATTCCCACAAACTATAACTCAGAGCCAATGGCAAAGTGATAGGAAATGAATGTCTTTAATTTAACACTGTAGAGAGCAGAAGCAATGCACTGAAATCAAAGTGCTTTGTTGCTCTATCTAGCTGGATAGGGATGCTGGGACAGAATAGGCTAAGCTTTCACATTTGCAAATTATATTAGTGGAGGCCATTGAAAGGCAGGAATTGCAGCATCTTTGAAGCATAAATAGATTCATCTTCTCTAATACCGTGGCAACCAGAACACTTACCATCCAGTCTAATTCCTTTTCATTATGACTGTCATGCTTTCTGTTGATGTCTTCTACATTTTCATGACTAGCTCCCAAATCATCCTTGTCCTCATGAGAACAAATGATTTTTGGGACATAGGCATCTGTAAAGATAATATGATTGTGTTTTAAGTATAAGACTGTTCTCATTGCAGACTTTAACAAAAATAGATTTTGTTTAATTTTAAATAAATGTTACCTGTGAACTTCAAATTCTCAAACTTATTTTCTTCAGATGTTATCAATGATTCTTCTTTACTGCTAGGATTTAGAAAAGCAGACATCTGTTATGAAATTACATCTTTTAATGTATCCTTACACAGTGGACAATTAACAGTAAGATAAATATTGTTTATAAAATCTTTCATAATTTAGTATTAATGTATGTCATTTTAAATACACTTAAAAATTTAACTTCTTAATAAATCTTTTATATGACACAGTAATAAATTCCAATTCTAGAAAAAAAATTAATCTATGCAATGACATATTTCTAAATGAGGTTTTGTTGTACCCAGAGTGAAACTATAAGCAAATCTGTACTATTCATTATATATTTTACCTTTCAAATTGAGGCTATTTTACTTTTGGTTTAAATGACAACCGTTGATAAAATGATCTTCCATTATTGTTAAAAAACTGTTTTTTCTAACATTTCAATAATTATGTTTATATCCTCTTTATCTTTTATTTTTATTGTTATAATGATAACACTTTGTCCCTCACTCTCTAAAAGGAAAACAAAACAAGTCCACTGAAACCTAAAATTTATGTTCAAAATTTTCATGCATGAATTGACACTAGCCAATTTGAAAATGGAGACTTCAGAGTGCTTATACATAAGAACATAACTTTAAAATTATTCAGATTATATATCTTTTTCTGGTGTATTCTGCATTCTGATTAGAAATGGCAAATACTTTTCCCTGCAAATGTCAGGAGGCAGTTTAATGAGATCATTATAATTATATTTGTCTGTGATACTCAGTATGAAAAAATATAATTACTGAAAAATTGCAAGTTATGTGCAGTTACTCAGAAGTTGACTTGTGTGTTTTTAAGTTATATTTTTTTAAAAAATATTTTGTTTATTGCTATTATTATTAGGTGAATCTGAAGTACATGGCCAAATTCATATGTATATGCAATGGCACAAATATGGATTTCAGAGAACAACTTTTTGGAGCTGATTCTCATCTTTACATAGGTCCTAGGAATTGAGCCCACATCATAAGCTTTGCATACCAAGCCCAAGCACTAAATCCACTGAGTCTTCTAAGTCTCAGTCTTCTAGTCTGCCTCCATCCCTCCCTCCCTCCCTCTCTCCTACTTTCCTTTCTTTCTTTACTGGATATCTCTATTTATCCTAGAATGCGCTACGTAAACCAGGCTTCCATGAACTCACAGAGTGTTAATATTTGTCTGACTCTCCCTCCCAAATGTTGGGATTAAAAGCTTGTATCTTCATATCCAATCCCCAATTTTTTCCCATATATTTACTTTTTTCATTGAATTTTCTACAACAAGCAAACAATCAAACAAAAACAATCAATACTTACAACAAAACCGAAAACAAGAAAATTGAAAGTATCAGTTGATATACTTGTATGCTAGAGTCCAGTCTATTTGCACTGAAATTTTTGATACCAAACCAACATAGCTAATTTTATCTCTACAAAACATGTGAAATCTGTACATTTTTCCATCCTGATTGTATATAAGAATGTATCTTAGTGCCGGGCATTTTTGGTGTACATTTTTAATCCTGACAGGAGGCAGAGACAGGTGGATCTCTGTGAGTTCAAGGCCAGCCTGGTCTACAGCACTAGTTCCAGGACAGGCTCCAAAGCAATACAGAGAAACCCTGTCTCAAAATAAAAACAAAAACAAAACAAACAACAATCCCCCACCAAAAAAAAAAAAACAAAGCAAACAAAAAAATTGTAGCTTAGTTTTGCATATATTTTTGCATATGTTTTGTTTTACCTTTACTGAAAACAACAGTAGTAAGCTGACAAAAAAAAAAAAAAAAAAACTAATGTTCTAGGGACATAAAAATTATTAGACTATAGAATTTTAAGTACTGATACTGAATTAATCTAAACATTATCGTGTTTAACAAGATCTATAACCATACAATCATTTTATTTTTGTGAAATTCACCTACAAAAACCCATGTGTTTTGCTTCCTTGAGTATAACTTATCTCTTTTTAGAACATGTAAGCCTGAAACACATCTACCACCTTTGGCTCTTAAAAGTTGTCTACCTCCCTCTTGAGCAAAGCTCTCTGAGCCTTAGGGAAAGGGATATGATATAGACATCCTATTAGAGCTGAAAACCATGTGGTCTCTTGTTCTTTACACTTTGACCAGTTGAGGGGCTCTGTGTTAATTGCCATCTAACACTCAAAGAAGCTTCTCAGATGAGAGGTGAGGCACATTGACTATGGGAATTGTAACAAGTTATCAGTGGTGAGTGACTCGAAGAGAATTGTTTTAGGGGGATAGCAGGGTAGTTGTACATATGAACTTACAGATAATCATAATATCAAGAAGATCTGTACAAACTCAAGCCAGAAAGACCCATCATAAAGTGGGAGGTGGACTTGAAATCCCACCTCCAGCAGAGGAGTCATTGGCATTTGATAGCTACTGGGAAAAGAAGAGTCAGTTGTCTTTGATGGTTGACTCTCTGGTAAGTCAACCACACTCTAGAGAAAGCCCTAAAGCTAAGAGTAGCCAATCAACACAAAACATTAGACAGATGAGTTTTTAAAGGGAGACAGACAGACAGACAGACAGATGAAGAGAGAGAGAGAGACAGAGAGACAGAGAGACAGAGAGACAGAGAGAGAGAGACAGAGAGAATAGGAATGAAGTTGGGTGGATAGAGAAGTGGAAATGGATCTGGGAATAATTGCAAAGGAGGTTGAATATGATCAAAGCATGTCATATGAAATTTTCAAAGGATTAATAAATTTTTTCAAAGAATATGTAAACTATTAAAACAACATTTAGGTATTTATGTTTCTTATTTGTTCTTAATTAGAATAGTAACTATTAGAATTTTATTTGTAGAGAGAAAATATTTGCTTCTAAACAATATTTTATTTGCCAAAATACCATCCTTAAATTTTCTAATACATTTTAATGGCTTTATTAAAAAATGATTATTTGGAAAGGACAATAATTTCTTTTTAAAAACTTATTCCAGAAACAAATGACTAAGGATGAAATCACCTTATTGTGACTGAATCTTATCAAAACATGGAAATTTAAGAATATACAGAAAAACATTTTACTGAAGGATAAATGAAAGAAATAAAATTATATACCTGTCAAATATAAATATTACATAGAATAAATACAGAAAGAAACTTACAGAAATAAAAAAATTACTAAAAGTAAAAAATGATAAAATATACAAATAACTATTAAAGAAGTGGCATATACCATGTTCATAGATAGTAATGAAATATTATGGATGTATAAATTCTCTCCACAACTGATGTATAGATTCAACAAATTGTAGTCAAAATTATAAAGCCAGTTTTCATAGAGCTGTGGTAGACATATGAGTGCACAGAGAAGAGCAAAGAGATGACCACTCCATAGCTGAGGGAAATACAGGGGGAACTTGCTTTAAATCATTTTAAGAGTTCTTATGCAGTCTGAACTTTGAAGACAAAGTGTGGCTAAAGCTGAAAATCAATTGAGAGATAGGACTTGAAGATTAGCAGGAAAAGGGTACTAATATGTCAGAAAATAGGAAGAAAATAGAATCTTCAGAAATGAAGACAGGGAATGGCTATACTTAGAAAAAAATATGACAATAGAATATGTGTACAATCCAGATGAACTAAATTCTTAACATGTCACCACCTTTATGATTCCTAGGAGAAGATACATATGAATATATACACGAGTAAGTATCATTCAAATAATTAAAAAATATAACAAACAGTAAAAAACTTAGTTTGGTTCTACTAAAATTTAAATTTTTCAAAAAACTTACTTATTTTTGTTCTATATGTGTATTTTGCTACATGTATGTCTGTAAAATGTATGTCTACATGCCAATGGAAAGCAGAAAAGAAGCTTTGGTTCCCTGGAACTAGAGTTATAGGAGATAATGAGCCACCATGTGGTTTCAAGACACCCAGATTCTCTGAAAGAGCAGCAAGTGCTCCTAATCATTAAGCCCTCTGTCCAGCCCTACTACTAAATGTTAACCCTTTGTTCATTGAAAGATTATAAAGGGGGAGCTAAGAGTTGGCTGAGTCATTAAGAGCACTTGTTGATTTTGCAGGTTTAATTTCAAGCACGCACACTGTTACTTGCAGCAACTGAGAACTCTAGTTCCAGGGGATCCAACACTGTCTTCTGACCTCTGAAAATACCCGGCATGCATGTGTTGTATAGACACACATGCACACAAAATACTCATGTATATATATATGTATATATATATATGTATATATATATATATATACATATATATATATATACATGAGTATTTAATCTTTGTAAAAGGTCAAAGATGCTTGCATTACATTTAAAAAAAACCCACAATCAAGAACCAGCAATCTATATCTGTATACAGAGAAAAATACAAGTTCAAATCAATAAAATCGCAACTTATTTTGATTAAAAAAGAGAGAGAGAGAGAAAGTATTCAGAAAATAGAGCACACATGTTCATATAAAGGGACAACCAGCATTGTTAGGAAGCAGAAATTAAAACCAAAGCAAGGTGATAGCATTGATACCTATTGAACACAACAAAGTAAAAGGTCCAGGGATTGGAATGAGGGCTGGAGACACAGGCTTTCTTACATATTACTGGTGGGAAAATGATTAGTGTGTGCCATTTTGAAAATCAATTTAGCATCATTTAAAAGATTTAACACTTTTATATGCTAAATACATTCCTTGGTATACTAGTGACATCTCTACATGCCATCTGAGATAATTACAGTAATACTTGGAATGGCATTGGTGTAGAACTGTCAGTTTGGAATAAACATAAATGCATGCTCACAGAAGACTAGATAGAGAACTACAGAGTATCCTAAAATGCATATTGTACAGAATTAAAATTAATTAACCTTATAAGCATGGATTAATATGAACCTGCCTGAACAATACAGTATTAAATGAGAAACCTGGAATGATTATTTAAAGCTAACTAATGTGATTCCACATGGTTACTAAGGAAGACAAGGCTAGGAAAAATAATTGTACTCAAAGGAAATATAGATTTTTTTCAGGATTAAAGTTACCTCAGGTAAAGCAATTAATGAGGAAGGAATCAGTACATATGATGACCAAAAATCTGTCATTGTTTTGCATAGATATCTCATGAGAGCATGTGGCTTGCCCTTTGCCATACATCATATCTGTAAATAAAACACCACTCTTAAATTTGAAGTTACACTTATATGTCCAATTACATATAAAGAGTTTAATTAAAAAGATTTACAATTTGAAAACAGAGAGATGAAGACTCTATTTATTATTGACAGCAGGACCCACCTACACAAGTACCTCTGGCAATGACGTAAGTAAAGCTATCTTTTACTACATCTCAGATCCGTTTTATGTTCCTGAGAACTTTTTTATCAGAAGATTTTCTTTTCTTTCTTTCTTTTCTTTTCTTCTTTTTTTTTTCTGGTGATTGACACAGTGACTGATGCTGTCTAATAGCAAAGAAGCATTGCTGAATAAATGGCCAGCCCTTTTCCTTTCTACCTTTATTCTTTACACAAAATTTACTCAGAGAAAAACAGCATGTGTTCATCTGTACTTTCTAAGGATTAAATTAATAACACTTCCACTTCCAAAGATTAGAATTCCAGGGTCAAATGATTAGATATAATTTAATGTAGGTTTTTCAATTTTAAAATTTGTTTAAAGCTAATTTAGGCTCTTCAGAGCAATAGTTCATTTCCATTAAATTTTGAGTCATATATTATAGTCAACCATATTATTTAATCTGTATGGGCCATTCATTTTTCTATGGATATTTTAAATATGCATGACCAACTATAACAAACACTGAGAAATCAATGGTTATTAGCATCTAGACTCTTACTCCAAACAAGCAAATAAAATAATGACAAAAATATATAAATCAACAAAATGTAATAGTTACAATGAGTTGTAAATATTATAATAAATAATGATATATGATCTACTGTCTTGGAGACAAAAGAGTTAAAATGGAAACTCAGGAGGGTAGGGAAAGTTTTTACAGATTGATTCTGAGTATGCTAAGAAGTAAGAAGTTTCTTATTTCAGAAGAAAAATTTAAAAAAAAATAACAGGTGGTAAGAGAGAAACATCACAAAATACAATGCATCCAAGATCAATAAGACTGGCACAGTGTTTGAATTGTGTTTAAAAGCAGACCATCAAGGATGAAACTGGAGTTAGTTTAAGTGCTTCTAGCTGCAGTGTGGCTCAGCCCTAGGACATACCTTTGACATAAGAGCTTTCTGCTTGAATATTATAAGCAGGATTAAGTAAAGTTCACCTTAGGTCTACAAGCAAAGCAAGAAAACAGTTGATAGTAAAAAGCCACAGAGATGAGGTTGAAGTCAGGAGGAGATAGATAGATAGATAGATAGATAGATAGATAGATAGATAGATAGATAGATAGATAGATAGATAGGAAAAGGGGGGAGAGAGATGCACAGGAAGAGGAAGGGAGGGATATACTGTTGGAAGAATTGTTTTGTTTTGTTTTGTTTTGTTTTTGAGGAGATGTAGGAGAATGCACTCTTTCTGGAGTAAATGTCAGAGAAGGAGGCAGCTGGGTGCTTTCTATGCCTCTTTGAGCTGGCAGAATTTTACCCCAGCATCTGGTTCTGGAATCATTATTGGTAAAACAGAATAAGACTTATTTGAGAAAAATCATTACTGTATGAGCAGAATGTGTCTAAATAAATCCCATAGTTTTACTTTGTTTTTCTTTTTGCATTTTTTTAAAATTTTGTTCGTTTTTATCTTATAACTAGCAGATTCTGGCCAGGGACATTAAATAGGAGACAAACATGATGAATTTATTTTTATCAATTAGCAAGGTTTATCTAATTTATATAGGATTTAGGCCTACAAGTCACCTTATAATAAGATAATATGGTCCGATTGCCTTATAGAGAAAATAAAGTTTCAATTCTACAACATTGGCAAAATAACAAAAAGCTAACTAGTGGCCAAATTAAAGATTGTTTTATCCTGGTCCCCAAGCAGGTAGTCTTCAGAGAGAACCAAAGCCCTTGGAAAGAGCACTAATTCATCTATTCCAATATGTCTCTCTAGTTATTAACTTGTACATTGCTAACCATGTCACTTCAAACCAGACGCATGGCATCCAGGTGCTTAATTTTCCTTCACAATATCGCCCAGTCCCTTACAGAGTGATTAGTTGGTATACTTTGCAACAGAAGGACCTTTAATAATTTGTTATCACTGATACTATTATTAACAGCGATGTGCATGTTTACATACTAATCACATTTTACAGAATAGCAGTTGATTCTCATAGTTCTTTCTACTAAAAATTTTGTCTTTGGTATCTACTGCTGCATTTCCTAATTAATTCATAATCTTCTTATCAGACAAAACTTGCAGTAAGTGTCATTATAGTCTCTTAAACTTTAAAAAATAGTCTCTCTTTATCACTAGCCGAGATTCCAAGATAACTCACTAGACAATCTAAACAAGCAACTTTTATTTATATATATTGTCCACCTTTCTTCACTACTCTGCTGATTTACTAGATGTGAGAAGGTCACCACCAAAGTAATAATTTTAGAGATTTGGCGGTTGTTACTCTTCCATTCTTGGGGGTATGATTTATTTTTATCACTGTCAAAACATGGCAGTTTTAGGATAATGAATAATAGAGTTTTCCCTAAACAACTGCAATGCCATTGTGCCACAATATCATATATGTCCCTTAACATATTGGAGAAACTTCTCAAAGATTTACTCAACAAAATCAAAGTCTGATGTCAGGTCATCAAGTGTCAGGGTGAGCAGCAGAACAAGGGTGCCAGGAACAAAACATAACCATTCAAAAGGGGTTAAAAATGACAAACCAGCACACCATTTCCAAAAGAGTTGTGGGTGTTGAATTTACTGCTCCTTCACACTGTTCAAACATGCACAAAACTGTCTAAAAATGACCAATCCTGAAATCCTTCTTCATAATCTCTCATTTTATGCTATAAATAATTACTATCCTATTCTAGAACATAGACTACATTTAAAGCTTGTGGTCTCATTTAAGTCCTTTATGCAAATCTCCCCCAATATTTTTGTTGTTGTTGTTCTTTTAAGATATGATCTCCCCATGCAGCTAAAAAACATAAACTTGATTCTCCTCCTCAGCCTTCAAATTACTTGGATTGGTAGCCACCACAAACAGTACACAAGTGAACTTTTAAATAAAAAAATCATGAAACTTATTCAGCATATCTTTAAACCATTTTTAAAACTATACAACATTAGTATTATGTAGATACAGACAAATATAGTAAAGATTACCTGGGTTAAAAACATTCCTGTCCATTAGGAGCAACCTGCATGCGTTAGTTGTGGATCCTAGGCATTGAACTATTGCTGTCAGGCTTGGTGGAAGAGTCTTTATCTCCTAAGCCACCGTTCTTGCTTTTAAGACCCTTAAATGAAACTAAGTTCATTCTGCCTCATGATTCCAATGAGTTATTTTCTTATATAGACAACATCCAGTTATTGTATTTATATCAGTATATTTTATACATTTGAACATTGTATTACACCACAAATCTTCCATTTGAAAACATTGATGCTTTGTCTTATTTATATAGAATAGTTTCAATAGCAGATAAAGAAACAATTGAAAGTAACTCCTTGATTTTTTTTTTCAGAGCTTCTTCATTATTTTCTACCAAGAAAAATTACAGGTCTGAATGTGTTTGCTCATGCCAGTGAGGTGGGTGCTGGTTATTCCTAGCTCCTCCCCACAGCAGAAAAGACATTTTACATTTTATATTCTGTCATCGAGTCAAGCATACACACTGACGGAAGTGAAGTGCACTTTTCAAGGCACTGACTGATGAAGGTCTAGTACATCATTAAGTAGAATCTTGGAAGTTGAGATGTGGACTAAAAAAACATTGTAGGTTGCTTGGGAATGTGATGTAATTACAAGCAGAATTCATGAATTTTAAGTAGAAGACTATAGATAAACCTGGGACTTCTCTGCAACCACCTGCCAATTATATTTTATGGAGAGAAATGTAAATGTCTTTAGGTGATGGATACTAGAACAACTGAAGAATGTATATCAGCAAGTTATCTGGGGAAAACTGTCTCAAACTTACTGCCCTAAGGTCCTTACTTTATCTAAATTCTTAAAAGGTATAATTACACCCATGCAGCAGGTAGATGTCAAGAAACCAGTGACTGTCCAGCTAAAATCCTCCACATCTGCAAACTCTCACTATCCATTCTTCAAAATTCCCAAAACTGATTGCTAAGAGCTTCCCATTATTTCCTTCTTTCAAAATTTTTAAGAATGTTTCTATGTGTGCTTTTTCAAATCCATTTCAACTATTATTTCTTTGATAATTCCATCTCACTTTTTTGTATAAAATCTAATTTTAGTATAGTTAGAGCTACTGAGTGAGCCATGTTGGTACTTCTGTAAACATGCTATTTCCCCAGTGTAATCTGTAGTGTTTGTATTCATTGTGTAATTTATTTAGTTTCTTAAATATGGTGATTTAGGGACTAAGAAATGGCTCAGTGGGCAAAGTACTCCCATAGTATGTGAGTTCAGATCTGTAACACCCATATGCAAAATCCAGTAAAATGGTACCTGACATCTCAGTTCTGGGGAAGCAGAGACATGAGGGTCCTAGAAGTTGACAGCTAGCTAATCTAACCAATCAGTAAGATCCAGGCCAAATGAGAGACCCTGCCTCAAAAAATAAGGTAGAGAGGTACTTAAGTAAGATACTTGATGTTGATCTCTGCCCTTCACTCCTATGCAAATCACATGCTCACTCCATCCATATTATACATGTGCACATGCACTCTCTCTCTCTCTCTCTCTCTCTCTCTCTCTCTCTCTCTCTCACACACACACACACACACACACACACACACACACACACACACATTCACGTGCTCAACTTACTAGAGTGGCAAACAGGCTATCGTCAAGTTAATTCAATAATTGTCTACCAAAGAAAAGTTCAAGAATCCAGTCATCGCTCACTCCACTGGCTGTTTAGCTTGACTTCTGGAATCCTGAATATAAAGGATCTAATGCTAGTGAAGGAATGGTTTTGTCAGAAAAGGTGATGGCAAGCAAGTAAAAGAAGAGATTTTCCCTTCTATGTCCTTCATGTGGGCAGTCACCAGAAGCCGTGGCCCAGATTTAAGGTGTACCTAGTCACCACAGAAGATCTGCATTAAAGTTGTATCTTCCTACCTTCAAAAATCTGGATTAAAAGGGGGTCTTTTAAAATTCAAACAATTTAAGTAAAAGCCTCCCACAAGTGTACCCAAGCACTTAAATTTTAGTTAATCTCAGATGTAGTCAAATTGACAATCAAGAATAGGGTGCAGGTGTGACGCTAGAGCATCAGCTTGCTGTCACCCACACGAGAATCTAGAATAAGTCAAGTAAAATTGTTTTCCATTCAGTAAATATATGAGAAGATAAATTACTCAGTGTTTTCACTTTTATTTACTCATTAGCTATGGGTATGGAAGCTTTGTCTGCAGGTATGCTTGCCTGCATGTATGACTTGTATATATAAGAGGCCCTGTCTCAAAGAGTCAGGTGCTGAGGCATTTAAAGATGATACCTAATGTTTGCTTGTGTCCTTCCTCCAACCCTTTAGACTGCTGTTTTCCTAGTGCCATTAGCAGCTATAGGGTGGTTTTAGACCCTGGAGTTAAGGATTGTCATTAACTGTCATGATGATATTGAGAGTTGAACCAGGATTTTCTGCAAGAACAGCTGTTACTCTTAAATATGAATACTCTCTCTAGCCCTAGCTCTTCTGCACTTTTTGGATGCATCATTGACTCAGGGTTTTTTTATTTTAAAGGATAAACTATCAGCCTTAACATAATCATTAGAATTAACAGAAAACAAAGTGTACCAAGCAATGGGTATCAGGAATCTTGTTTAAGTTTTAATTAAATGTTAAATTTAAATGTTATAAAGTCTTTCTTTCAGATTATGAGATGTCCAGCCTCTAATTAAATCAATTATGTCTACTATTTCCTGTATATTTTAAAATTATTTCTACTATTAATCATTGTTTTAGTTTAAATAATCTTTTAGTCAAATGTATGTTATGAAGTCTGTTAGAATTCAGTTCCATATTTAAATAATTCCATTTAGTAATCATACTTTCAAACTAGCTCCTCTACTTGTACTGTACTAAACATCAGAAATTAATATATCAAGAAAGTCAGGAACCAAGTAAATTAGACTAGACAGATCATATTAAAATCCAAAGAAGGGCTCTCTTCCCAAACTTGGTTTGTATTTCAGTGCATTTGGAAACTTTTTAGGCAGCCTTGGTAGGTCTTCAGGCACTATTTCTAAATTTAATGCTTTTGTGAACTTAAGTCACACATTAAAATTATCTTAATGGGCCTTTTTGTCAATTCCTCACAATAGTATTACAAAGGGAAGGGAGGAGAAGATACATTTAAAAAGCAAATGAAAAAGAACTCAATGGGAGCCTATTTAGGCTACCTGTTGATGAGCCTGTTAGAGAGTCATTAATATGCGGATCATTGACATGATAGACCATAATGACTCCTCCAGGGACATATCAGTCTATTGTGTCAGAAACTAGTTAGGGATTCATTAATGTGAAGGCTCCTGACTTCTTAATATGCAAATCTTCGATGCAAAGCAATGAGGCATACCTCTCAAATGTCCATATTTTTTGTTACACATTTTCGTTGCCATCCCCTCACCCACACCTTCTGTGAACTACTCTTTCCCTTTCAATCTTCTGTGACAGGTTTCTTCACAAAAGATTCTGTGCTCGGTGGAATCTACCAGTTCATATTCAAACACTTCTTCCCCTCCACCCCCACCACTCCTTAGATTTCAGCCAGGTTTAAAAATGTACAAACCAGTTGAAGCATTTTGACTAAATCAGTCAAAATTTAGTGTAAAATATAATTTCATATTTTTCTCCAGTGTCTAATTGGGATTTTGCTCACAACAGAGCAAACTGGGGAAAACATCTTTAAAAAGCCATAGGCTTCAGAAATGAGGAATCGGAGGGGGGGGATAGTGGAGTCAGTAAAGAGAGAGAGAGAACAGAGCAGACAATAGCTCAAGGGAAGAAGTAAGAAAGAAGATGCAATGAACTCAAGAGTAAGTATCCACACTAGTAAGCAGCACAGAACAAAGAAATGAATATAAAGTGCACAGTGTCCAGCACACAGGAAGCAAAACCTGAGTCAATTCATTGCTTTGGCATTTTGTATATAGGCAAATATACTAAAGTTACTACTGATATTCAAATGGTATGGAAAATGTCAGAGAAGGAAAGTTTGCTCAGCCTTTGAGCTCATACACCTTTGCAATGGTCACCAAGTACACAGTGCTATGATAACATTGTGCAACCCACAGAAACTTAACTGTCCTTTGCAGCTTTTTCACACACTTCATCTGAGACCTTATGTGCTGCCCATGTTCATTTTCTTGCTATTTCACCATATGAGTCTAACCTAAAACATAGTATAATCTTTTAAAACAGAAAAGAATGTAGATTTACTGACATATATAGGGAAGCATTTTGTTGCTAATTTCTGCAAAATTTCAGGGAAAAATGACGGACATTTAGTTTTTAACTCATAAATTCCATATGCCTTAACCTCTTATCCTGTATCCACAGAAATCTATATTAATCTATCATGAAACACAACATGAAATATAGTCAGCCATATAAAATATAAATTAGGTTCTCACTCCCTCGAATAGATTTTACATCAGTTTTGTTTTACTAAAGCTGTTTAAGTAGAAAGTAATGTTATTTTAAAAATATGTAATATTTATTAGAACAATTATCACCAGCAGCCAATTATACTTTATATTCTGGCTGGCATTAATTTTGAGTATAAATGCCAGAAAACACCTAACCATTGCTTATTCTGCTAAGGCTCCAGACTAGAGTATAGAAGTGCAGGTTTAGATTTCATGTATTTGACCATGAAGATTCAAGGGAAGAAATCTGATTAAAGGAGCTCACAATCAAACACTGGTACATTGTCTATATAAGTGACAACAGGTGGCTTTAGGGAAGATCAGAGGGGCTTGTAGTGTGAAGATAGGCCATTGACCTAAACATCTTAGGTCATACTTTGAACAGTGATTTTCATTACCAAGAAATCCTAAAAAAATGAAGTAAAGAGAGCTGAAACAGAATAAGGTTGGAATATGCACAATAACGATAGAGCACTTAGGAAGACAGGATGAAATGCTAAGGAAACCTGAACCACACACCGAGATTGTTGATATTAACAAAAGAGCCTTTTTTTTCCTGAGATGGAGTTAAGTTGACAAAAGTCTCAGCTACATACTTTGGGTAGCAATAGAAAATTCGCAATCATCCATGTAACTAAGTCTGCAAGTGGTTTTGAAAGAACTTAGTACTCATGCTGTGCACTCATACTAATGCTGGATAAAATTCAACATGCATTCAAAACAAGAAAATTTAGCACGTGCTAGACATTAGTCTTTAGAATTGAGCCACAAACTGAGACAGACATTGGAGTTGTTATGTTGGTATGAAGTTTACAAGCTAATGAAAGGGGAACACAGACTACTGCTTTAAAATCCCCTTCAGGGCTGAGTGATATAGCTCAGTGTATCAGAGTAATGGCTGTGTGATGGGAGATGTTATTTTGTGTATATGTTTCTCATACTGGTTAATAAAGCCCTGTGGCCAATAGGAAACAAGATAGGCGGGGCTAGGAGACCAGGAGGAGGAAAGAGGAAGTAGTAGGGAGGAGTCGACATGTAGCCCTGGGAGGAAGGAAGACGCCAGCCGTGGCTCCCCGATAAGATAACCACGTGGAAATACTTAGATAAGTAGAAATGGGTTAATAATTAAGACAGAGCTAGCCCATAAACAGTAATGGTAACTGGCTGACAGGATTATATCAAATATAGAGTCTCCTGAGTGTTATTTGGGGCACACGTGGTTGCAGGACAATGGCGGCAGAACCAGCGGCAGCCAGCAGGGAAACCTTCCGCAACATAATGGTGTCAGAACTGGGATTGAGAACTTTCACTTAAAACTTAACAAAATCTTAAAAAATAGTTTTTAGAAACAAGGGAACAGAGACTTCTTGGTAGCAGCATTTTCTTGATTGGATTTGTTTTGCTGTAGACAGAGATTTACGGGGCTCCTTTAAGGGAAGTTTCCAAAATTAGCATAAGCGGCAAAAAGCCGCCTGGCTTTTAAAGAGCTCTGCTAACAATTCATTGGTGTGTAGGAGAGCTGCAATAAAGGTTTACACTGTGTTTTTAAAAAATACGCTGGCTTGGGAGAGAAAAAGAAACAGGATACAATGGTTTAAAAAAGAAAAAAGGAAATAGAATGTATGGGTATAATGGCGCACACCATTGATCCCAGCACTCGGGAAACAGAGGCAAACAAATCTCTGTGATTTCAAAGCAAACCTGGTATGCAGTAAATTCCAGGACAGATAAAAGTTACACAGAGAAACCCTGTCTCAAAATATGTAAAAATAGAAGTAGAATAAATAGAGTAATAAGAAAGCCACGTAAAGATGGAAAACACAGAGAGATTTTGGATACTATACACACTTCTGTTGTCTTTAAATTATTTGATTGCTGAAAAAATAACTACTGATAAAAGAAATACTGCTGGATTAATTCAATTTATATATTTTAAAAATGCTTTGACTCCAAAATTTAAGCCTAAGGAAAAGTTATTGGGGAAAAGGATTTCTATTTTTGTTTCCACAGAAAATGAAAAGCTGTGTATTTCTTCCAGATTTATGTGGTTTGATCAAGCCAGACCCCCTGAAACAGCTCCCCAGGTGATCCAACATTCAAAGCAGTTGAGACATAGCCTTGCAGACTACTGGCAAGATTTCTGCGTTTTCTTTGGACCCCTATGACAACGCCCTCTACCAGCAGGAAGTAGTTTGGAAAGAACAACGCCCAAATTCCCAAATATTGTTTATAAATGTTTTCATTTAAATGGACTTGGTTATAAATGGCTATAACCACAAACAATCTTTTTAAAGGTAAAAAGGGAATTATGGTATAGATATGAATACTTTGCTTTGGAATGGATTTCCTTTTATTGATACAATTTAAGGTCAATTTTGTAATAGGTATATTTCTCCTCTTGTTTAGGTATTGTGTTTATATAGCTCATTGGAAAATGTAATGTATAATTTAGTACAGATTAGAGAATTACCTATGATAGTCAAAACTTAGAGTTAAGTTAGTTAGGATTTCTAGATATACAGAGATGTATTTGAGATGGATAGGCATTCTTCAAACCTTTCAAAGACCTACAGAACATGGCATTTAAAATGGTTTAGGGTTTTTCTTGACAATGAGGCACAACTGCTCCTGGTAACACCACCTACAGAAGAAAGGAAGATGGACATCGAAGAAACACATTATGGAGTTTGCTCCTAATATGGCAAGACTAGCCATTTGAGCAAGGTACTGTTCTTCTGGACTGTTTGACTTTATGTTGTAGAAACTGGACATGCAGGACCCACAAAAAGGTGACTGCTGATTCAAGATGGACATTGCTACAGGATTCCTGCTTCATGGAAACGGCAGCCAGACATTCTGCAGTACACAGAGAAAAATGACTGACACACTGTCAATACAGGTGGACAGTTTAAAGTTTACTGCCTTGTTGAGGAGTCTGGACACACACTATGGCCTATGGGCTGAAGATGGAACATTACAGAAGAACTTCGGGTGACTGACAAGGCAATGAATTGTCTCTTTCATTTCTAGAGTTTATATATTATCCTTCTGTGGTCTTTGATGGAGTTGAAGACAGATAGTTTTGGTTATAATTTTCCTTAGTTAGGATTAAAGATAAGTTACATATAGGACTTTAGACTCACAAAGATAGGATAGATGATATTTTCTTTAAGTCTTACAAAATGTTAATGAACTAAATATTGTTAACTATGATTCTTATTTGATAACTGTTGTATGGTTTATTTTGCTATGTTAAGGTTAAACCCCTTCTTTTACTTTAGACAGAAAAGAGGAGATGATGGGAGATGTTATTCTGTGTATATGTTTCTCATACTGGTTAATAAAGCCCTGTGGCCAATAGGAAACAAGATAGGCGGGGCTAGGAGACCAGGAGGAGGAAAGAGGAAGTAGTAGGGAGGAGTCGAGATGTAGCCCGGGAAGGAGAGAGGACGCTTGCCGTGGCTCCCCATAAGATGACCACATGAAAATACTTAGATAAGTAGAAATGGGTTAATAATTAAGACAGAGCTAGCCCATAAACAGTAATGGTAATTGGCCAACAGGATTGTATCAAATACAGAGTCTCTGAGTGTTATTTGGGGCACACGTGGTTGCAGGACAATGGCAGCAGAACCAGCGGCAGCCGGCGGGGAAACCTGCTGTAACAGGCTGTGCAAAGAATGATGGCCGAAGTTCAAATCTCTAGGGCCCACGAAAGATTCTGGTTTTATCTGCATACCTGTAACAGCTCGAGCTCTGTGGAGAGAACAGTGGGACTCAGGGGCTTGCTGGCTGCCTCACTAGCTCTAGGTTCAGTAAAAGACCCCATGTCAAGGGGACAAGACAGAGAAAGGGTAGGACATCTGAGACAGACTTCCCATGTGCAGAAGTTAATGTGCAGGCATGCACACACACACATACACACACACACACACACACACACACACACACACACACACGCACACACACACACATGCACACACACATGTGTGCACACACAAGCATAAATTAAAGTTTACAGTGTTTCAAACCACATGTGTATGTTTCATGATTGGAGTAGCATATACTCCTACAGCCCAAGCAACAAAAATAATAAAGTAACTATATCACACATGTGGAAGTAGGGTGGCTAGGCAAGGAAAGAGTTCATCTGAGATGGGAAAGTCACTATGATTATGCAGATGAGCCAGTCTGTGCAGTGGAAGACCAAGATGGCAGGAATGACTGTGCAGTGGAAGACCAAGATGGCAGGAATGACTTTACAGCTCTCCTTTACCTAGGTTAAGGGAAATAATACTAATATATAAGCTTACTTCCCCTAAAAGCAATACTCTCGTGGATATCACAGCCACTCCTTTCGCATAAAGTTGTTTAAGGAGTTGTTTGAATGAGTGAAGGTATCTAAACCTATAAAGAGACAGAATTTCAGAACTATTAGTTTCAATTGAAGACATAGCCTAATTAGACCTTACATAACTGATACTTAGTGACTTTGCACTTTCTTTTGACTACTCAGGTACCTTTTGGCATCTCATAAGTATTTCATTCTCCAAACCAAATGTAGTTAACATTTTCCCTCTTATGAAACGGTCTCACTGATTAAACTTTGTGTTTAACACTTCAGTGTCGTAAGAAAACAAACAAACAAACAAAAAAACCCATTACTTCCTAGAAGTTCCTTTTATTTCTAAATGAAAATGCACTTCATCATGCTAGGCAATGCTCCTATTTCCTAAAAGAGACTCCTTTCCTTTTTCCAACCTGCTGCACAGATAGACAACACTGATTTAAAGCTCATCCCCTACATTGCTGTCTCAGGGACCTTAATGCTGCTACTATTCCTGTGTACAGATGTGACATTTTTCCAATGTTCTATTTCATTTGGATTTCCTATTTGTCATAGGTTAACAGCCTTATTCACTTTCAGATACTACAACTACTAACACATTTGGCGTGTTTTTAAAATTAGAAATCAATAGCATTTTTACCCTTTGTTTACACTCTGTTCAACCTTGCATGTATCAGAATCATGTGGAAAGCTTTAAAAAATGTCCTTGTACCTAGAATTTGTCCCAAACCAACAAAATGAGGAGTCTTCATAGCAGAACCTAAGCATGGATGCCTTAATGTTCTCGTTTCTAAGTGCAGTAATGTTTGGGAAGCATTGGGAATCACTACTCTGTGTTAGCTTTTATGGTATGAAGGTGTGATTAGGATGAAATTACATACTGCAACCACAATCTCTTGTTACTGAGGACTTTTTGTAGGGGTGGTTATGGAGAACAGGGATAAACATAACCAAGTGCATTAGTATAGCGAGATATTCACTTTGTACTGTCTGCATCTGTGGCACTGACCACACCCATTGGGGGTGGAGACAGGGGTGGAAGTGACCTGGGGAACTAGGTCTCAGGAGGAGCCTGGGAGCGCTCTCTTGCTGGCCAGACACAGAGAGAAGAGACTCTGGTGGAATCTAATGGTGTACGTCTGTCTAAGTTGTAAGTTATTTCTCCCTGAATAAACATCTATTCAGCCAATTTATTTATCTTGACCCTTATTAAACCATGATATATTAGTGTTATTCGAATTGTTGATATATTTCTGTTACTAGTGAATTTATAAAACAGTAATTTTAATTGGTCGTAAGAATCACAGACCTAGAGAGGCTAGGTAACAATTTGGGCTGAAGGGAGGATATTCATATCTCCCTGGGAAGGGAAAACAGAGGAGGTTTCATGGGTTGAGCAGGGTGGATCTTGATGATAATAAGAGGAATCAGGTGAGGGGCTGCAGGGAGTGCTGAAAGAGATTATTGGAAAGGGGAAAGCATCTCAGGGTCTTGTGGAAATCTTGCATCTGGAAAACTCCCAGAAATCTCTAAGTATGACCCCAAATGAAACTCCTAGCAAGAGGGGCTACATAGTCTACATAGGCTACATTGGCCGTGTCCTGTGACCAGGGAAGACTTCCAGTGGAGGGACTGGGACATCAACTCAGCCACATAACCTTCCACCTACAGTCTGCCCTGTCTATAGGATGTGCTGAGGTAAGGGAGGCACAGAGATTGTGGGAATGGTCAACTGATGATTGGTACGGCCTGAGATCCATGCCATGAAAGTGAACCCACCCCTGACACTGCCTAGAGAGCCAAAACCCAGAGGCTGGATGCCTCAGATATCTAAGATAAAACCAAACAACTGGGAAAATAATGTCATTGTAATAACGCCTAACAATATTCTGGTATATTCATAGTGGTACTTAGCCCAGTGGTCATCGGAGAGGCTTCATCCAGCAACTGGTGTGGAAACAGATACAGACAAATATTAGGCAGAGCTAAAAGAATCCTCCTGAACAGAGGAAAAAATAATTGGAGGAGCCAGAGAGGTCAAGGATATGACAAGAAAACCTACAGAATAAACTAACCTAGGATAATAGGACCTACCGAAGAACGTTTTTTAGGTTTGACTGTGATAATGCCTTTACTATTGGGTATTCTGGCTGGCTAATGAAGTGTACAAATTGCCTTTTCTTTCTTCCTTCCTTCCTTCCTTCCTTTCTTTCTTTCTTTATTCTTCTTTTTTGCTATGAAATTCTTGAATGATTGCTGAATTAAAACACACACACACACACACACACACACACACACACACACACACACACACACACACACACACAGAATTAATCTAAACATTTCCATGTATCTTTTTTTGATGAATCAATGAAATTGATAGGAATGCTTCTATAATAACTTGAAAATTGAGAAGTTTGGGATCTTGGTTAAAGACCAGAATAAAGGTTGTTACCCATATTTTACGTGAAATATTCCCTTAAATGTGAATGAATACCTGCAAATTAAACGATCAGCATTATCCATGAACTTGCATTCAAGCCATTATACTGCATGTTCCGCCTTTTTAAACAACTGTCACCTCATCTCTATTCCTTTCACCTCCAGACTCTAATTGTTTCTTTTATGAGATCAAAGCTACTAGAGTCCTTGGCAATATGCTTTATGGGGCTTGCATTTATAGTAATTGTTTGGCAGTTTGCCACTGAGTGCAACAAGTAAAGAATATTTTGCTATGCCAGATTCAAATATTTATAAACATGGTCAATTTTATAATAAGTAGTAATTTTCAACAAATACTGATGGCTGTCTTCTGCAATTATATATGTATACAATGAGGAAACATATGTATTGTTTTCTCACTGTATAAAAACAAAAAAACAAAATATGAATTCACTGAGATATAGGTGTGCATTTCTTCCTCTTTTCACTTTTTTTATTTCTTTTTTTTTTTAACACTTACTTTTATTCTACATCCAGACCACAGTTTTATAACCTCTCCTCCCAGTCCCTCCTGCCAACCTCCACTTACCCTGCCCCCTTTGACAAAAGGGGAAGAACTTTTCCTGCCTCAACTTGATATGGCATGCTTTGCACGAGCCCATGGGAGGCCTGATGCTTTCTGAATTGAGACAGGGGAGAAGTGGAAGGAGAGGATGGTAGAAGGGAAGTGATGGGCTCAGGGCAGTGGCTCAGAGGAGAGGAAGAGGGGGAAACTGCAGCTGCTATGTAAATTAAATGAAAAATGTTATTAAATTAAACAATAAAAAAACACGAATAGTCTCTACTCTCTATAAAAGTTTCTCCATCCTATTTCTCTAATGCTTATTTCTGTATCTGCCTGTGAATTTCACTGGATATGTTTCATTCCATGTGGCATATGAAATATCAATACCAAATGCTATTGCATTCAGATAATATCCACTAACAAACATATCTGAAGACAGAATAATATTTGAAGATAGTAGTTATGGGTAAAATAAAGATTTCATGAACACTTTATTAATGAATTTTATAGTCTATGATGGCATGATGAGGAAATACAGACCCTAGATACAAACTCTGCTTCACATCTAGTATACACCCTGAGTTAAATTTCTTCCAATGCAAAATGGAGCTGGACCTGCTAACTACAATATATGAGGATGATACAAAGGAGATAAAATACATAGTCCCTAAATTTATATAAATAGAAATTTATAAATTGAGGAAAAACAGGCTAATCTACCAATATAAACTGATGCCCATTGAATATATTTTATTAATGAGAATAAAATCACATGGCTTTTGTCTCTAGCAAGTTCTTATAAATGTAACATATCTTCATGCACAAAATTAGACTAGTAAAATAAATTTGTTCAAAATGACCAAGAGTAGTCAAGGAGTTCTATAGGAATTGAGAATAGATACAAAGAGCACAAAATAGCCCTTTTTAATCATGGTAACATAATTTTGAAGATAAGTAAATAATCTTAATGTCTTCAATTGCTATATTGTGTCACAGAAAAAAAATGTACTTTAGTATGCCATGTTGATTGACCAGCCACTAATCCTCAGTAACATCCTACTCCTCCTAACAATATTTTTCTTATCAGGATCTTTACATTTTTTGTTGAAAGTTAATAAGAAGATAACAAAACATATGTCACAAAACCTCAGGTATGATGAGCTAATCTCATTGCCACTTTTATTCTGATAAAGTAAAATGTATTCATGAATGCTATATATCATTTACTTCAATAATATATTTAGAGTTAGTATAAAGAATTCAGGGATATTATAACAGAGTTATCTGGGTTACTTGTGTATGTGTTAACATAAAAATGAATTGAAATACTCTTACATATAGGTTAGATTTTTTTTTTCATAAGACAATGATTTACAATTCATGTTAATTTTAAAATGTGTGTGTTTCTAATTTTTATTGGCATACATTTTTTATCAGATTTACAAAGTTTTGAAAGCATTAATCTGGCAAAATAATACTAAGAATACAAATAGAATCACATGTTAATGTTTTTACTAAAATTTTAGAACTATCTTATATCAGCAAAATAAGCAATTGGTAGCATACTTTAAAATTGTCAATGTATTGTAACCTGTATTTTACTGATAGTTACTGTGTGCATGTATTTGTGTGATGTATTTGAGGTATACACATGTAGAAATCAGAAGACAAATTGTGGAATCAGTTATCCCCTTTTACGTTTTAGGGATTTAGTTCAAGTCCTTTACCTTCTGAGTTACATTGCTGGGCCTGTGTAAAGATTTTAACATTAAAAGCTTTGCCTGTAAACCTTGGATGGACTTTTTGCCTATAATTTTAAGACATTTAGACATACAAAGGCAAGAAAGGTTTATATTCATATACATCTGTAAGTCTGTTGCCACAGTAAGTTTAAAAATTAATGTTTCAATAGTGAATATCATGTAAGGGATGTGTCAGACTACTTTTCATAAGATTTAACATTTAAAACAGGCCACACATTACCTTACTTTTCGTCATTTCTGATTTCCATACTTTATTGGTTGCAAATAAGGACAGACCAAGACTCCTAGTAAATTCACTACCACATGGGCAGCTGGAGAGCACTAACATGAACAAGACTCAAAGGGAAGAAAGCAAGGAGGAAGGAACCTTTCAGTCAGCAGGATAACAGTATTCACCTGGTCTTTTCTTGTTCAGTCTTGGGCTGGTTTACCTCTCTTTCACATTTTTGGATCATAAAAAGAGGAAATACTAAGATTGACCAATGAATCAGTCTCTAGTATGAACAATAAAAGTGTGCTAAATCAGTGAAATGATGCTTTCAAAGGCATGAAAAGAAAAAGAACTACTTTTTATGGTAATGTGTACTTCACTTTGGCATTAATAGCCTAAAGTAAATTTGTCTACATATAGACTGTCTATAAAAGTGTAATATAATAAATATATTGAAATCTATAATTTGTTTTTCATTAATTTATATAAGTGTTTAGTTATTGCAGAAAAAATTGATATTTTACATTGTTTAGGTTACATAAATATATTATTCATGTGATTTATTTCATATTAAATCCTAAAAGCATTATTACCAACACAGTTATAGACTATAATATAGTTATACAGTTAGACTATAATATAGTTAACAGGAGTGTTCTAAAGATGCATAAGTTTTAATGATGAAGTTTCTTATTTTAATGGAAGAAATTATGATGATTATTTAAAATAAAATAAAGATTAAAGAGTAAAGATTTAAAGGAAATATTCATGGGGGTTATCATTTAGATGTGACATGAGGCCATTAATTTTCCAATTTATAATAGGCATTTACATTTGAAACATAGTGATATTAAGAAAGCCTTCAATATTAAAACTCTATTTAATTGTTTAAAAGAAAAAGATGGAAAAATTTGCTTTAATGGTGTCTACTTACAATAACTCTTAGCCAGTCAGGAGATATCAATAGAATGTCCTCCCACAAGGAATGTTAAATATCCCCATGGTGTGACAATATTCTGTACAAACACTGTTGTAAACAATTCGTGTAAAATTTCTTCAATCTATAATTTACCATTCTATTAATGGTATTTTGTTGGCTAATTCAAAGGCAGAGATGTTGGAAAAAATGTTCAAGGAAGTAAAAATAGTTTTACCTCACTGGGGATTACAAATTCTTCCTAAAAATTACAATCAAGGAGATTCTATTAATGTCTTAGTATATAAAATAGGGTTACAGAAAATTAGACCACAGAAATTGCAGATCAGGAGAGATCAATATCAGACCCTTAATGATCTTCACAAGTTGCTAAGAGAGATTTCCCAGCTGCAGATCATCATTGAAGTAGAAGAATCTGAACTAAAACATTTAAAAAATAACCTAAAAGAGGACAAGGACTAAAACAGTTCAAAATATTATCAGCTGAAGCTAAAAAGGTATTTTCTTGAGTAGAAAAGAAAATATAAGAGGTATACGTGGATTATGTGGATCCAAAGCTTAACCATCTCAGGAATATGCTTCAGGGATTTTGATGCAGAGGGAAGATATGTCAGAATGGATATTTCTACCACATAAACAGAATAAGATATTAAAAATGTATAGAAAAGATTGATAATTTGATTTTTAAGGAAAAATTAAGACTTTGTCAACTGACAGGAATGGACCGAGCAGTAATTATAGTAGCTTTAACTAATGAGAAAATTTCCTCTTTATGTAAAGAAAATGAATACTGGCAAAAAAAAAAAACTTACAGTAACTATTTGGAAAAGATTAGCAACAATATTCCAAAAGTGAGAGAATAAAATTCATATAAAAATAAATCATTTGGATCCTTTCACAAATTGTAAGGAAAACACCAATCTCTGGAGTTTCCTATGTCATGCCCTGATGCAAACAAATTAGGTCAGGCAGGATTTAAACCAGGAGATATAAGAAAAGTGATTCAAAGTCATTATAATTCTGTGCAAAAGGCAGAATTGTATGCCACTCTCATGGTACTAATGGACTTTACAGAACCTCTCAATGTATTAATGACTGATTCTCAATATATAGAGACAGTTGTTTTACACATTGAGACTGCTGAATTTATTCCTGGTGATACAGAATTAACTTAATTAGTTATACAATTACAGTAGGTAATTAAAAAATATATATATATATATCCACATCAGATCTCATATGGTTCTGCCAGGTTCTCTAGCACAAGGTAATAATGAAATGGATTGATTATTAATAAGAACATTGCCAGAGGACTCAAAATTTTATAAAAGCACCATGTGAATACCAAAGTTTCAGAAAGGGATTTTTTTCCATCATTTGGCAACAAGCTAAGGAAATCAAATAATTAAAATATCCTACTTGTTCCTTCTATAACCAAACTTGTTTATTTGTGAGAAGGAATTGTAAGAAGTAACCCTAAAGTTATGCATAGAAGTAAAGTTTGATAAGTGAATGTGTTTCATTTTGCAGAATTTGGAAATTAAAATGCATACACCATACAATAGGCGTATTTTCAGGATTTTAAGGAACAACTGCTTTGAATACTGAAAGGGAAGATTCTGTAATTACACACTAATTATAAACAATGATTACACCCACACAAATTAAAACGGACAATGCTCTAATATATGTCTCTGGTAAAATGAAACAGTTTTTAAAATATTATAACATAAAGCATATTACAGGTATAACACAATCCTACAGGACAAGCCATTGTTAAGAGATCTAATTGTGCTTTAAAAGAAATACTCTATGAATGGGCAGGAAGAACCAAGGATGTGTTGACCTCAGAATGGAAACCATGATATGTGCATCTGATGATGGTTTGTCAGATATTCTAGGCCTTAGCCAAAGTTGAGACCTTGGGTGACTGTCCAGGCAGCCAACTGTTTCTGTCATTACTTGTACATTTAGGAAGTTTCCTGCTTGCACTTCCTGCTTACTCAGGTAATATTATTTCCATTCTTAAGTTTCTGAAGAAGTTAAAAATTAGATAGTCTCAGATACTATCCTCTCAATATCTTAGCTAAGATATTCACCAGCAAATTTTAGACAGCTCAGGATAGGACAGCTGTTGGAATAACCTCTTTCATTTGCCTACTACCTGTATGTTGGATATTTAGTGTGTGGTTCTTGCTTTCTGATGATTTTGTTGGTTGCAGCTCTAATTTATCCTTGTTTTTTGGTTTTGTTTTGATTTTTCTTGTTTTTTTTTTAACCTTTTTCTTTCACTTGAAAAATACTTGATATTTGTTCTTATTGTATGTAGTTTTATATTAGGGTTAGGACCTGCTTATTTAGACAGAAAGGAGAAATGTTGTGGGGATTCTTTCAGCCAATAGTCTTTATGGGACTGGCCCATTCAGGGTGGGGCTTGGAGGCTATGTGTGGGCTGGGAGAAAGTGCTGAAACATATGGGTTGTGGTCAGAAGGCATATGGCAACATCCAGTAGGTAAGTGCAAAAGACTTGAGTGATTCTCTACCTTGCTTTGTCATTTGTGTGTTATTCCCCAACAAATACCCAACTTCCCTTTATTCTGGGAATACATCCACAACATGTATTCAAACAATTTCTGCTTGAAGATACATTATTAACTTACCCACACAAGGATATACTTAGTCATTTTAAATTTTATCTGCTCTACAGAACTTTGGAGTGTTAGCAATTTATTCAACATAATCTTAATGTTTTACTTGCATAATCACATTCTTGAAGAAAATTTTATTTTAAAATTGGATATCTTTAAATTAGCATACTTATTATTCTAAATTATTCCCTATTTTCCAAAAGGTCTTAAATTATTCAAATACAGCTGGTTTTGTGTAGACTTAAAACTAAACTAAGTGATCTCCTGAGGTACTTTTAGTTTTTAATTTTATAAGATGAACTCTTCCCTGAGTTGCAGAGGACATGACGTCATAACAGTGCTATTCATTAATAACTCAGTGATTGACTGCTGGACAGGGAAGCCTCCTTAGCCAGCTGACACTGATCTATTCAGTGATACCAAATCTTTGGATTTGGCAACACCAGTTCCTTTTAATGGTGATGTCATTCACACCTTGTCCAGTTGATTAATTAAGCCACTGCAAACTAGTTTACATGTTTATTATCTCAGAACTCAAAGGAAACATCTAAAATTACTTAGGACACTAAATGTGGAAAATAGCAACCAATGATAAAATAAAACATGTCTGCCTAAATTAAAGAGAAACTGAAAGCCAGAATAACTGAATGACTAAAAATGAACTATTATGAACAGACATATTACAATCACTGGACTTCCTTCTCAAAAATATTCCTAAATAACAAAATATTCCCTGAAGTGAACTAAGAAAAACAATTATAGACACTTGGTATCTTTCAGAATTACTCTGCCTGAAAGCAACGGGTGGGATTTGATGGATTCTCCTACAATTTAACTAAATGAAAATTATTCAGAAACCATGTTCTATAAACCAAATATGCTGCTTAGTGATAGAGCATGAGTCAATAATGCGACAAGACCTTTTGTTTGACAATCAGTACTGACAAAACAAAGGGTGGGGAGAAAAAGTATAAAATCATTTAGTTCTGGATTATGTTAATATTATAAAAGATGACCGTAATTTTATTTACACTAAACAGAGTAATTACACTGTTGTGTTAAACAATGTAGCACTTTTTCTGTTGTGCCTGGATATGATTATTTCTAATACTTAAGCTATTTCAATACTTTGTAGAACTATAAACCTTAATGTCCAAAAGCAGATGTCAGCTTTGTGTTTTTTCAGTTTCATTTCATTACCTGAGCAATGTTATGTGGTTTGGAATTGGGCAAAGACATTTACTGAAGTCTTTAAGAATGGAAACTTGGTGTTCCTATGCAAGACTACAGTTAATAATTAATATTCATAGTGGCCGAATTATGTGAAATAAGTCAGAATTCCACTGTAATGTTGGTATTCTGGTTCGGTCAGACAGTGAGCAGATGTTTGTGTCTTTCACTACTCAACCAGATTTTACAAACATCAATTTGATTGTAAACAATTTTGACCCTAATTGCTGCTAAAAGAGTAAGATTGAAGGTCATCACTGTAACACAGGACAATTTTTTCTTAGAGTGTTAGAATGTTAGAATATTGATCCAAATACTTAGTTTACTTTTATTTTGATCCTTAAACACAAAAAGTTATGATTAATCCTTCAAAACAAATCACAATAGGAACATGTTATTTAAGGCACCAGAAGAAAGCCTGGACAGATTTTAACTATGTCTGAGAAAATTTTATTCCTTAAAACACAGAGGTGACATAAATGCAATGATGCATAATTTTTTTTCTCAGAATAAAGAAATAACCTAATTTAAAAATATAATCCTACAGTAATAAGCACAAATGGACAGCAAGGTGATGCCTGTGTAGCTAGAGTTGTGTGATCTAAAGAACATCTTTTTGTTATAAATCATTTTAAAAATGGCATAACCTTCAATTTCTAAAAGTGTTAATATATACATATACATATATACATCATATACATATACATCATATACATATATTTGTGTGTGTGTGTGTGTGTGTGTGTGTGTATGTGTGTGTGTAATGTGACCAAATGTGTGTGGAATGTAACATGCATGTATGTATGTATGTATGTATGTGTGTATAATTACATATTATATAAAGATATATAATAACTATATTTATGTATATATATATATATATATATATATATAATAACCTACAAGTTGGTGAGATTTGAAAATCATTTGTTCCACAGAAGCACAATCTTGAGGTTTCCTTGTTAATGTCAAGATCTTATTGAATGTGACTAATATAGAAACTATTTATATTGCCTTGGGTGGTGGCAAAAGGAATAATAATGAGGGGAAAGCATTTTGCCATTAACCCTAGACACTGAGCTAGGCCACATTCAAGATGGTAAACTGTAATTTATCACCAGTGCCACTGAGATTACATTTTGGAAAATCTCCAAATGTCAGCAACTTGGTTTGTTGAATTGTATGTGATTTAATATGATTTTTATTGCAGCTCTGAAAAAATAGTATTATAATCCCAATTTTTTATTTATCATTCTTTTTATTTATTTTTCTTATTTTACAAATTGATCCCAGTTCCTTCTCCCTCCCTCCTTCCCTCCCATGCCCCCCGACCACCCTCCCATCCCATCCTCTCCCCTCCCCAATCCATAGGGAGGATGATGCCTTCCAGGAGGGGTCAACAAAATCTGTTAAGTGATTTGGAGTAATAAAATGTAGGCAAGATACAGTTTACCGAGTTTAAACAACAACTAATCAGAGAGGAAGCCAGACATTGCTTTCTATTTACTTCGCTGATTTGAGAAGTCAAGTACACAGGAATACTCCACACCAAACTCTTGCCACAATTATCCATGCAAATCTGCCTTGCACCCAACAGCACTCTGAACTCTGAAATTCTCCATTTGAATTATCTCATTCAAGCTCAAAAATCTCTGTGTAACTGATCTTGGTGAGTATACAACAACACTTATGAAACCATTCTGTTCTTAAGAGAGGGAGAAGACGGGTTTGTGTATGTGTGTATTTCAGAAAACACCACTACAGTGTGAGGTGTCAAAGTGCATCATGTCTTTTTAAGTCCTGCAGGATTGTCAAACTCACCTGAAGTTTGCCCTAAAGTCATTTCGTGCAAATTAACCTTATTGGAGTTTGGGGTAAAATATAGGAACAGATCGAAAAGAAAGTGAAAAATTACTTCACAGTATAACACCATATGTTGGGGAATAGTAGTATATGTGATTAATAATTCTGCTGTTCTCTCTATACACACTGATGGAAGATGGCCTTCAGTAGAGAAGATAGAAGCTCAGAACAGGTACTTATGATGTGACTTCAACAATGATTCCTTCTCCCACAGGTTAAATATAACTTCAGGACAACCCCCTGCTCATTTCTTTTTTTCAGAAAAAAAAAATCACACTAATCTAATAGTGGTCTAGACTTATAAGGGTGCAGACTTCTACAGCACCAGGAAGCCATGGAGCTTTGGTGGGTCTCCAAGGACAGTCAGCAGGTTGGCCTCTCACTGTCAAGCAGCTGGCAGCTCTCTGCACCCTCTTGAGGGGCCTGTGCAGCTGTGTTTTATGTTTCCATGTGGCCTTGCCAGAGGTCCCTCCCCTTAAACAGGATCAGTTTCCACAATTAGTGTGTATTCAAAATGAGCTAGGTATGGAACACATTAGGTCCCAGAGGCCTCGTGGAGCTATTTACACTGCTTTGGACTATTTCCAGTATTGCAGACTATTCGGGATGTGTAAATTAAGGAAGTCTCACAGTCCAATGGCTGTGACTGGAACATACAACATAGTTTTAGCTCATGCCTATTTTCTAGTGCTTTTCTTGGCCTCATTCTCACAATTTTATTGTTCTGAAAGACAAATGTTCTGTATTTTTTAAAGCCACACTTTAGAAAGAATTTCTCTTTCCTTTTCCTCTATGTGCCGAGTTCTATTTCTCAAGCATGAAGAAAATTGAAGACTAATAATTCTTTTCTTGGCATTAAGGCCACTTGGGGCTTTTATTTGCATTCACCTGGCCAAGTCGTAAATACCATTCCACACCTATACATACTGTTTCTTTAGCTAGAATAATAAATTGATTTCACTTAATAAAATAAAAAGCCAGGTGAAGTCATCTTGTGTATAATGGAGAACATGTATTAGACAGGTGTGTGTGAGAGAAAAACAAGGCACCAGGAAGGCCATTCCTCTAACCTTGAAGTCTAAAATGGCCAAGTCACAAATATTTATTTGTTTATCTGTGGCTTCCATTACATTGCCAGAGCATTGGCTTTGCTGTTCTTTCTCTTGCACACTCCTCTCTGCCCTGTGAGCTGTTTTCTCTCAGTTTCTCCATATCTTCAGAAGCACAAGTTTTATGCCTCACTTACCGGTTTGTTACTGTTGCTTAGTAACATAAGTGCTGACATACTAGCCCTGAATTCTTTGGGAACCTGGACAAGGAAATCTTTGATGTTAGGACAAACAGTGCAAGTCAAAGTCCAGGAATTTAGATGTCAGGTGAAGACTTGATGATGATGGCAACAATTCTGAGAGCTTTAGTTGCTTAACATGTATATGCTTAACATTCATTTTCATATTTCAAATTATATAGAGCAATAAGCCTCAAATGAACATAGATGAGTCACACCAGAGAAGACATTTACTAACTCCAAACTGAGAAAAATTTCCACAAAGAAGTATCAGTCATGTGTGTGTGATTGGCGTAACAGAAATCCTTTCTCAGTGAATGTGTGCTGGCAGTTTGTTCTGTACTTATTAGAAGGGATTATTGACACTTTCAAAAAAATATTATCTCTAGGATACCGATAGCGAATTAACTTTGGTATTAAGAAAAATTGAAACTAGTTGTTGCTCCATGCCCTGGGAGAGCCGAATTTTTATTTTAACTCCAAGTTATTTAGCACACTGTTCTTTATATAAGAAACACAAGCTCAGCTCTGGTATGCTTCTATTCAGTTTTTAATATCATAAAAGAAATATCCTCCAAATCAAACAGCATAAGAAGTATAAAATTGTTTGTAAAAGACCTTTCAGATCTTACAACCATTTTGGGTATAAGACAGGTATTTTGGAGCCATAAATTTTTATAAAATGAGTACAAGTTTATTTTAACCATGGGTGCATTTTAAATAATACTAATGGGCTAACCCTCTTCTTTCCTAACCAAATTCTTCCCAATTATATTCAACTGCACTATTCATTTAGAAATTTGATAATGCTCTCTTGTGCAAGTTCGAGGAATATTTGAAAGCCCATTGCATATAAATTATATCATGGAAAAGCTGTATAAATATTCTATTATGGCACATGCTGTTCTGAGGATCTGTCAGGATTTCCTTTATACACTCCATCTTGAGTGGTATATAAATCAAATGTAAAAATTCATGTTGGACTGAAACTCAGCACAGAAAGCCTCCTCCAGTGGAAAATGTTCTCTTCAGAATGTGGTTTGAATTATGTTGGCCATTTTTAAGTTATAGAAGTACAGAAAATGTATTTGTGGTTTTGAAGAAAGAGGTTTTTCCATTTTCATAACTCATTAGGAAACTTTACAGGCCTTCAGACAATTTTGTGGTTTAGTTTTTCTCAGTTTTTTTTCTCTCCAAAGTAATATTAAAAGCTGAGTGGTGTCTGCTATGTATTGATCATTACTGTTTCAAATACAAAGGTGTATGTGGGTATATGTATCCAGCTAGAGGTTCCCAATGAAAAGGTAGCTGTACTGCATGATTGGGCCTATCAGCTGGCCATTGTTTACTCTGTGTACCAAGTGAAATATGGTCTATCACAGGAAGACCTTCTGAACTCAGTGTAGAAAATATGCTTAACATTGTGAAGCTGCATTTTTAACTCACAGATAAACCCATGGGAGTTATATACTGCTTTTCTGGCCATTTTCTTTTCTTAAATTCTGTTGTTCTAACATGCATCACAAGAGACTGGCTTCATGTTTCAAATGCATTCAATAATTAAAAAGATACATTTTTGTTTAAATGTTGCTTTGAGTTCATTGAATTATTTTTTAGGTGCAGATGATGTTATTGAGTATTATTTCAAACACCTGAGTTTTTGTTTTAGCATATATAGAAGTTATGATTATACTATCTCTTTTAATATAAATTAAAACCTAAGAAACTTTAATTTGGAGTGAGAAAGTCAGCATAGCTCACATAGTAGACTAAGCTTCTTTCAAATGACTTGAACAAAAAACTAAAACGCATATACTTCAATTGCTTTAACTTATGTTAGCTTAATTCACTAATCCCCTACATCAACAAATTTAGGTATAACTACTTAATGCTTTAAACACATTTGAAACACAAACTTGTTAGTATCTTCTCAAAATAACTTTTAAAAAGTTTCTATTTAGTACTTGGTTTCTGAGTGTTTTCATTCTTTACACAATTCCCTCTACACCGTGTTAAATTATTTCTAGTGAAGTTACTGAATTATTTGTTTGGAGATAGTTAGGATGAATCACTCTGAAAATAATCCAACATTTGCCTGTTGCTAGAAGGGCAATGGGGGCTTTTCCTTTGGGAGTCAGTGAGGAACAGATAGCAGTCTGCATGCTCCTGAATGTTTTATCTGCTAACCTAGTGTCATGGAAATTAGCCAGCTCAGTACCACAGAGTGAGCTGAAGGCTACTTCTGTCTTTCGACATTAACAGACAGGCAGAGTTACTAATGAGGGGTCATATCCCCAAACTCTAATCTGTAGATCTGGATTTCCTTATTTCTATCTGGGTCATTTTTTTAACTCTGCTCCACTTATTTTTACTAAATTACACTAATTTGTGTTCCACAATGTTACACTTGCTATAATTATAAAGCGTTACATGCAATTTATATATCATTACAATTATCTTTTTGATAGTTCATTATTGGATTAATTTCTCTTATGATTTAACCTAGTATACGTTACTCTGAACATCTTTATATAACCCACTCAGTCATCAAAATCACCATTGCAGCTTTGGAGGGAAAATCTACACATTTTCTGAGCACTGGGTACATACTGAAATACAACCATCTATTAGTTAAATATATTTCAGAGTAAATTGTGAGCATTTAAAAATCAACAAATAAGTATACCCTAAGTAAAACAATTTCATAAATAAAGCCTCTATAATTCGAGGTTTGAAACCAAGCAAATAGTATATACACCAACCAACACTGTATTATACACTCATTTTCCTTAATTTAGACTACTAAAGTTCTATTATTTAAAGAGAATTGACCTGCTACACCTGACATCATTATTTTTATAAGCAATTGACGGATTTTTATGTTTGTTATTTCTCATAGCATGCAAAATAATGACATTTTAGAAATTTTCATGTATGTAAAACATTTCCTTACCTTGATTTTACCTTTAAGCAGCCTTTTATTTGTCTATTGAGAGTTTCTTCCAACGGTTTCAGAGGCTCTGGCTCTTTCTTTTTCTTTTGACAAACCAATACATAATTGGTGCCATTATTATTTGACCAAAATGTACCAACAGAAGTTTCATAGCGTATACAAAACTCAACTTTACTGCCATCTTTTTGATAAGGAGGAACCAATGAAATCTTAAAAGAAAACTGGTCAGTTTCACCGTCACATGAATTAGGAACATATTCTGCTAAAATGTCATAATGTGTCTGCCAGTCATCCAAGGACATGCGCACATATACTAACTTCTCAAAAGAAACGTTCAGAACTCGAATAATGCCCTTCACACTTGTCGACCCAGGGGGGTATTCAGTCGACTCCAGCATTGCTTTCTGAGCTTGAAGCTGTTCCATAAGTTCTTCTTTTGAAGACGGCAAATCAAACAGTGGAGACAAAACATATTCTTCTGTGTGGAAGATATCCCTGCTTAAGCCCAAATCAGTTGAAACACTTGGTAATTCCCAGCAATCAAATTCTTTAACGGACACAAGACTGAATCCAAGGCTGTCTGCAAAGGAAACCCTCCGGGATGCCGAAGCTGGGGTGTCCAGGTATGTGTCTTCAGAAGATCCCGACCCTCGTCTGCTTGGCTGAGGGGAGAAGCCAGGCTTGAAGGTCGCTTTAACTTCCTCATCTTCACACACAGAATCAGACAGATTAGGAACTTCTAAAAAATTATCTTTGCTAATCTGACCAGGCAGTTCAGCAGGCTCCATTGGACTTTCTGATATAAAATAAGAGAAAGCTGTACAAGTAGAGGCTGATATTTGAGATACTGAGGCTTAAAATAAGTGTAAGGTTACAATTGACATTGCAAAAGAAGTCAGCTCTATAAATAGGTCCAATGGCTTGTAAACTATGCTAGTCTGCCTCCAATGGCCTTTTATATGATAGAGTCCATGCTGCTCTAGCTAGGATGTTCCAGATTCAACACTTGATGTTAAAAGTTGCATTTGTTTATTAGCTCAATTCCAGAGACATCAAAAATCATTTTTTGTCACTAAAGATATTAAAATTAAGGGTAAAATGCTACTTTAATTAGTTGCTCTGAAAATGTAACCATATAACAAAAACAAAAGCAGTCAAATATAGAATATGTTTTGTGAGTTCAATCCACCCCCCAAAGTAAGCATGGTTAGACAAGACATGCATGAATTTTTGTAGCTCCGAGAGATCTACAGCTTATTAAGAACAATAAATAGCATTTTGTGAGACAATGTCAAATGTTGACTTCAAGGGGTCAAATACAGGTGCTAAAAAATAAGTAAAAATAAACAAAAAAATACTCATTTGGCATAGTCAGAAATCCAGTGTCCTATTAATACGATGAGAAAACATGCACAATTCAATGTCACTGTGTGCTCATACCCTAAAAGTTTATTTTTTAAAAAAAATCTCTAAATACAATTGAAAAGCTGGCATGATGGAAAGTGATAAATAATGCCACATACAAAGATAAAATCCTTGCAGTGATACAAAAATTAAACAGCTAAATAGAAAAAGGAAAATGGAAATAAATATTCACAGTGTGTGTGTGTGTGTGTGTGTGTGTGTGTGTGTGTGTGTGTGTGTGTGTGTGTGTTTAGAGAGAATTCCTGGAAAGTTCTAAACAGTTTAGTGGTTTAGCATTCTTCATGGATTCTAAAATATGTTTTTAACATGTTAAACATATTGAGCATTGTATTTTTAAAATATCTACAATATGAACTCAATTAAAATATAAAATAAAAGAGGTAACTATTATTTTCAAAATCGAAAGGTATAATGGTACCATGTCCTTCAAGTGACAACTTCATAAATATTGTAAGTTCTTGTATGACTTCAATTGCATAAATTCTATGACTGAAAATTTATTCCCCAAGGTAGGAAACGTATGGCACCTAAGGGCAATAATAAAGTGAAACTATTTAGGTAATACCTCATCTACATACCTAGGATGGACTTGGGTTATATGAATCTTTTGAGGGTGGCAGATGGATGTTATTACATATTGGGGTATTAAGAACAGCCATTTTTCAAGGTACATAAATTATAACATTAGTTAGTGAAAGGAATTGGCAACAAAATAATTCATAAATGTAAAGCACCCACACAAGCATGAAACTGATTAAGGGAAGTAACCATGTAATTGCTTTCTAATGTAATCTACCAATTGACATAGAGAGATGAAGACTTGGTCCATACTGTACTTCCAGGATTTAATAATTCTATAACTTTCAGTAGGTTGCCAAAACTTGATTAATTTTTTACAGGGTAGTGTGAACAATGAAATATGATCCATAAAAACTACCCTAGTAGAGACAATCATATTTGCTGTTTGTGATAAGCTTATTTTCCTACCAATCAATGATAGTATACATATCTCATATAGAACATATTAGGAAAATATATGTAATTTGGTTTACTTACATGTTTTTCAATGAGTATGATCTGCAAAACTAGCTTCACAGAATATAAAAGGGATGCACATTAGAAAATGGTCTTGTTTAGTTGATTTGAACTCTTGCCTTTTGACTGTTCCTATTCAATAGAGAATACTTGCTTGGTAACCACCACCTTTCTTTAGAGTTGATAAGCTTTATGTAATTGTAGTCAGCTGTTGAGTCCTTTAGTCTCCATGTTGCTAACACACAGTGACTTCATCTTCCTAATTTCTTCTTACTTGTCAACTATTCTTTGCTTTCCTTGTTTTTAATCAGTGTGTTACTCTTCTCTGAAATCTTCCCAGCTTCCTCTGATTCTATTAATGAACTGTCTCTGCTTGAATGTAGTCTCACAGACCAAATGCTTATGAAGTTTATAAAACAAACAAAAAAGCAAAATAACACACTACCATCCCCATTCTCATGACTGGATATTTGTGCTTAGTTAAAAATCAGAGTCCGTTTTCATTTCCATGCAAATAGCACAACATCCACTTCCTTGTGTTCACAGCCCTCAATTTCAACAAGTTATCCTGCTCTACCCCAGCTGCTCAAGTGAACATTTTAGCTTAAAGAGAGCTCCTGAAAACAAAACTTCCTAGTTTCTCTACCTCTCCCTTTGTATTAATAAAATATTCTCAAGTACTATTCTATCATATAAAGAAAAGAAATCACATAGAAGCCCAGTAAATACGGTGTAGGAGGCACCCTGAACTAAAATAATCCCACCAGTCTATTTATAAACTGCAAATAAGGATATGTCACATGGCTAGTGTGACAAACTCGGGCCAGTTGCATAATAGCTATTCCTATTTCTAAAGGCATAGAAAGGGGCATGAGCTAAAGAACTTAAAAATATAAAGTGCCATGAGGTATTTACTGACAAGACCTACTCAAGGAACAAATCTAACTAATACAGTAGTTCAGGATCATAAATATACTGGATTCATTATGCTCTACAATAAGACATCATACAAGGATTACCAGTGGCTGAGAGAACATGGAGATTAATGCTTCATTCATATCTGTCTCTGGGGACACAAAGTAGGGTGGAAAAAGTTGAAAGCTTAGTAAAATTAAAGAAGGTGTTAGGATGGAACATATACATATTTACTATATACATATATGTGTGTGTATTTAAACTATTATATATGTTAAAATTGAAATATGTTTTCTTCTTTATAAATACTCCATAGTAGGCCACAAAATTATTCCTTGATCTTTTACAGTCAGATTCTTTTTTATTATAAAAAGGGATGAAGAGTTTATGGTCTATAAATCTGAAACATCCGGAGGCACAAATAAGAAAGACTGGTATTTATGTAAATAACTGGGGTAAATGATTTTTATTTTAAATAAATTGTAGCTTACATGCCTCTTATGTAGATGTCAGTCTATGACCACAACCCAAAGTCAAGAAACACTGACTCATCAGGAAATATATTAGTGCCTCTTAACTAGAGAGGTAAATTATTAAAATTGTTATGAAAGATACTCAAATTATAGATTGGATGCAAAACTAGATTTACAGACAAAGATTTCTGTTGCTGAAGTGCTCTTCTTTAGGGGTCTTGTGCACAGACTTGGTTTATTTGTATGATCACATGATCTGTTGACCTTGAAGTTGGGGACTCAATGAAATAGTTGTAACCATCATTGTTTCTGGAATGTTTACAATTTTTGATATGGACCCTATAAAACACTTTGCAAAAAAGCCATGGACGTACACTAAACCTATATATTAGCAGTGTAGGTGCTTTCACCATCATTTAGGCTTATCTTTCATATAAGTAAACAAACTATAAAGTGTTCCACTGTTTAGTAACCGAGCTGAGATTTGAACAAAGTGCTTGTTTCAGCCTATTCTCTGCACATTCTAGCACACATATACTCTTTTGTTTTAGAATTCATAATCAACAAATTAACCAGTCTTTGAGGATTGTCATTAAATTCCATTTATTTTTAATAATTAACTTTTGTGACCTCTCTTTTCTCCCAGTTGATGAAAGATCTCTGGGGGGTGTCCAGATAATTTTTCTTTATGACAGTCTCTCAACCTTTTCAACCCATGTGCTCTAGTGGAATATAACATTTCAGACTGCCCTTTCTGATCTCCAGAGACTTCTGTTTGTGAAAAGGCATAATTACATTTTAAAAAACTAAAAGAATCACAATCTTCAGTTCTAAAGCTGCCAAATGATTTTAACAGATACTAGTCCAAACACTCTTAGGCACAGATTTATTTTCTCTGAAAATTCCAATGATTGAGAAATAATCTGCCAAGAAATTGTGGATATAGAAGTCAGCAGAAAATAAAAAGTTTATCATTGATAAAGCTAAAATTATAACAGATATGCCATTCACTTCTTGGATAATTAAATGATGCAATATAGACAAATTATGTGCTGTAGCAAAGAACTATATCACCAAGCTGCATCTCAATTCTTTTGATTAATGTGGTCAAAGGCAGTGTGATTCTCAGCTATGTAGATCTTATTTTATGTGGGTTGTACAGTCTGATGTACAGTCAGTGGACCATTTAATGAAAGCATTTGACCATAAAGCTCTGGATGCACTTAGTAAGAGAGTATTGGTTATCTTTCATTTTTTTTTAATAGAAAGTCTACTTTATTTGCTGGAGCATGGTCAAATTCTTAGTGGCCTGAGTAGAACTGAGTCCTTCCCTTCCCACACCTCTGCCAGAAGCTATCAATTGTTGAGAGTTACTCTTTAGCACACGTTTTAAGAGTTCTCTTCAGTGGTTTCCTGTCTAAGCTGTTACTTTTTGGGGGAGTTGTCACAGAAGCCTTCCATGTCTCTCCCTCTCAACTGTGCATCTGCAGTCATCTATATCACTGAAAACAAAATATCTCCTTGTTCTTCATAGATAGCAGGAGGTACTCCACTTATTTTTTGGCAAATAGCACAGACCACAAACATGGCCCTCTGCTGCAATAGTGCCATAGACTCAGACAAGGCCCTTATAGGCTACCCAGACCATAACCATCAACATGGTCTCAGGTGGCAGAAAAGATTACCTACACCAATAGGGCTCCAAGTGGCATCATAGCCTATAGATATTGAAGTGGCTTTAGGTAGCTGCACAGACCATGGATATCCACATGAACATACAGAAGGCAACCAGTATTATCTATAGAAGGAAAATAAAACCACCTAAAGGAAGATATTACTGATAATGCATTACCAAACTAGAACTTCACCAATAAAATATTCATAGTATGGCATAGTTAGATGCTTAGAAATGTTGCTAAGTATTAGTGTTAAAGATGACAAATAACTTAGAGTTATATTTATGACAGGTAATATGATTTTTGAAATCATTTAGGTGGCTTGAAAAGCTACAAATATTTACAGTCCCAAATGAAGAGAATACATGCAAATGTGAGACATTTATCAAGAAATATGTTACCAGAAGAAATCTTGTGGGTGGACAGAGGACTGGGTAGGGATGGGAATATGAGGGATTGAGTTGGAAGGTGAAAGGGGAGAGTACACAAAGAGATGACTGGAAAAGAGATCACATTTTGGGGTCAGGTGGAAAACTGGTGCAAGGAAAACTCCAAAGAATCCACAAGGAAGATCCCAGCTAAGATTTCCAGCAATGGTGGATGTGTAGCCTGAACTGGCCATGTCCTATGGCCTGAAAAGACTTTCAGTTGAGGGATTGGGATACCATCCTAGCTATACAACACTTGACCTACTCTTTATCCTGTCTCTCAGATGTTCAGGGGTTGTGGGTGGGATGGTAAATATGGCATGAGGATTGTGGAAATGGCTAACCAATGGCTGGTTCAGCCTGTGACCCAGAGCAGGAGAGTGAGTCCCCACCCCTGACACTGCCTGGAGTGCCAGAATGCAGAGATTGGGTGGTCCAGAGATCTATGATAGAAACAAGCACAATTAGAGGAAAAAAATATCAATGTAATGATGCCTTACAATATTCTCCTACACTCATAGATTGGTGACTACCTCAACTAGCATCAGAGAGCCTTCATCCAGTAACTTATGGAAGCAGTTCCCACAGATGCAGAGACCCACACCCACGCTGAGTTTAGGGAATCCTGCTGAAAAGAGGGAGAAAGGATTGTAGAAGCCAGGGATATCTAGGACTTCACAAAGTAACCCACAGAAACAACTAACCTGGGCTCATAGGAGCTCACAGAGACAGCCAGGAAAAATGAAATGGACTAACCTGGGACTTCTACATTTATGTGACAATTATGTAGCTTTGGTATACTTATGGGACACATCGAAGCGGGAGCAGGGTTTGTGGCTAAACTTTGGCTGGATTTTTGGACTCTATTCCCCATGCTGAGTTGCATTGCCCAGCCTTAATATAAGGGGAAAAGCTTAGCCTTACCCCAACTTGATATGCTATGCTTTGTTGATACCCATGAGAAGCCTGCTGCCCACTGAATATAAACAGAGGAAGAGTGGATTGCAGGGGGGTGGTTGCATAGGGGTGATGGGAGGTGAGAATCAAGGAGAAAGGGGAGGAAAAACTGTGGTAGGAATTAAAATAAATAAATTTAATTATTAAAAAAGAAAGATATGACTTATTTTTTAATGTTTTATTTTTTAATTTTTATTTAAGTTGTAAACAAACTTTGTGTACATGTCAGTCCCAGTTCCCTCTCACTCCTATCCTCCCATGCCCTACACCAATCTCCTCACTTACTTGTTTTTCTTGGTTTTCCCAACATTGTCTTGACCTGTTTGCTCATCACTCCTTCCTCTGTACAACTGGATTCCAGGAGTTTGGCTCAATGCTTATCTCTGAATCTCTGTTTCTGCTTCTGCTTCCATCAACTACTATATGAAGGCTCTAGGATGTCATTTAAGATAGTCATAAATCTCATTATAGGAGAAGGCCATTTAAGGTAGCCTCTCCACTATTACTTAGATTGTTAGTTGGGGTCATTCTTGTAAATCTTTGGACATTCCCCTAGTGTCAGATTTCTCTTTAAACTTACAAGGGCTTTCTCTATTAAGGTATAACTTTTGTTGCACTCCTCTATTCTTCCTCTGACTCAATCTTCCTGATCCCTTCTGTTCTCCTCCTCCCTCCTCTTTCTACTGCCTCCCTTCCTCCTTACCCCGCATGCTCCCAATTTGTTCAGGAGATCTTATCCTTTTTTCCTTCGCCAGGGGACCATGTATGACTCTTTTAGGGTTCTCCTTGTTTCCTAGCTTTTCCGGAGGTTTGGATTGTAGGCTGATAATCCTTTGTTCTATGCCTAATGTTCATATATGAGTGAGTACATACCACGTTTGTCTTTCTGTGACTGGGTTATCTCACTCAAGTTTCTGTTGCATAATTGGTTAGCTCATTCAGCTGCTATTCATTTTTTAAAAAATAAAACATATTAACTCCCTGTTCTAGGTTGGACGTTGTGGTACACAGTAAGTTTACAAAGTAGACCTAAAATGTGAAATTTGCTCTCAACTACTTATTACCTGTGCTCCATCATGTAACATTTCACTACTTTGTAAGTGTTGGTCTCTAGCATACCATAGAAACAATCCTTATAAAATTAGCTTCAAGGACTTTGTTCACATTCTCCCGTCTTCATGTACAAATTAGCCTGTGATTTCAGACATTACTTTGAAATAGTTTATTAGAATCATTGGTTTCCATTTCAAGAAGTCAAGACTCTATGTCCTGCCAGATATTGACTCTTGTGGCTTCCATTTATTTTGTTAATTTGATTAAGCATTCATTTGCATGGGATCCAGTTAAAATGCAAACCAATAATGCTGTTTTCTTTGTACACTGTCACTCAAAGTGAGAAAACCAGAGAGGCTGAGGAGTCTGTCCATGACAACTTGCAGTCTCTTTGTATAATATGGTCTAGAATCAACAACTGTCACAAGTAGGAGGGTAGTAAAACACAAGACACATTCAATGCTTTAGATATAAGCATGGGATTTGAAATTATAATACATGGTAATTAAATTTTAGATAGTGCTTATTTGAATTGATTCTCAGGTGTCATATTTGAACACAAACTTCACTTTTCTTAAATGTATTTAACTAGTGCGAGCTTGATGAGGTAGTGAGGAAAATACATTTTATAGTAAGACCTGATTTGAATGTTGACTCTTTATGTTTTATGGTCTGCTTTGTTTCAGTCAGGATATGTGCATGTGTCATTTCCATTATATGTATGAATCACAATAATATCTACCTTATTTGGTTTCTATGAGGATTAAACAAAACATGTCCATAAATACTTATCAATTGTGGCAAATCAATTTGATACTTTAAAAATGATCTATACCTTGTCATAATTATTACAAGTTGCTGAAAACCTTGAAATATTGTTGATTGTGTAAACGTGTTTCTGCTCTTGCAAGGAAGTGTAGTAATACAACATAAGAACAGTGTCTAAAAAAATACACTGCCTAAGATCAAATTGTTCAATTCTTTGCCAAGTAAAAATTTTAAGCTAGTTAATTGAACTATGTACTTCAATTCCTTCATTCTTACAATAAGAATATCAGCAGATCTTCCCTCCAAAGTTTGTTAAGGTGACACAATAACAATTTGAAAATAGTGTAAGTATAAAAATTACATAAAGTTACGATGCTTAAACAATTATGGGGTAAAACATAATTTATATCTATTGTGAACTCCAACAGACATTTTCCTGGAATCTACAGGCCACTCTGATCAAAGAAGGTAGGATAACGGCAGATCTTTACCTTTCCCTCAGCTCCCCAAAACCCAATCCTCAGCCTTTTTGCAGACCACTCATGTGGGATAGGGCCTGTTCTCCCACTTTTATGGCCACAGGGTTTTGCTGAAGGCTCCCTACCCCTTTTTCCCCATTTCCAGTGGTATTCATACATCTTTGTCTCGTAACTTCCTTTCACACACTTTATCCCAGTCCCCAAGACAACAGGCACTCCAGAGAGACCTGAAGGATGCTGTAAATAGGCAACCAGGTAGGCTAACTTCAGATTTTCATTTCTTCCTCATCTGCTCTCCAACTCTGTAACCCTCCACAGGCTGCTGGTTGTCCATCCTCTCCTTTCTCTGTGACCCCAATCCCAGGGGACTAAACAGATTCTGGGTCAACACATTGTTTTCCTCCCTCCTGTAGTCAAGTCAAATACTATCTCATGGACCATCTTTATTTCTTTCAGCTCCCAATACCTAAAAACATATTTTATCTGCAATCCTCAATAGTCACATAGGTCAGAGGCTCAGAGGAATTTTGTATCAGGATAAACACAGTCACTACACCCTCCTGAGAACTGGAGAGAGCAACAAAGAGCAAGGAAGAAAACAGTGACCCAACAAAGACAAGACACAATATCAGCACAGGCTTCATAAAACCAGGTGCCTAGATGCCAGGTAAAAACACAATAATAGCTAAAACAGTATGTCTCCACTGGAGTCCAGCAACCCTACCACAGGAGTCCCTGAATTGCAACATTGAGGGAGCACAATAAAATGCTTTAATGAAGGTTATGAATATGATAGAAATTCTTAAAAAAGAAATAAATACATAGCTTTAAACAATATATGAAAACACAAACAGGAAAAAAAGCCAAAACAAAACAAAACAAAAAACAGTTCACAACTTGAAAGTATAAGTAGAACACTGAAGAAAAACTGGAAATGGAAAATTTAGGAACTTGAGCAGTTTCCTCAGAAGCAAGTCTTACCAACAGAATAAAAGAGATGGAAGAGATAATTTTAGGCATTGAAGAAATGGGAGAGGATATGGATATCTCAGTCAAAGAAAATATCCGAAGAAAACTCATGGCACAATATGTCAAAGAAATCTGGGACACAATGAAAAGAACAAATCTATGAAACTCAAGTCAAAGACACAATACATTTTTTACTATATCATACAAGAAAATTTTCTCAATCTAAAAAAGAAGATTCCTATCATACATAAAAAAAACCACACAAAACACCAAATAGACAGGACCTGAAAAGAAAGTCCCCTGAGATCACAATAATAAAGATACAGAACAAAGGAAGAATGTTAAGACAGGTGACTGCCCCCCACCCTTACTGCTTGTGGGAGAGCTGACCCAGAAGTAATGAGTGTGGGACAATTATCACTGCCCCTACCTGCAACAGCACTAGGGAGAGCAGGATCAGTACCTTGCCCAATAGCACAATAGAGCTGACCCTATTGGCAGGAGGTACAGGTGAGCAGGTGGGGTGGGGGTGGGGAGTATATGGGAGCAAGAGAACTGAGCCTGCAAATCCCTCATCTGCCCTGTGGTGGTATGGGTAATAAAGAAAATGGCCTCTCACACCTCACCCCTTGCCACTTGAGGTAGGTGAGAGAGCTACCCCAGGGCCATGAAAGTAGGAGAACAAGCCCTGCCCTCACCAGCTGCAGCACCTTGGATAGCAAAAGGTCATCTCTATACCTTGCCTGGTAAGCACACTAAAGCTGATGCTGTAGTGAGGGATGAGTGAGCTGGGCCGGTAGGTGTAAGAGAAAGAGAGCTGCCCTGCCCCTCTCCAGTATGCCATGGGATGGCAAAGGTAAGGGAAATATGCTCTCCCATATCTGTGACAGGCAGGAAGAAGAGCTGCCCTCCCAGGCATGAGAAAACAAGAACTAACCCTGCCCTCACCAAATGCACCAATCTCCAGAGCAGGCTCTATCCCTCACCCGGAACAAACAATAGAGCTGGCCCTCGTGGTTTGAGTATAGGTGATCTGGACCTTAGTGTCTGAAAGCAGGAGAACAGCACCATATACTTGCAGTCTGCTACACTGGGTGAGCAAGCCAGGACAATGCTGGAGAGCTTGCCTGGGTGGTAATGATGAGGGAAATCTAGCAGACTGACCAACCCAGCTACTACCTAGGCCCAAAACAACCCCAAAACCCACCTTATCTATGAATTTTGGAGCATGTGAATGTGCTGGACCTGCAGATCCAAAGCTATAGGATCTCCATGAAACAAAGCAACAATAGCATATCCAAGAGAAGTCCTATTGAGGACTCATTATCAATAGTGTAGCAGAAACTAGAGGCCTTGAACCAGACCAATGACTCATTGCAATGAACACTTACAAGTGAAGATTATAGACTAAAGGGTATACTGTTTGACAAAACTACAGCTTCCATGCAGAGATTATTTAAATTTGTTTTGTTTGTTTGTTTGGTTAGTTTTTGTTTTATATTTGTTTGTTTGTTTTTGTTTTATATTTAAACTTTGTTTGGGGTGGGAGGTTGCAAGGACAAAGAACAAAAATGAAGGGACAAAGATATGAGTGAGATGGGGATGCATGAAGTGAAATCCACAGAGAATCAATAAAATGTGTTTTAAAATATATTAAAAACTGGGAGGGGAAGAACTCAAGTAACATATAAAGACAGAACTAATAGAACTATACCAACTTCTCAATAGAGATTCTAAAAACGGAGTTCTAAAGACTCTGAGAGACCAAGATACCTACCCAGGCTACTATACTAGATCATCAGTCATAATAGATGGAGAAAAAAAAAAGACATTGCATGATAAAACCAAATTTAAGCAATATTCAATTGCATATCAAGCCCTATAGAAAATGCTAAAAGGAAAAAGCAACCTAAAGAGATTAACCACAACCAAGAACACACAGTGAATAAATATCCCATACAGCAATTGAAAAGAGAGGAAACGCACCCTCTTGAGCACACATACCTCTCAAAACACAACAGCAAAATAACAGAATAACAGGAATCAACCAACACTGCTCACTGATACCTTTCAAAAGTACTCTCAATTCCTCCTGAAAAGAGACACCTAACACAGTAGTTCTCAATCTTCCAAATGCTGCAACATTTTAATAGTTTCTCATGTACAACAATTAATTTATAGCTAACTAAAAAGTGTAATTTTGCTGCTTTTATGAATCGTACCTGATAAATGGGATATCTGATATGCAACCCCTATGAGTGAGTCATTTGAACGCCCACAGGGGTCATGACCTACAGTTTGAGAATTGCTGAGCATACAGAATGGATTCACAAACAGGATCCATCCTTCTGCATCCAAAAAAAATTTTAACATCAAGGATCGACATCACTTCAGAGTAAAATTATTGTTATATGACAAAGTAGAGTTGAAACAAAAACTAATGAGATGATATACTACATAGCCATCAAAGGAAAAATTCTCCAAGAGGACATTGCAATTCTTAACATCTATGCACCAAACACTAGAACACCTAAGTTAAAAAATACAAATAAAAATTCCACTACAGCTAAAAGTACACATTGATGCTTACATACTAATAGCGGGAGACTTCATTACCTAACTCTAGCCAATAGATGGGTCATCCAGAATGGTGGTGATCAAACCGGACATCTGAGTATAGAAGAATGCAAACAGATCTGTATTTATTACCCTGCACAAAACTCAAGTCTAAAGTGGATCAACGATCTCAATATAAAACCAGATACATTATACCTGACAGAAGAGAAAGTAGGGAATAGCCTTCAACTCATTGTTACAGGAAAGAACTTTCTGAACAGAATACTATTAGCTCAGGCACTAAGATCAACAATCAATAAATGGGATCTCATGAATTTTAAAATTGAAAGGCAAAGGGTACTTTTATTAGGACAAAGGGACAGCATTCTGTGTGTGTGTGTGTGTGTGTGTGTGTGTGTGTGTGTGTGTGTGTGTGTGTGTGTGCTGCAGGTTTCCAGGTTTTGTGAGCTGTCCCCCATACTGGAACTGACTTTTGATTTAACATCTGCCTTTTTTATTGTCCATGTTCCTGTAAGTAACTCCAATAAACCCATACTTTCATCAACAACACCATCAAACCCACAAAGCATAAACATATACAAGCTAACAAGAACTTTTATTAACAATTGTATCAATATTGTCCAATGGTTTATAAATTGATTATTTCATGGACAAATGGATGTAATGATTGCTTGCTACATGAATAAATTTTGTATATATGAATATGATAGTGTATAACTTTAAAATAATTCTCATAATTCTATTAACAGTAGCATTTATTATTATATATTTATTATACTATAGAAAAATCAGTGTTCAAGGATAACCAAACTACAATCCACAGCTCCAGAAAGGCTAGGTAACAAAGAGGACCATAATAGGGACACATGGATCATGCTAGGAAGGGAAATTAGATGAGATTTACTGGGTAAACTAAGGACAGAGGATAGTAGGGGAGAAGGGAGGCAGATGATAACATGAGGGATTGGGATGATTGGGGCAGGGGGATGCAGTGGAAGAGAAAATAATAAGAAAATCTTAATAGAGAGAGCCACTATGTGGGATGATGCTAGGATAATTCCCAAGAATCCACAAGAATGACCCCAGCTAAGATTCCTAGCAATAGTGGAGAGTGAATTGCACACGAACCAATCAAAGATGGTGCTGAAGGGACGTCAGGAGTATGAGTCCTGAGCTGTTTACAAAAAAGGGTGATTGGTTGCCAAGATAGACCAAATGAGGTTGCTACATGAACAGGTCTTCACTAGGTAAAGCATAGGGTGCCTAGGCACATGATAGGTTGACCTTTAAAACCATTGCTTTCTGCCCTGCTGTTTTTGTTTTTTGTTTGTTTTGTTTTTCTTTTTTTCGTTAAAAGACGCTTGCTATGGGACAATAAATAAGTTCCTGTTGGACTAGAATTCCCACTGTGTCCAACAGTGTCTGATTTTCTCTGGAAGGCTGGGGAAAGGACAAGCAGTGCACATACACTTCCTAGGACCCAGCTCACCCTTCTGTGGTTGGGCTAAGACTCTCAAACTGGCCCACCCCTGTAATCAGATTGGTGAATACCCACCTATCATTTTAGAGCCTTCATAGAGTAATTAAAGGAACCAGATGCAGAGATCCACATCCAAGAACCAGGTCAAGCTCTGGGAATCTAGTCGAAGAGAGGGAGGAAGGAATATATGAGCAAGGGAGGTCAAGATAATGATTGAGAATCTGCAGACAGCTGAACCAAGCTCTTGGAAACTCATGAACTCTAGATCAACAGATGTGGAGACCCCAAGGAAGCAAACGTGGCTCTCTGTATGTGGGAGACAGTTGTGAATCTTGAACTATCTGGTAGATCACAATACAAACATAGTATAAGAGCTAGCTTTTTTGGAGCCCATTCTCTATGATGGGATGCCTTAATGCACGAGAGATGGGATTAGCTCTTCCCCATCCTATTGTGTCAGACTTTGTTGGCTCCTCATGGGGTCCCTTACCTGTGAGGAGGAGTGAACTGGGAGTGGGATGTTGGAAGAGGCAAGGTGAAGCAGAAGGAGGGGTGGGAGGGAGAGCTGTAGTTAGAATGTAAAATGAAATTTAAAAGTATATTATATAAAAAAGAAAAAAACTGCTTTCAAGATACTAAATAATTACTTAATTATTTATTAATCAATACAAAAATGTATGCATGTGTAGTATACATTGCAAATATCTATCTCCTAAAATACATTGTCATTTCTAAAACTATGCTTAACATGGTGGTGTAATTCGAATATCCACTCAAATGAGGGAGAATAATGAGTTTCAGGCCAGTCGTGGCTACAGTGAGTCCCTATCTCCAAACCAGAAAAGAAACCAAACAATACAAAGGAAATATCCAGAAATCTCTGTCCTTGCTTTGGGGCATATATCCCAAGTAGGGCTCATAGCAATCTATGCTATTTCTGACCTTCTATTATGTGCAAAGAAGAGTGAAAGAAAAACTCTTACTTCATTTTACTTTTACTTTCATAATTAATAAAGAATGCTAGGAGATTGTTACTATTTCCCTCCTCCATTAATATTTTGGATGATGTCATGGTGTTAAAAATGATTTGAAATGGATAAAACAATTTAAAGTACAAAATAAAATAAACCAAGAGTTTTGAAAACTATTTTTTGAGAGCTTGTACAATTGAACATTAAAGAAATTACATTTTCCCAATTTGTTTGGAAGGTAGTAAGATTAAAATTTGCTACTTATATTTTTAAGGATGTTCTGCTACTTGACTTAATGAAGGCAAAATATTCAGCAGTAACTATGCGTGTCTCCAAAAGTTTCAGTGATTAATGCATGCAGTGCTTGGAGCAGACTGAGTGATAAAATGAGACGGGGTTACTGAAAAAATTTAATAAATCAACTGAGTTTATCATGCAAAATAGGAATCCTAATAGTATTTTATGAGAAACATTGCTAATATTATTTAATTATCTAGAACGTTTATTATATTGATTTTCCAGGGGGTAAGTTATAACCTGTTATTGCAGCATCTTAGCATCAGAGTTCGTGGATGTGCTAAATTTTTGTATAGCTACATTTTGTTGTTTTAAAATTACAGAATTTCAATTACAGGTTCTGGAAATATAAATATCAAAATCTATAAATGATTATTATTGTTGTTACCTACAAAAGAGCACTTAGTAATTGAGATAAATGGATCTTATGGGTTAAATAGTTTGGGGCACCTATAGTTACTCTTCAGGCCAAACTGAATAAAGTATTCATTGTAAAATTCATTCTCTTTTTCTGTGTAATATTAAAAATCCATGATAGTGTTTATGTGAATGCATATATGTATTATATGTAGCTAATCGGAATATTTGGGGGAGAAATAAATAGAACTTGCTTCATTTTTCATAACGTTCTTTCTCCCACAGTGACTAGATATATTTAGCATCATTCTAATTTTTACAGTGGCAAGTTACCTTTCCCAATGGCAAGCCAATGTTCTTTGGGTTATTTTTGGAGTTTTCTTAAGAACAGAAAAATTTTTAAAAAGAAATTAAGTACAGACATAATCTCTTGTTTATATGTGGTGACTCAGTCGTATGTATAGACATACTGATTTAAGTAATATGGAGCAGTTGGCCAAAACATACAGAGTAAAAATATATGCTCATCAAGTAGAGATGCCATAGAAGTTTAAAATATTTCTTCACTGAGGGAAATGATTTATGACTGTGTCTGTCAAATCATGTGGTAGCACCCAATGTTATACAGCATTCGTAGACATAAAATTATACTTTACAATGAAAGTTGCCTAGAAATCACTTAGCCCAGATTCTGTTTGTGGAAGATATTCCCTTTTTTAGACATCTTATTCAGACAGTTCTGTGCTCAGTGTGAATTCAACCAATGACTATTGACAGTGGTTCCCCTTTCCATTTAAGATCACTTTACTTCTTATATATTTCTTATTTTCGTCACATTGTAACTTAAATTATTTGTAGTTTTGACAAGGATTTGTTATCCTCGAATAACTAATGGCATGCACTAGCATCTTCATTAAAAACAAAATACAACTTATGCTATCAACTGACGTATAATCTTTTACTAATAATTCAGTGAAACATTGTCATTGTGAACTTAGATATGTAACTACAAGAAATTTCTTACTAACACTACAGGTAGCAATCTGTCCAATGAAAATTACCACTATTTTGATACTGGTCATTGGGAAATAATTAAAATATTGTTTTGATGATTTTGCAGTTGAAAGAAAGGGAATAAAACTCTTTAGTATATAGATTTCTTTCATACTATTCTATTCAAGAGATTAATTCTTTCTCCTTGGCATACAGTATTCTTTCTTCTGCAGCATTTATAACTAATTATGTGTTTACTAATCACACTTTTCTAGGATTGAAACTCTAAAGATAATTCTGTTCTAGACATTCTTTGATGTACTATTTGGTTCACAGGTATATGAATCTCCATTTGGTTTTGCCAAGGAATGGTTTCACTGCATCATCTTATGTATATATCCAATGCTAGTGCAAACTACCAGGTTTATGAAGTAGGAGAAACTTACATGCTCCAAACGAAAATGTTTGAAAGACAGGGCTGCCTCCTGTGCTTTCAGCACTTAGTGTTGTCTTTCTGTTCGTTTGTCACTCGTGTCTAAAGAGTGGTACTTTATGCTCTTTCTTTGGCCATTTAGATGGTTGTATAGGACATGGGTATTAAGTCAGACAATAAGTAATAGACACAGATGTGGGTCCTTTATCATATGTGCATGTATACACACTCGCTTCTCTCGTGGTATGTTTTACCTTTCCGTTGTTGTAACTTTTGATGAACAGAACTCATTTTAAATACAGCCCACTTGTCAGTGTGTCAACATATTCTGCTATTTTCCATTTCATGTGTAAACCAACAGTCCATTTGAAATTGTAGCAAGAGTATGCTAAAAAGAAAATGGACAGTTGATTTCATTGCATAGAGCTATTGAATCAGCCTCTTTTGTTGAAAAGCTCATTTTTAGTAACACTGTGGTTCCCTTATTTCCATCAGTCTTGGGATACAGTTCTCTAATAGGGACAGTTGTCTTCTTTTATCACTGATCTATTTCTGTGAAGAGACACCATGACCTGTTACGGGCAGGTTTTTCCCGCCTGCCCGCCAGCCCGCCAGCCCGCCAGCCCGCCAGCCCGCCAGCCCGCCAGCGCGCCTGCTGTCGGTCTGGGCCCACAGCCGCACCAGCCCAAATAACACTCAGAGACTCTGTATTTGATATAATCCTGTTACCATTATTGTTTATGGGCTAGCTCTGCCTTAATTATTAACCCATTTCTACTTATCTAAGTATTTCCACGTGGTCATCTTATCTGGGAGCCGCGGCCAGCATCTTCCTTCCTCCCAGTCTCCATCTTGACTCCTCCCAACTACTTTCTATTTCCTCCTCTTGGTCTCCTAGCCCCACCTATCTTGTTTCCTATTGGCCACATGCTTTATTAATTAACCATTATGAGAAACATATTTACAGAATAACATCTCCCATCATCTCCTCTTTTCTGTCTAAAATAAAATGAAGGGGTTTAACCTTAACATAGCAAAATATATCATACAACAGTTATTAAATAAGAATCACAGTTAACAATATTTAGTCCATTAACATTTTGTAAGACTTAAAGAAAATATCATCTATCCTATCTTTGTGAGTCTAAAGATAAGATTAAAGATGTAACTTATCTTTAATCCTAACTAAGGAAAATTATAACCATAACTATCTGTCTTCAACTCATTCAAAGAACACAGAAGGATAATATATAAACTCTAGAAATGACAGAGACAACTCATTGCCTGGTCAGTCACCTGAAGTTCTTCTGTAATGTTTCATCTTCAGCCCATAGGCCATAATGTGTCTGGCAGACTTTCAGCAAAGCAGGAAACTTTAAACTGTCCACCTGTATTGGCAGTTTGTCAGTCATTTTTCTCTGTGTCCTGCAGAATGTCTGCTTCTTCCATGAAGCAGGAATCCTGTAGCAATGTCCATCTTGCATCAGCAGTCAACTATTTGTGGGTCCTGCATGTCCAGTTTCTACAACATAAAGTCAAACAGTCCAGAAGAGCAGTACCTTGCCAAAATGGCCAGTCTTGTCATATTAAAAGCAAACTCCATAACACCTTTCTTCGATATCCATCTTCCTTTCTGACATAGGTGGTGTTACTGGGAGCAGTTGTGCCTCAATGTCAAGAAAATCCCTAAACCATTTTAAATGTCATATTCTGTAGGTCTTTGAAAGGTTTGAAGAATGCCTATTCATCTCAAATACATCTGGGCATATCTAGAAATCCTAACTAACTTAACTCCAAGTTTTGACTATCATAGGTAACTCTCTATAATCTGTTCTAAATTATACATTAAATTTTCCAATAAGCTATATGAACACAATACCTAAACAAGATTTTTTAAACCATTGTATCCTGTTTTTTTTTTTCTCTCCCAAGCTAGCGTATTTTTTAAAACACAGTGTAAACCTTCATTGCAGCTCTTCTACACACCAATGAATTGTTAGCAGAGCTCTTTAAAAGCAAGGTGGTTTTTTTTGCCGCTTATGCTAATTTTGGAAACCTCCCTGAGAGAGCCCTGCAAATCTCTGACTACAGCAAAACAAATCCAACCGAGAAAATGCTGCTACCAAGAAGTCTTGCTAGTCTCTGTCCCCTTGTTTCTAAAAACAATTTGATACAATCTTGTTGGCCAATGACTATCATTTTAATGGGCTAGCTCTGTCTTAATTATTAACCCATTTCTACTTATCTAAGTATTTCCACGTGGTCATCTTATCTGGGAGCTGCCGCCGGTGGCTTCTTTCTCCCAGGTCTCCATCTTGACTCCTCCTTACCACTTCCACTTTCCTCCACCTAGTCCCTAGCCCCACCTATCTAGTTTTCTATTGGTCAACAGGGCTTTATTAACCAGTATGAGAAACATATTTACAGAATAACATCTCCCATCAATGACCAAGACAATTCTGATAAAAATGTCATTTAATTGGGGCTTGTTTACAGTTTCAGAGGCTTGCTCCATTGTCATCACAGCAAGGAATATGGCTGCAGGAAGTCTTGATGCTAGAGAAGTAGGTGAGAGCTACAACCTGATCCACAGACGAAGAGACAGAATTGGACTTAACATGGGATTTTGAAACCTCAAAATCTATGCCTGTGACATATCTTTGTCCCTCTGTAATTCCATTTAAACTTTAGAACCCTCTTATCATTTTACAAGGCCTACTACTATGATTCAGTTCTGAGTACAGGGTATTTAGAAAGAATTTGATGGGACTGTTCTCTTCATTGAATTGGCTTATTTGCTTAACTGTGCTTCCAAGCCTGTAAACATTATATATCTCTATACCTAGCATATAATTGTTTGAATAGTATTTTGTTGTTGTCAATTAAGTTCCCTTGATGTAGTATTAGATAATTTCTTGGTGTTTGATATATAATACTAGGTTGGGAGCATGTCAATTTAACTTATCCTTTTTTTTAACTTTGCTTGCATTCTCATTGACTTTATGTAGAGTGAGGTTTCTATATCCATTACCCAGTAGTTCTCCAGTATATGTGTTGTGTGAGCAATATCACACTGTTATCTATGAATATCAAAAGTTTCCTTCTTAGTTTTTTAACTTTGTCCCTTTCTTTAGATTTGTTCTGGATGTATTGCATGAGCAAAGGGTTTCATTCAAATATTTAGTAGTACTGTCAGTGATTGGCATGTTGTTGTTCTGTCAACAGATGAAAGGTGTTACTTTTTCTTCAAAAATATGATACCTTGCTTAAGGTGGGCATCTACATACAGAAATGTTAATTTTAACCATTTCCTACCATATTTAAAAATAAATTCAAATCAGCATCAAAGATGTTCAATGAAAATGCAAGAATATAAAATTTTAGACAGAAACAAGCACAGATTTTCATTCCATTAAATTATACAGTACTTTCATAATTATGATATTCAAGCCACATATGAAAAAAGCAATAAATAAAATGAACTTCATCAAAATTTACAGGTGATTTGACATATAATCCATAAAATATATCTTCAAAGTTCTCAATCAAAGGAGAAATCGACTAACTGAAAATTTAGATTTAAGCAAAATTTCTGAGGAAAATCTGTGAAAGACTAATTAATACAAATATATATTTGATCTTATTAATAGGTGAATTTGAATCAAAACCACAAAGTCCTCTTATGTATCATTCATGCCAATGGCTAAAACAACAGACAATAATGAGTGTTGTTGCTGTTGAAAAATCAGAACTCAGCATTCAGAGTCAGGTAGATGGGATCTAAGTCAGTTCTACATAGTTAGTTCCAGGCTATCCATAACTACACAGTGAGATCTTTTCTCAAAACTAAACAAAACAGAAGTCACATATGACAACTATTTCTTTATCTTTTTCATTTGAATTAGCAAGTTACTAAGTCTTGGTCAGATATGGCATCACAACAGAAGTTATTTCTATATTGGAAAAAATTCAAAATTCTCCTCTATTTCACATCATGTAATTAAATAATAAAAAGTGAAGCCAGTGCTTTTTTTTATTAACGTGTTTTTCATACAATGTATTTTGAGTATGTCTCCCTCCCATGAGTCCTTCTAAATTTTCCACACCTCCCTATGCACGCACCTATACAACTTCACCATCCCCCTCCCGTGTGTGTGTGTGTGTGTGTGTGTGTGTGTGTGTGTGTGTGGGTGTCTCTCTCTCTCTCTTGCTCTCTATATTTACTACAGTCTTCTGATTTCTTATTTGTGATCAGTAAAACTGAGATTCATCATCTACAGTATTCCCAAATGGTATATGACATTTTCAATATAAATTTGCATTGACCCTTAGTCAAGTTATTTCCGAATAGGCCCACTGTTTGGGAAGTTACAAACTCCCAGGGACTGTGTCAGGCTAATCTTGGATATTGAACACCAAGACCAATGACTTCAACATAAAAGCAGTGATTAGGATGCATTTCGATACCAAAAAGAAAAAAAAAACAGTATTTTCTACATTCTTGCATGGAAAAAGAATATTAAAACAGCAAAGTGTGTCTGTATAAAAATAAGCATTTTTAGCTAGCCATTTCTTTTTAAAAAATAAAGATGTGCATAGCAACAGGCAGAAAGATAAAGTACCTTGATATCATCCCGTCTAGTTAGTAAAGAGACAGCATTAACCCCATAGCTGGTCTACATCAGCTACTCATCCTTATATAAAAATTCAGGTTTATATATGGAAAGAGCTTCTAGTCAAGACTATTCTCTTCAAACTATGGTTCTTAAGACACTACCCTTATGACCTGGAGCAAATGTTTCAACCTTCTGGGGAATCCTAATTCTCTTTATGTAGATAGGAAACAAAAATGGTGGCAGTACTGTTCTGAATAACAAATAACACTTGCAAAAGCTAAATAAGGTATCTAACACACCAAAAATGCTGAGTTAGTAGGATATAGTACTAAAGTTAAAGGCAGGGCCAATTAATGCCTGAAACTTGTGTAAAGTATCACATATTCAAGTATCCATTACATGTTATTGCTTGCACAGCACTTTTCCCTGAAATTTCTGTCTGCAACTTTTTTTAAAGGGTGGTGATTCATAGTGTGCTATATATGCTTGGTCAAATAAAGCAACATAATTTTGAAAAATTATTTTAAATCAATAAACTGTGTTCCAGTGAAGGACATCAGTTCTCACATTCAGTTCCCATCTCCCCAGAACAACCAGCTCATCCTGAATTTCCTAAGGTGACTAAGTCACCTAAATTTCCACATCACATCAAAGCAATCTTGTAAACACCAGCAGTACCCAGTTGCTAAAGGGCATGAATCTACCAGAGAGAGAACTTTCCAATGTTCCCCTTCTGATATTTCAGGAATATAAATTTATTTTATTTGATAATTCCCTCTGAAAAGTTAAATATAAACTATTTCTTTTTCTTTGTTTGTTTGTTTGGTTAGATGGTTGGTTGGTTGGTTGGTTGGTTGGTTGGTTGGTTGGTTGGTTTTTCAAGACAGGGTTTCTCTGTATTGCTTTGGAGCTTGTCCTGGAACTCCCTCTGTAGTCCAGGCTGGCTTTGAACTCACAGAGATCTGTCTGCCTCCACCTCCTGAGTACTGGGATTAAAGGCATGTACCATGGACATCCAGCAATATAAACCATTTCTTAACACAGTTCCCACAGAATGAGTATGTGATTTCTAGATATGTTCTCTCAGTATAATAAAATTACATTTTATAAAATAGGTGATTTCCATGGTCTTTTTTAATTTTGTAATGCTGACTATGTGCACCCCAAAGTTTAATAATGTGATTACTGGAGCTGCATTTGAAATTGGACCTGTTTGTTCAGACATTTTGACATGAGTAGTACTGTTTATTTCCCAAGCCTCCATTTTAGGGGACTTTGGGATACATTCTGATACTCCTACCTTATATGAGCTGTTGCCTAAAAAGACATTACTGAGTAATCTCCCTGATCTGAGGAGGCTGTGCTCTATCACAGGAAATGCAGTACAATATGTACAACTCCTGCTAAGGTGTCTTTCTTCCTGAGATGTTCTTTTGCTTTAATCTTTGCTTGATTGCTCTGCCCATGCTATTTAGATCATTTGCATATATCAAAAATGCATCGTGTTGGCCTGCACTGAACTGCCATAGAATATGTTGTTTTGTTCTCCTCTCAAAATAGTAATAATAATGAAACAGGCAATAACAGTATTGTCAGAAGAGTCTCAGTCCAGACAGGCTACAGAGTCCTACTGTTGCTTTCATAATGATAATGAATAAGGTAAGGTTTAGAATTCATTTTATGTTTTGTTATCATGAAGTGAAAATTATCTCTTAAATGGTGGGATATCAACATTGTATTGTCCACAACTCCTAGCACATGCTATTTCAGCAGATAAGGCCTCCTGAAAAAAAAAACATTTTCACTTAAGCAGTTTGTTGATGACCTTTGGTGTGTGAGTATCTAAATAAATAAGTCATAAGGAAACAGTTATTTGGTACAAATATACCCTGTACTAGTTTTTTGATACTCATATGATAATGAGTTTACAAACCAATAAGATAAGATGACTGTATTGATTTCCTTTCACATAAAGAATTACATGTAGCTGAATAAAATTGCAAGATGCTAAGCATCATCATGGAGCCTTTGTAGAGCTGGTTGAACAAGTAGATTTTATGACTGTTGGGGCTCAGTATGCTATGCATGCATTCAAGTTCAAAGTGATCAGAAGGATGTATAGGGCCATTAAAGGTTATTGGAAATTCTAACCTCACCTCAAGCCAAAGTTCACTTAAAGTTTTTATGAAACTTTATCCAGTAACTCAAACATTAAGTTTTAAAGTAAACATTTTAACATTATACAGACAGACCAAAGATAAACTAATTTGGAGCTATTTGCTGAGAAATGCAGCAAAAAAAAAGATATTAAATGTCTTTTTATTTTGCAAAATTAAACCATTACTCTCCTCTAACAGCAGAAAAGTTAGTATGTATGGCAAAAAAAGTGTAGTCCATAGCATGCTCTCACCTTTGTTCTGAGTAATGTGTTTCAGGTGGCATCCGTTAGCATCTTGTGTGAACACAGGAATTTGTGGTGTGCAACAAGGGAAGGCTCTGCCAGGAACAACTCACATTCAGTAAATGTTTGACTTTGAATTACTCTTTGGTCAGAGAACTTGAGAATGTTTTCACTGTTGTCAAATATTCTCCAATTCCCACATTTAATTACAGTACCCCTATGGAGTCATGGCCCTCAGTTTTAAGCTGCGTAGTAGAACACACTCAAACCAAAAGGCTAGGGGCCTTTTATATCCTCCACCATATTTTACTGTGAAAAAAAAAGGCTTTGGAGTTAGAAAGGAGGGATTTTGTTGTTGGACTTTATATTTTTTGTTTTGTTTTGTGCTATAAATAGCAGTGTAGGCAAAGTTAGCCATTAGAAAACTATCTCACAATACAGTTGTTTCTCCCTTAATTAACTATATATTTCCTTTTGGTACAATTAAGACATGTTGAAACATATTCCTATTCTACTCCCAAAGATGTTTTCTAAAAGTCATACAGTTTTTGCAAGGTGTTTTACTGTAGCCACACTTAGAGCTGACATGAACAAAGAAATGGATTTCTGAGAGTCAAACAAGTGGCCTGAATTAAATTGTACTGAGCCTCTCAGTTCAAAACTACAAAGTAGTTATCATAGCATTTCTATTCAAGGATAATGAGCACTGTTTGCCTAGCTGATAAAATAATCATCCAGCAGCTGTGCTATGGTTGTGCATATTTTTAATCCCCAACATTTGGAGCCAGAGGCAGGCCAGTCTCTGAGTTTGAGACTGCCCTGGTCTACAGGGAGTTCCAAAAAAGGTGGTGCTACAAAAAGAAACCCTGCAAAAACAAAACAAAAAAGGAAGTTTTCAGAACTGTTATGCCATTATTGCACTGTTCATTTCCATGTGGATATTTCACTACACTCTACAAAAATGGCATCTTTCCTATACTTTCAAAGAACCCATCAAAAATAACAAATATACAGGGCTTATTTTATTTTACTTTTGTTTACTCTTTAAATTTAATTTTTAGTTTCAAAGAAGCTTACAAAGTAAAATGGGGTTTACATATGGAGTTTTCTTTATTTTTTGATTTTTATTTATTCTTGGAAGATTTCATATACAGATATGAAATATCTTGATCATGTACAATGGAAATCCCACTTACATCCTGGATTATCCCAGTACTTACCCCTTCCTCCTTTGTTATCTCCTCCTCAAAAAAGAAGATATGTCATTGAGTTCAATTATGATACTTGTATGTGCATGTATGTGGGACAATCCACAGGGCCATGGAAGTCTACCTGTGGTTACATTCCTAAAGAAAGATGACTCTGACCTGATTGCTTTCAATTTTGAAATAGCCCCTCATCTAGGAGTGAATTCCTGAAGGAATTTGAACTGCCTTTATCTTGTACATGTCCTTTGTAGGTAACCAACTCAACATGCTGAGTTCATGTTGTAATAATAATCCCTGTCAAGTTCAGAAGATGGTATTTCATAGCACTCTTCTCATTTCCCCTCTTCTATGACATTTCCTGAGCCTTTTGAGGGAGGGTTAATATGAATGTATTATGTGGGGCTGAGCACTCAACAGTCAAGTGTTATTAGAAGTTTGAGCACTTATGTATCTCTGCTTTAACTGTTCTCAATTGCAAAATGAATTTTCTCTCACCTAAGGTTGAGAGAAACACTAATCTGTGGATATAAACAGATTTTGGAAGGTAATTTGTAAATAATAGCAATTGTAGCTTCCCCTATAATACCTATGGACTCTCCACCTATGGACTTTCATTCAGGTTGCAATACCCATCGTGAGTTTCTTCCTATAGCAGGCCTCAAATACAATCAGAAAATGGTTGGTTACTATGATAATATATTATTTATGATTTAATAAAGATTGCATGAAGTATCAGAAAACAAAGCCAGCCACACTAGTTAGCTGTAGAAGCTATGGAATGGTGGCACACACCTTCAATCCCAGGACTTAGGACACAGGCCACCCTGACCTACACAAGACTGAAGAGTAACACTGCTCATGCTTCTGATTCCAGCACTTGGAATCACAAAACTTTAATCCCAGGAGTAGGGAGGTGGGGGCAGAAGGATATGACCAACAAGAGAAAGTAATAAAAGGAGGAGAAGGAGACAGGAACTGAGGTATTTTGTCTCTGGAAACAGGATTGTCATTTCAGCTGGGTAGAGGTAAGATCTACTGATTTGGCTGCTTTGTTTCTCAGATCTTCAGCTTGAAGCTTGAACCCCAATATTTTCTGTCTCTGGGTCTTTTCTGTGTCTTTTATTTTTCATGTAACAGGTTACTTTATAACAATCATGGCATGATTGCATCAGTAAGAATATCTTTCCTGGCAAGTTAGCACTAGTTGTGTAGGGTTTATTGTTGTGTAAATCCAATTGTTGACTTTTCCATTGACCTGTATAGCACCTCCTAGCAATATAAAAATTAACCAACAAAAAGGAAGTTTCCAGATCAGATACAACTTAATTCTTCTATGTTCAGAAACATATGCTATATCTTTATTAATAGGATATGGCATGTAGACACTGAAACAACCAAGAGCAAAAGAAATAGCTTGTGTTGTTTTGGAGGACTTTGAAGACTCCCTGACCACAACTCTATTGGAAGGTATCTCATGTTTGCCACTAAGATTTTTATTTTATAGTCCAGTTTTTCTGGGAGAAATATGGTTTTTTCATTAAGAGTATCCCTTTTATTTTTTATGATACTATGTTTTATTTAAATTTGAGACAAGCTTGTTTTAAATGTCAATCCAAGTTCCCTCACCCCCCCTCCTCCCCTGCCCTCCAACTCCTATTCCATCCCCTTTCCTCTCCCCAGGGATGGTGAGGCCTTCCATAAGGGATCTTCAAAGTCTGTCGTATCATTTTCAGCAGGGCCTAGGCCCTCCCCCATGTTCCTAGGCTGAGAGAGTATCCCTGTAGGTGGAATGGGCTCCTAAAGTCCATTCATATACTAGGGATAAATACTGATCCAATACCAGAGTCTCCAAAGATTGCTCTGTCCTCCTAACTAACACCCACATTCAGCACATTCTAGGTAGGTCCTGAGCTGGTTTCCCAATTTCAGACTGGGGTCCATGAGCTCCCTCTTGTTCAGGACAGCTAATTCTGTGGGTTTCTCCAGTCTGGTCTTGACCACTTTGCTCATCATTCCTCCCTCTTTGCAACTGGATTCCAGGAGTTCAGCATAGTGTTTAGCTGTAAGTGTCTGCTTCTTCTTCTACCAGCTACTGGATAAAGGCTCCATGATGTCATATAAGGTAGTCATGAATCTCATTATCGGGGAAGAGCATTAAAGGTAGCCTCTCCACTATTGCTTAGTTTGTTAGTTGGGGTCATCCTTTTAGATCTCTGGATGTTCCCTAGTGCCAGATTTCTCTTTAAACATATAATGACTCCCTCCATTATGGCATTTCTTTTCTTGCTCTCCTCTTTCACTGACTCAATCTTCCTACTCCTTCATGCCCTCCTCTCCCCTCCTCTTCTCAAATTTTCTTTTTTGTAACTCCCTCTCCCCTCCCCACATGCTTCTAATTTGGGCTTCTGTTGGTCCTGGGTATGATGTCACAGTCATTGCAAGTTCATACATGCATAGACCGTGCTATATCCACATGTTTCCTTGTAGTCTTTACCACCTCTGGCTCTTTCAATTTTCCTGCCTCTTCTTCTTTGATCATTCCTGAATGTTTAGAGGTTGAGTGTTGTGGTCTATTTATTCCATTTAGGGCTGGATATTCTGCAGTCTTTTATTTTCTATACCGTTGCCAGATTTGTTCTCTGTATTAGTCGTCATCATCTACTGTAAAGAGAAGCTTCTCTGATTGTGGTTGAAAGTCGCCTTCATATATGGGTATCATTATTAATAATTAGGAGTTGGTTTGACAGTTTGATAGTTTTTCTCCAAGGACTGGTGAACTGCCTAGCCACAGGTCAGGTATGTATTTCATTGTGTGTAGTGGACCTTAAATCCAATCAGAGAGTGATTGATTGGTAGCTCCAAGGACATTCTTGCCACTATTCCACCAGTAGGCAGAATTTTCCAGGCCAATTATTACTGCAGTTTACATGGTCCATGGTCAGGTAAAAATTTCTGATCACCTTTTTCTTTTAATCTAGTAATCTGTAAAATTCCTCTCAGCACTGTGTAAGCTAGTAAGGATAAAGCCTCCATGTGAGTATCACCTTGAATTCTCTATGTTCTTTGACTCAAGCATGTGATATATTCAGTAACAGGGTCTTACTTACAAGTTCTAGAGCCTAACTGAGAGCAATAGCAAGGCTTTAATGTACTAAATCGACATCATCCAAGGTTTCTAAGAAATGAGGCTTATATCCTCACATTAGAATCCCTATTGGATACAGATATGTTATTTTGTATCAACATTTTGAAAATATTTTAAAAGGGAAGACAAAATTAGCACCATGCACAAATGGGCAAACATTGCATATTTTTCTAGTACATTTTATATAAAATATGAATATAAAAGATAAATGACCACTTAGAACTGGTATTTCAGAATTAGAACCACTGCAGAAGATGTAATGAAGATATATTGCCTCTGCTTCTATTGTTAAAAAGATTTCAAATTCAGGAATGGAAATGGTGGGTTTTCTTTCCCAGGGAGACTGATAGAACTGAATCAATTAGGAAAAGAAGCTGTGTAAGTTTTCCCACCCAGAACTTCACAGATATGATAATAGTTGTCTAGAATTTTTACTTAGGCTATTTGTCCCATAGTCTTCCACCCTTTAAACATTGTATGAGCCCCCTTATGACATCAAGAGTTATGTGTCTTGAGCATAGTTGAAGTGACAAAAGGAATATCAATATGTTTATTTACAAGCTCTGAAATCCCAAAGTAGCATATCAGTTTCTGTTTCCAAGATTCACACCTACACAGTTCTATGACATAAAGGGCCTGTGGTTCCACATAGCAAGTTCCAAAAAGGAAAGGAGGCTGTAGTCATCACATTCAGCCTCATACATATGAGTACCATGTGTACATCCAATGCTACAGCCTGAAATGTGGCTGCCAGGCAGGTGAACTTTCTTTACACATCACCCCTGTGAGCTTTATGTCTAAATTATCTTGCCACATAAAAGATCAACTTGAAACTTATTGCTCACCTCTTATCTATTCAGTGGTTTGATGGAACAGTGAAGAACACTGTTAAAGACAATGAGGCATCAACTTATTTAATTATTCTCTCTTGAAAATTTCCCACTTCAGACCATCTATTTCAGATCTGGGATCCTGACATTTTAACCTCTCCTTGATTAAAGGTTTCTCCCTCTATCTCAAAGAATGCTTACTTATATGTGGCTTCTCACAAATGTCTTAACCTTTCTGCATCTCAGTTTCTCCCCTTATAAAATAAGGATAATTACAGTGGGCTCTATCTGCACAGTATGTGTCAGGCATGATCCATGCATGGACTCATTGTAAAGTCTCCATATGGAGTTAACAATTTCTTCCCAAGAACAAAGACAAGACTGAAATGGAATGACTAAAAACAGGGCGGGCCTAAATGCACAAAAAAGTTGATGATGGTGATAGAGAGGCCAGAGGTAACATTCAGCTTTTTAAACATTTAGTTCTCCTGCCTGAAAAAGCATCTAAAGAATTATGCAAGGCATACAAATGCGTAGGTAGTGTAAGGACTAGTGAGACGGCTCAGTAGAGGAGCACTAGCTTGTTGTGGCACACAAGCATGTATTCTCATGTGCATATATGTCATATACACACAGTGGGGTCTAATAAGCAAAATTAAATAAATAAATATATACATAAATAAGTAGAAATTAAATTAAGCTCAAAATAATGGAATGGTTTTCTTTTAAGTTCCACTTTTTACATTTTATTATGCATGTGTGTGGATGCCCAGCACACTTCTGTTGGTCAAAGGACAGCTCTGGAAGTCCCACCTGGATTCCACATGGATTCTCTGGTATGATAGCAAGTGCTTTTATCTGCTAAACCATCTATCAAGCCCTGCTTACTTTTTAAAGAGGTATAAAACAGGAAATTGAAAACAGATGTGATGCTATTTTCTAGGAGTAGTAAGGGATGGAAGGGTGTTAGAGGTTGCTTCTATGATGTAGATGTGAGCTATTGTCTCCTGTTTTCATCTTAACAGTGAAAACAGTCCGTAACTACAAAGGGGTTTGCATTAAGCTTTGGTTCATTTTAATTTTGAATACCACAATCACTTTCATTTTTTGAATCATAGAATTCTTATTTTATATTGAAATGTACTTATATATTGCTTTTTTGTTTGTTTGGTTGGTTATGTTTTTTGTTGTTGTTTTTTATTTTTCAAAACAGGGCTTCTCTATGTAATGGTCTTAGCTTAAATGTACTGATGTACTGGAATTACACCAGGCTGACTTCGAATTCACAGAGATATACCTGCTTCTGACACTAAAATTCTGGGATTAAAGGAGTGTGCCACACTATCTTCAGCCTATTTTTAAATATCTTATTATCACTAGTACTAAATATTTCAGTCTTTGGGCAAAAGTATGTGAGAATATTTTTCACATAATATAGAGTAAAAATAATCAATGAATTACAATAATTCAAGCTTAAATAATTCACCATTCATTAGACCTACAATTGTTAAAATGTGCTCTATACTCAAACATGAATTCAACATTATTATTAAGTACAAACATATTTATGACTTCAAGTGTTCTGACCCACTAGTCACAAGCAAGATATTGGAAGCCTGAGTGTTGATAGGAGATGTCATTCTGTAAATTTGTTTCTCTTATTGGTTAATGAATAAAGCACTGTTGGCCAATGGGTAAGCAAGATAGACAAGACTGGGAGGTAAAGAAAATTCAAAGAGGAGGCAGGGAGAGTTTCAAGATGTAGGACCAATAAGGTAGAACTCTGGGTCCTCTCTCCAGTAAGATAAGACCACATATAAATGCTTAGAATAATGGAAATGGGTTAATATTTAAGACAGACCTAGCCAATAAGACACTATTAATAAGCCTACAGCTTTATATCAAATACAGTGTTTGGGGTTGGTGTGGCTCTGGGACAAGGCTGGCAGGAAAACTACTCAATAGTGTGTCTCTTTGCAGCTTACCTTTAGCTGAATAGAAAGGATTACCAAATAATTTTAAAACCAAATTCAGCCAAAGTACTGTCACATATAATATATCTTCAAATTAGAAAAAAATATAGCAAAGTCATGGTATGGCCTGAAACATTTATTGTATATTAACAGACCACAGCATTGTTTTTCATTCAATAAATGGTCAAATGAAAGCTAATTATTCTACATGAAAGAAATTTAATTAAAAAAGGTAATTCACTAAATTATCATTCATTTTTATAGCTATTTATTTAATAAATCCAGATAGTTATAACATTTTTATGATAAGAAACATTTGCAAAAAAATAATTATTAGATGTATAATCACATTCTCTGATGGGTCAATTGTTAAGAAATATTCTAGTAGTCTTGAATTTCCACCAACCATCAGTAGGGTAACTTGTATGCAGGCCACTTGCTGAAGAAAGGTAGTTCATTGTCTCTGGAAATATCCCCACAAATGTTAAGGTATAACTAATAGCACACAGCCCACTGTACTCACACTGTGATAGTGCCAGTGTAGGCTGTTGTAACTGATTCAACAGGGACGTCAAGTCTACTGCAACAAGGATGTTCTCTTTGGTGTTTTCTTGGGGGTAATCAATATGCCCATTTCCAAGAAGCCTCTAACCTCAAACATTTCCCTGAAACATAGGAAGAGATACTAATCTCTATGCCCAGAATAATAAAAATGAAAACTAGCATTGACCAACTTTCAAAAACAGCAAATTAATGTATTTTGAACTGAAAGTCTAAAGCAAATCTGATATATTCTATAATGATATGTAATCTGTTTTAATAAGTTAAAGTAAATTAAGAATAGTGAGAACTCCACAATCCTTAATATGGCAGCAAAACAAAATTCTACAGGTGGTATGGTGAGCTAACATCTTAATATTATTTGATACCTCATTGAATAAATTAAGCAAAATGGTAGTTTAGAAACTGACAAAATTATGAACTCATAACATTCTTAATATTCATAATACTACATTAAATAATAAATTATATAATTATATAATAAAAACCAAAGAAATGTGATTTAATTATTGACAAGAACTACATATATTTCCTATCTTAAAAATTTTATATATGAGCTGTTATCAATATGACCAACTCTCAATATTTTGGGGTATCAGTTTCATGATTCTTCTGAATATCAAAATCATCAGAATCATTGTTTATATATATATATCTTATACATATGGTCTACTACATATTAAATATATATTCAATTTACTTAACACATGGAATATGAATATAGAATATATAAATTTAATATAAATAACAGCTATGCTGCCTTGTTTGTGTGATAATAACGATAAAGAAAAAAAGTTTACACCTGATTAGTGCAGATGATAATTCATACCATGCCAGATACTAGAGAAAGATGGCAGCTGAAAATTGTAAAGACACAGCAGAAGTAAAAGACATTATGAAGTCTGTGATCTTTCTGCCTTACCTATCCAAGATTCACCCATCAGAGATTTTCCTCCTGGGAGGGTGATACCTGAACTTCAATTGCCATCTCCTATTGCTTTGATATGCCCACCAGCAATGTACCACATTTTCTTTACCCATTCTTCAGTTGAGGAGAATTTAAGTTGTTTCCAGGTTCTGGATATTATGAATAATGCCGCTATGAACATAGCTGAGCAAATGTTCCTATAGTATAATTGAGCGTCTTTTGCGTATACGACTAAGAGGGGTATCACTGTCCCAGTTTTCTGAGAAAGTGTCATATTTATTTCCAAAGAGGAGCAGTGGAGGAGTGTTTCCCTTGCTCCACATCAGCATAAGCAATCATTGGTGTTTTTGATCTTAGTTATTCTGACATGTATGAGATATACTCTCGGAGTTATTTTGATTTGCTGGTGGCTTAAGGATGCTGAACATTTTTTAAAAGTATTTCTCAGCCCTTTGAGAATCCTCTATTGAAAGTTCTGTTCAGATCTGTACCCCATTTTTTACTAGATTAGTTGGTTTTTTTGAAGTCTAATTTCCTGAGTTCTTTATATATTTTGGAGAAAAGCCCTATGATCAATGTGGGTTTGGTGAAGTTCTTTTGCCTTTATGTAAACTGATGATTTATCATACTAACAGTGTCCTTGGTCTTATAGATTTTCAGTTTCATGAGGTTTCATTTACTAATTGTGTATCTTAGTATGCGAGCTACTGTTATTCTATTCAGGAAGTTGTCTCCTGTGCCAATCCATTCAATGGTATTTCTCTCTTTTCTATCAGGGTCAATATAACTGAATTTATATTGATGTCTTTGATCTACTTGAAACTGAGTTTTGTGCAAGGTGATAGATACGAATCTATTTGTATTCTCCTACACTTGCCTCCAGTTATTACAGCACAACTTTTTGAAGATGCTTTCTTTTTTCCCATAGTACAATTTTAACTTCTTTGTCAAAAATTAGTTGTCAATAGATGTGTGGATTTATGTCATGGTCTTCAATTCAATTCCATTGATCCATCCCTCTGAGATCCCTCTGGCAGTTCCTTCATTGTACAGGATTGTTTTAGCTGTCCTGGGATTTTTGTTGTTGTTTTGTTTTGTTTTACCTGATGGAGTTGAATTTTTTCTTTCAAAACCTGTTAAGAATTGTGCTAAAATTTTGAATGGGGATTGCATTGGATCTGTAGATGGCTTTTGATAAGATAGCCATTTTTTACTGTGTTGATCGTACCAATCCATGAGCATGGTATATCTTTTCATATTCTGATATCTTTTCAAGTTTCCTTTTTCAAAGATGTGAAATTGGTATCAAGCAGTTCTTTCACTCGGTAGGATAGAGTTACCCCAAGATATTTGTTTGTTTGTGGCTATTGTGAGGGTAGTGTTTTCCTGATTTATTTCTCAGTTCTTTTATCATTTGTATATAAGAGGTCTACTGAATTTTTTTAGTTGATCTTTTATCCAGCCACTTCACTACGGTGTTTATCTGCTTTAAGAGTTCCATGATAGAACTGTTGATTATGTATACTGTCATATCATCTGTGAATGATACTTTGACTTCTTTCTTTCTCATATATATTCCCTTGATTTCTGTTAATTGTCTTATTGTTCTAGCTAGAACTTCAAGTACTATATTGAATAGGTATAGAGAGACTGGACAGTTTTGACTTGTTCTGATTTTGATGGAACTGCTTTGAATTTCTCTTCACTTAGTTTGATGTTAGCAATTGGCTTGATGTATATTGCTTTTATTATGTTTAGGTATGTCCATTTTATCTCCAATCTCTCTAAGACGTTTATCATGAAGAGGTGTTAGATTTTGCCAAAGGTTTTTTTGGCATCTAAGATGATCATATGTTTGCTTGTTTTTTGTTTGTTTGTTTTCTTTTAGTTTGCTTATACGATGCATTCCAATAACAAATTTTTCCTGTGTTGAACCATTACATTTCTGGGATGATACCCACTTGATCAGGGTGAATGAGCATTTTTGATTTTTGATGTATTCTTGGATTTTACTTGCAGATATGTTATTGAATATTTTTGCATCAGTGCTCATGGAGGAAATTGCTCTGTAATTCTCTTTCCTTGTTGAGTCTTCATGTGGTTTATGTATCAGGTTAACTTTGGCCTTAGTAAAGCAATGTTTCTTCTGTTTCTACTTTGGGGAAAAATTTGAGGAGTTATGGTACAGCACTTCTTTGAAGACCTGGTAGAATTCTGTGCTGAAACCATCTGGCCCTGGGTTTTATTTTATTGGGAAAATTTCAATCCCTGTTTCTATTTCCTTAATATAATAGGTCTATTTAAATTGTCTGATCTTGATTTAATTTTGGTATGTGGTATCTATCAAGAAATTTACCCATTTCTTTTAGATGTTCCAATTTTGTGGAGTTCGGGTTTTTTTGAAGTATGATGTAATGATTGTCTGGATTTCTTCATTGTCTGTTGTTATGACTCCTTTTACTTTCCATGTTTTAAAACTTGAATATACTTTCTCTGACTTTTATTTAGTTTTCATAAGAGATTGTTTACATTGATAGTTTTCTCAAAAAGGTAACTCTGTTTCATTAATTTTTTGGATAGTTTTATTTGTTTCTATTTTATTTATTCCAGCCATGTTTGATTAATTGCTGCCATCTACTCTTCTTGGGTGTGTTTATTTCCTTTTGTTCTTGGGCTTTCTGTTAGGCTGTTTGTCACTAGCATAAGATTTTTCCAATTTTTTTTTTATGCAGGCACTTAATGGTATCAATTTTTCTCATTGACGTTGGGTATATTGTGTGTTCATTTTCATTGAGTTCTAGAACGTCTTTAATTTTTTCTTTCACCCAATGGTAACTCAGTTGAGAGTTCTTTAGTTTCCATGAGTTTATAGCCTTTCTGAAGTTAGTGTCTTTTGTTGAAATCAACTTTATCTATGGTAATCTGATAAGATACAGGGGGTTATTCAATTTTTGGATTCTGTTAAGACTTGCTTTGTGACCAAGTATGTGGTCAATTTTGGAGAAGGTGCTGAGGTGCTGAGAAGTTATATTCTTTGGTGTTTAAGTGAAGCATTCTGTAGATATGTTAGGTCCATTTAAGTCATAACATGTTAGTCCTGGGTTTTTTTTCTCTGTTTAGTTTCTTCCTGGGAACCTGTTCATTGGTCAGAGTGTAGTATTGAAGTCTTCTACTATTATTGTGTGGAGCTCAATGTGTGGTTTAAGTTTAGTAATGTTTCTTTTAAAAATGTGGGTTACCCTTATATTTGGAACATAGATGTTCAGAATTGAGGCATCATCTTAGTGTATTTGTCCTTGGATAAACATGAAATGTCTTTCTTCTTCTCTTTTGATTAATTTTGGTTTGAAGTCCATTTTTATTAGATATTAGGTTAGCTATACCAACTGGCTTTTTAGGTCTGTCTGACTAAAAAATCTTTTTTTCCAACCCTTATCTCTGTGGTAATATCTTTCTTTTTATTGAGGTGTATCTTGTACAGAAAAGAAGGATAAATCCTGTTGGTTTTTTTTATCCATTCTGTTAGCCTATGTCTTTATAGTAGCAAATTGAGCCCATTGATATTGCGAGATATTAATGAACAGTGATTGTTAATTCTTCTTATTTTTCTGTTGTTGTTGGTGGTGATGGTGGTGGTATTGGTAGTGGAGGGGGTGGTGATGTGTGTGTGTGTGTGTGTGTGTGTGTGTGAATGGTGTGTGTGTATGTGTGTGTGTGTGTGTGTGTGTGTGTGTGTGTGTGTGAGTGTGTTTCCTTTCCTTGGATTTTGCTGCTGTGAACTTCTTTTACCTGTGTTTTCATGAGTTTAGGTTATTTCCTTGAATTGGAGATTCCCTTCTAGTACCTTCCACAAAGCTGATTTATGGATAGATATTGATTACATATGGCATCACGAAATATCTTTTCTCCATCTATTGTCATTGAAACTTTTGCAATTTCAATAGTAGTAGTCAATATAGTAGTCTCAGCTGGCATCCATGGTCTCTTAAGAGTTGGCAAGACATCAGTCCAGTCCCTTCTGGATTTTAGAGTCTCCATTGAGAGATCAGGTATAATTCTGACAGGTCTGCCTTTATATGTTATTTGGCCTTCTTTCTCTACAGCTTTTAATATTATTTATTTATTCTGTGTGTTTAGTGTTTTTATTATTAAGTGGCAAGGAGACTTTTCTGCTCTAGCCTATTTGTTGTTCTGTACACTTCTTGTGATTTATAGGCATTTAACCTTCTGTGGGTTTCATTATTATACCAACTGCAACTAATAGATGGAGCTCCCAAGAGACCATTTGAGAAAATCTAATCAGGAGTCTACCTCAATAGGAAAAGATGAAAAGAGAATCTTACATAAAAGCAGAATGCTATAGATTAAGTCTTCATAGATGGTAGTTAACGAGATTTAATTGGTATTTTTCTAGCATCTATATTATGTGGTTCGGTACACAAAATTGCAAGAGATACCCAGATGAAATTATGTTTAAGTCCAAAAATGACAACAGGATGAGGATAGTAGACTCAAACTTTAATGTACTGAGTGATAAAAATGACTTTAAAAGATCCTTAGAAAGTTCTGTTGGAATTGAGAAGAAAAGATTTCAGCTCTGTTACATGCAGGTTTTCCCTACCAGCCAGGGCCCACCACCAAGCAAGCCCCAAATAATACACAGAGACACTATATTTGATGTAATGCTGTTGGCCAGTTACTAGTTTCTTATCGGCTAGCTCTGTTTTAATGATTAACCCTTTTCTACTAATCTAAGTATTTTCACATAGTCTCATCTTAGCGGAGAGCAGGCCTGGACCTCTGTTCTCTCCAGTCTCTACATGTTGACTCCTCCCAACTACTTCCTCTTTCCTCCTGGTCTCCTAGTCCCGCCTATCTTGCTTTCCTATTGGCCAACAGTGTTGTATTCATTAACCAATATGAGAAACATATTTACAGAATGAAATCTCCCATCACAGCTCTAAATAGTATATTTTTAAACCATGTGGAAAAGATGGTAAAATATTTTATAAATATGGTTGTTTATGGTATTAATAAATATATTTTAATTTTATGTGTATGAGTGTCTGCCTGAACATACATATGTGTTCTACATGAGTACCTGGTATCTGTGGAGGACAGAAGACAGTATCAAATCCCCTGCAACTGGAATTACTGCTAATTGTAAGCTGGCACATCAGTGCCTGGAAAAAGACCTTAGTTATCTACAAGAGCAGCAAGTGCTCTTAACCCCTGGGGCATATCGACAACACTAATAATCAATTCAGTCAAACTTTTAAACTAATTCAAGTTTAATAATCTAAATTTAGCAAGTGAAAATAGTTCATTGTAATTGACGGTTGCTCTAATTTATGTTTACTTAATTGACTTTTATTTATATTCTCTCTCTCTCTCTCTCTCTCTCTCTCTCTCTCTCTCTCTCTCACACACACACACACACACACACACACAAACTCATATATGCACATCAAGCAGAAGAGACTATTCTTTCTAATCCCTCCAAACTGCTGAACCTCAGGAAAAAGATCAAGAGTTAAGAATTGGTTGATAGTTGGAATCTCTCAAGCAACTACTCACTCAGAATCTCAGGCTACTTGGTCCTATTTCTAGAGGAATTTGCCCCATATAAGCCATAATAAAGTTTGTAAATTGTCTTACTTAGCTCTTCAGCTGCCTTAGTCTAAAGTAAAGGAAGCAATATGTAAGTGGGTCAGTTCTAAAATTAATTTAGCCTAACTTTTCCTGAAAACACTAAAAATATTACTATCAAGAAGGCCAAAATATTGCCACCAAGCACACGGAAACAAGCCCAAGAGAATACCTTCCCAGAATATTCTGGTTCTGCTTATCACACAAGGAAGGTGGAGCTTTGGCTGTTAGGTAAATGAAAGTAGGCTAAAACAACAAAGACTATTTAAATATTGATCAGAAGTAATATTTGTAGGAGGGTTAATCATTGATCAGGAGTACCATTTGTAGTAGGGTTAATTTTCTTTTAACAATTCAAAAGGATGAAGTTACTATCTACCAGCTTATAGATATGGAAACTAATTTTGTATAATAGGTATGATAGGACCTTCAACCAATATATCAAATTATGTACCTAGAATGGATAAAAAGATTAGCTCCTTATCTTTGTATGGGCAAAATAATTATATACACTGTTACTGATTGGATAGTTCCTAAAGTTCATGTGTCAAAGCCCTAATCAATATCTCTATAAATTTAATCTCTATAAATTAAGATTAAATGAGGTGCCAGCACAATAGACCTTGCATATAGTTTAGGATGATAGCCCAGGTATGTATGCACATGAAGAAAGAGTCTTATGAATATACAATGATAAGAATCATTTGCATCACATGTAGAAAATCTTCAACTGTCACCAACACAGCCCCTGTATTCTGGTCCTCAGCATCTAGTAACATGAGTAAATTTTCTGAAGTGACTAAGGTTGTGGCATGCTCTATGAATGGTCTAGAAGGCTAATGCAGAGATAGATATATGTATCACTTCCTACAAAAAAATTGTGGAAATAACCAATAGATGAAGAATGAAGCCTTCCATTTCTTTATTTTTTCTGTACTTTTGTTCATCTTTATGTGCCCCCTCTTGCAGTATTCATTAAAATGGGCTGCCTGACCAAGTTTAAATCTATGTAACAACAGAAATAAATATTGTTGTTTGTCAGGTTTTCTCCTTTTTTGTATAATTACCCTCCACTTTGATTCCTCTCACTTGGGTGTTTAAGAGATCTGGAACTGTCAGGGATCTGGAGCTGTCATTGTCCTAGTGATACTTTATAAGCATGGATTCTGGATGTTATATGGTTCTCAACAATCCAGTCTGAGCCAGAGCATGATGAAATGCTCTTTTGTCTTCTACAATATTCCAGTGTTTCTCCGAAGGTTCAGACTCACTTCTGCTCAGATTGTTGCTATAAACGCTTTGTACCAGCTTCGGTGGTCCACCACAGAAACACATCGCGTCCTTCAGTTGGCAAGTTGCCAGTCAGACTCAGCTATTCTGGGACCTGTAATGCACAGGAAAGGGTAAGTGAGGTGGTAAAATAAAATGTCAAGATATACCTTTAAATTACTGCTGTAGTTGATGACTAGCCAGAATGATCCAAGGAAAAGAAATAGAAGGTTAACTGCATGGAGTACCAAATGAGAACACAGCACAGGGCACTCTCTCTCAATGTTTCCAAAGATATCTTCTCTTACAGAAATAAAGAATCTGTTTGATGCACTGCCCCCTCCTCTCACACACACATTATTTCCATATACCTCCAGGACTCGAAAGAACAGGCTTCCTTCACATTCTCTTCCTGTCTACAATGCTTACATAAAACTCCATGAACTAGACTCTAAGTCTATGTTAATAATGAGCAAAAATGAAATCTGCAAAGTGCAGCTCACAGTCTCCAAAACCAGATTATTACCTTGCTGTAAATTCTGTTTCAGAATGCTAATTATTATTGGTCATTTATTTTCATTCATTTTGGAAGAAGTCCCAGTGTATACTGAAACACATGATATGGTTTAGAAAGGCAAATGTGAATACCATATTAGCACTTTGCCACGTACAAATTCTTCAGCCTGCTAAATAGATAGGCTGAATGATTTATCCCCACTTTATAATTCTGCTGAGAAAAGTAACATTCAAACTAAATCTATGAAGAAGAATGAGATCGTTTTATAATATGTTTCTAGAAGCACTTCGATTTTAAAATGTGTAGCCAGTGGCTCATTTCTATACTAGGCACATATATTTTTTTTAATAAACATCATGGGCAACAAAAGAGATTAAGAACTATTAACCATACCCAATAAGTGCAAGACATAAAAACACTTCCATCAGTCCACATGCACTGTACATAAGTAAAAAGACAAGAAAAGAGATATCATAATAGAGGAAAGAAGCCATTATAGGGTTTAAAAGAAATCTGGCACTAGGGAAATGTCCAGAGATCTATAAGGATAACCCCAACTAACAATCTAAGCAACAGTGGAGAGGCAACCTTAAATGCCCTTCCCCAATAATGAGATTGATGACTACTTTATATGCCATCCTAGAGCCTTCATCCAGTAACTGACAGAAGCAGAAGCAGACACCCACAGCTAAACACTGAGACGAACTCCTGGAATCCAGTTGCAGAAAGGAAGGAGTGATGAGCAAAGGGGACAAGCTCATGCTGGAGAAACCTACAGAAACAGCTGACCTGAACAAGGGGGAGTTCAGTCTGATAGCTGGGAAACCAGAATAGGACTGACCCAGTCCCCCTGAATGTGAATGTTAGTTAGGAATACTAGGAAGTCTATACGGCCTCTGGAAGCAGATCAGTATTTATCCCTAGTATATGGATGGACTTTGGGAGCACATTCCACATTGAGGGATACTCCCTCAGCCTAGACACATGGGGGAGGGCCTGGGCCCTGCTGCAAATGATATGACAGACCTTGATGACTCCTCATGGAATGCCTCACCCTCCCTGGAGAGAAGAAAGGGAATGGGATGGGGGTTGGTAGGGGGAATAGGGGAAGACAGGAGGGTGGGGAAAATGGGATTGATATGTAAAACAAGCTTGTTTCAAATACAATGACCCAGCACAAGCAGAAGACATTTCTGCATACTTAAGCAATTCTTCATGCATACCTAGAATCCCTTGTAGAAGACAAATGGGTTCTTGGAGAAGCCTCTTAGAAATGTATGCAAGTAACACACAAAAGGAAGAAAGTGAAAGGTGTAAAAGTAATCACTGTCTAATGGGAACATATTTAAATACCTGTCTGTGTGGAACAGAACTCACCATCACTATTGAGATCAGCTTGCATTTCAGGAGTACTAAAATTACAAGAATAAAGTGCACAAACTTAGGAGCAGAATGAGATTGTTCTCACATTGTGACATTGAACAGTCTTCTGTACAGCTGGCACAGATCTGAACTAGCTCTTTGTGTCAGCCCAAACTGGCTGCTACAGTTTGGGTATAAAATGTTCCCACTTATGTATGAGTTTGAACACTTGGTCTCCAGCTTGGAGCAATATTTGGGAGGTTGAAGAACAACCAAGAGGTTGAGGTTGAATGGAAGAATTGTAGGGAAGCTCTTGCAACTAATGTTATGGCTCACTTTCTATATTTTCTCTGTTTCCTGTTTCCTGGGAATGTAAACAAGGAGACATATGAGTCTGCAACAATAGCTGGGAGATTCTCCAGACTGACCATGCTTTTCCCACTTTTATAGACTGTGTCCCAGCAATACATAAACCAAAGTAAAGTTGCTTCTTTTCAAGAATTTTTTGACTGCAAGGAAAGGAACCAATACAGTAGCCACATATTGTGTAGCACCGTGCAGCAGCAAGACAAAATACCCATGTCCTATGCATGCCTCTCCACATAACACAAAGGCAACTACTGTGCAGGTTGATAGAGCTCAGGGGTGGAACATAGGAAAGTGAGGAGTCACTGAGTTAAGGTGGGGGTAGGAGCTGATCAAGAAAAGATATTGGTGTCATCTATAGGACAGATAAAATTCTAATCAGATGCAAGGACAATGGGGCCCATCACAGCCTGACAGAAGTTACAGGAAAGTAAGAGACCTGCAAATCAATCAGGGTTATTGACAGAAAGGTGTAGAGTCACCAAAGTTGACAAAAGAATCTATTTCGGGAGACAGGAATCAAAAGCAGAATGATGAAATAAGGGAGATGAGGATGCCATCTGACAACAAAATTGTTAGAGAAGCCATTTAATGCCTTCATTTATTCTGAAATGCCTTTCCTCTGTCCTCATGAGCTACTGGTGCCTTCTACTGCTTTCTGCACTTCAATTATGTTTTCCCAGAAGACTCATTTCCTTGCTTCATAATACATACTGTAAAGTAATCTTCCTGTCTGGGAATCACAGGCATATTTTGTATCCATGCTACACTTTGTTGTATTCCTTGGTATATGTGTATAACCTACATAGCATCCATATTTACTTATCAATGCTACTGTCTATCTTTCCCATTGGTACTTCTTTTCCATGAGGCTAGGTTCATATGTTTTAATACTACTTTATATCTAGCACCAAGGACAATGACTGATATATTATCTGGGTTTAACACTGGTTGATTCAATGATTCAGTGTCTCGGTGCACCTTTGCCATCTCAAATGGTTAGCACTTTCATGGGAGAGCAATGCACCACTAGGAATTCTCATCCACTAGTCTTTCTTTACATAATATTGGATTCACTTTCTCTCTACATGGAAACAAAACCACTTTCTTGTATTATTCTCTTTTGTAGTTTTTCCTAGGTGGCTAGAAATTATTCTGAAATTAACAAACAAACAAATATGTATGTCAATGAGGATGATTCAGGTAAGTATATCGCAGACACTATCTCCATTGTGACTGCACTTCAATGATTCATGTGAAGGAATGAATAATACAAAATAATAATCTGAAAAAGTGGCAGTCATGTGTAAGAAAACTGAGGACAAAAGAAAGATAATCATACAATATGAAAAAAATTATCTTCTGTGTGAAACTTTAGTAAGCTTATAGCTGACTGGTTGTAAAAATAAAGATGTGTAAATTTAATAGCAGTTCATTTAGAAAATAGTTTTCAGAATAGGTATGGATTTTACCCAAGAAATTTTATTTTACTATAAACTAATTGCCTCTGGCTAGGCTACCAGGAAAAAAATAACCACTTATTTTTATTTATCTACCTTTCAGGAAGTTTGTGAAGGTTTAGTAAAAGGCAACAGAAAACTTGTGCAGGCACAAGCTGAAAACATAAAACAATATTCTGCTTTATTCTGAAGTTCTTCATGTCACCTTGCTATTCTTTGCTCATCATTCTCTAATTAAATGTCATCTCCCAATAGCTACATGGGTAAAACTGTTATTTGAGATAATCTAAAATAGAATCTAAGTACAAACAATTGAGCTTGAATATTGAAAGTTTGTACTTCTAGCTCTCATCTGACCCAGTCACTAGTTGTTTCCTTCCCTTTACTAAACTCTTGTATTTCCCACCCCATTTCTCACTATTTTGTGGCGTATGTGGATGTTTAACATGATTCTCATACTTATTTCAGACTGACACACCACACTCATTGTCTACTCCTGTGCATTCACACATATTTCACACTAGATTTTGGCTTGTTTTAATTCTGGAAATTGTTTCATGGAGAAAAATTAATAGTGGGAGGTGACTGTTGTTAGTGTGGGTCAGGAATTATCAGAGTATTCTAGTAGTGGTTTTACAGTTATTTGTGGTAATAAACATGTTATTTATTTTTGTCACTGTCAAGATAGCTGTCTTCCAGGGTAAGAGATTTTATGGCATTAACTTTTTTGTATTATTCATTCATTTACTAGAGTAACCCCATCTCTAGGGGACAATGACCCCATCTCTTAGGGTCCTTCTTGTTTCCAACTTTCTCTGGAGGTCTGGACTGTAGGCTGGTAATTATTTGCTCTATATCTAAAATCCATGTATGAGTGAATGCATACCATGTTTGTCTTTTTGTGACTGAGTTACCTCACTCTGGATGGTTTCTTCTATTGCCATTTATTTCCCTGCCAATTTTTAGAATCCGTAATGAAATAGAAGTAGTCATCAAAAGTCTCCCAACCCAAAAAAATCCCAGGGCCAGATGATTTCAGTGCAAAATTTTACTAGAAAAGCTAATGCCAATACTCCTCAAATTGTTCCATACAATAGAAACAGAAGAGTCATTGACAAATTCTTTTTATGAGGCTACAATTATCTTGGTACCCAAACCACACAAAGACACAACTAAGAAAGTGCTGGTCTCCAAAATATACAATGACCTGAAGAAGCTAGTCACCAAAACACCAAGTAACCCAATTACAAAATGGGGTACAGATTTAAATAGAGAATTCCCAATAGAGGAATCTTAAATGGTCAAAGGGCACTTAACAATATCCTTAGCCCTCAGCAAAATGCACATCAAAACAACTCTGAGATACTGCCTTGTACCTGTCAGAATGGCTAAAATAAAAAATATCAATGACAGTTTATACTGAGCAGGATGTGGAGGAAAGGGAATATTCCTACATTGCTGGTAGGAATGCAAACTTACACAGCCATTTCTCAGTTTCTCAGGAAAATGGGAGTCAGTATACCTCAAGATCCACCGATTCCACTCTTGGGAATATACTGAAAGGATGCACATTCATACAACGAGGACATCTGTTCAACTATGTTCATAGCAGCATTATTTGTAATAGCCAGAATCTGGGAGCAACCTAGATGCCTCTCAACCAAAGAATGGATAAAGAAAAGTGGTACATTTGTACAAGTGAGTACTACTCAGTGAAAAAAAAACAATGACATCTAATTATATATATATTTAAATTTTAATTGTCTAAAGACAGTGATAATCAACTTTCAAGCTTCTTATTTCTATCTGTGTTTCAATAGATTGTGATAGTTTTCCTTACAGTGTGGCAGATTTTTTGCTTGCTTGCTTGCTTGCTTGTACCTCTTACTGGGATATTTAGAGGTGTTTTGTGTAATCATTATCCATTTTCCATCACTAAATGCATTGTAATCCTTAGAAATTATTTTTCCTGTTGTCTCCATAATCTCGGTGATTCCAAAAACCCTGTAACTTACTTCCCACTAAAGAAACCTCACAGGTGAGTACTTAATTTAAGCATTGATGGGGATGTTCTTCTGCATGCTGTGAATATATTTTTCTCTTATTGGTTGATGAATAAAGCTGTTTTGGCCAATGGATAGGCAAGATATAGCGAGGCAGGGAGTATAGGTGGAGATAACAGACTAGGAGAATTCCGGGTAGAGGAATTCAGAGAGTGAATCTCAACAGACACTCCATGTAGCTTCCGAGGAAGGAAGAGGACAGGGCATTCTCTGGTAAACCAAGGCTACATGAGGATACATAGATTAATATAAATGGATTAATAATTAAGAGAGATCTAGCCAATAAGAAGCCTGAGACATTGGACAAGCAATTTATAATTAATATTAGCCTCTATAAGTTTATTTGGAACTAAACAGCTGTTGTACTGGGCAGGACATAAACCTCCTATAAATCACCCTTGCACAATAAGGGTAAAGATGTCATAAATTTAGCCAAACAGAGCATTTATATTCTTGGGCAAGAAAAGTGAAGAGGAGGAGGAGTACAAAGAAGAGGAAGAAGAGAAGGAAGAGGAGTAGACAATTCAAGCCTCTCACAATAGATCTAATTTTTCTATTATTCTAACTTGGATACAGTTTATAATATAAGCAAAATTTCAACATTTCAAATGACACCGACAACTTTCTGGAATCTAGGACACATAATGCATTGAACCCTCACCACTTCATTTTAGCTTCATGACATCAATCATTCTGTGCCCACATAGCCAGTTATTTCAACTTCTATCCTCTCATCTCTGACAACTACTAATATTTTTCACTATGGATTTATCATTAAAGGTGACAAAGTATACAGTCTTATATTTGGTTTCTTCTAGCCAGCATTCTGTCTTTAAGGTTCATACTAGGAGCACTGCCCAATACAGTCCAGTACATCCTTGTCCCTAGAGCTCACGGTTTCTGTCCCTTTATTTCTGGCATTTTCTGAACTTCAAGGAAGCCTTCTAATCACTCTGTTATGTTACTGTCCTTGTAGTGCACTGACCTTTTTCTTTTTGTATTTAATTACAGGCATCAGTTTCTATTTATTACAATTAACAATGAATTGAAATACTTTAATATTGTTCCCATTAACTATTAGTTTCTAACAGGACAAAAAAAATAGTGTGATTCTTCTTTTCTTTTTTGCATTTAATTTCTTCCCTCTGTGCAGGTGGCAAATAAAAATGTGGTAACGAGAATTACCTACTTATGTTCCTTCTCTTTTGAATTGTTTAATCAGATTTCAACAGAATACCAGAGGTAGGCATAGCATAGAGGATCTTCCTGTCTTATTCTCTGTTCTTTTAGCATGGAATCTTTTACAAGAAGTCCCCTACATCTGGTATCTTCCATATTGCCCAGAGTCTAACTACAGGTACTGGAAATACAAAAATCTGGGTGATAGTAATACTCTCCTTCTTCTATATATTTGTCTTCCTATATATTTACTGTTTGGTGCTTGGGTCTGTCTATATACCCATTGTACAATATAGCAATCAAAAAAAAAAAAAACAGATATATTAACAACCCAAATCCTTACTGTTTATTTAACATACAAAAGAGGAATTTGTTTCTTCTAGTTTAGAAAACTAGAAATTCACAATTATGTGTGTGCAATATTGGCTGTTTTGAAAAGCTTTAAGGAAAAGAATTGTTCTAAATTTTGGTCCTTGACTTGTAAGTTAAGACTTCATGGCCATGTTTCTTCACAAAACTTCCCTGTGTTCATGTTTCTGTGCCCATAGTTACAGGTTTAAATATTTATTTTATATTTTATGTGCATGGTTTTCTGTATGAGTTGATGTTTACCACATACAAATATTTATTTTATATTTTATGTGCATGTTTTTCTGTATGAGTTGATGTTTACCACATGCATACAGGAGAAGAAATACCAGGAAAAAAAGATGCTGGATCCCTTTGAACTATATTACTGACAGTTCTAAGCTACAGTGTGGTGCTGGGAACATAGTTTGGCTCCTCTCTAAAAGTAGCAACTATTCTTAAAAGCAGATCCATCTTTCCAGCCCTCACATTTCCATTTTTAATACATAACAATTTGTATGTATGTATGTATGTATGTATGTATGTATGTATGTATGTATGCATGTATGGTTACTACTGAAAGTTCCCATTAATTTGATAACCTTCAAATAAGGTCACACCCAGAGGTGATTCCACATAAAAATGTGAGGAAGTTTTCAATGAAGTATGGAAGTAGCTGGGGCTTATGGGAATTAGAAAATATTTTCAAAATTACCTATCTTCAAAACTAATTGCTCAAATCCTTGCTTATCTGATTGTTTCAAAAATGAAATAAAGTGAGAAGGTATAGACTTGGATAGATTGGGAGATGGGAGTGAGTAGAATTATGGAAACAATAGTCAGAATATATTGCATGAAAAACTATTTTCAATTAAAAAATTATAGGTGAAAATACAGCATACTGACATTAATATAAGACAAACCATCATGTCCAGACCACATTGTCCAAACTCGGGCATCCAGATTTTTGGTAAAGCTGTTCCATTGAATAGAGAACGTATTCTCAGTTATGCCAGATATTAGTAATGCAGAAACTAATCTCCCTGTTTTGTGCCCTTGGGGGAGTGGGATGGGGGAATCAGTAGTGGGGGCTAGGAGTATGAGAGGGAAAGGGAACTGGTATTGATATGTAAAATAAAATTCTTTCTAAAATAAATAAAAAATTTAGTCGTTCAGTCATAAAGCTGTGTGTGTGTGGGGGGGTGTATGTATGTATCACCATATAATTGAAATAAAAATAAATTCATTTTTCACTTTTTTATACAAGGGATATTTCTTTTAAAAGTAATAATTTAATAGAAATGAGTATCAGGAAAATTGTATCATGTCTTTTATATTCACTCATTCATATTTATTATAGTCAATTTTAATTCATCTTTTGTTTACCATCTAGCCTGAGCCATCAATTGTCTCATATCCAGAACTGACATTTATGTTGTATCAAAGCAATAATATACAGTAAAGTACAATGAGAATTTTCTAATTATATTTTACAGATCAATATGTTAAGCATCTTTGAGGACTAAAACAAGTATCAGAAGGAAGAGTAGAAAGTAAGTGGAGAAGCTAACATAAAAATGTTACTCTCCATTTAAAATTTAAAATCTAGTCAGAGGAATGAAGCCACCTAAAGTATGCTAACACATGCAGGGAAAAACATGTCCATAGGAGCATTAGAAGCAGTACAATCAGCATGCTGTAGATTGAGTCTGTAGATCGTAAGATGCTAAGTATTGGGAAAGTCACAACAGCAGCTAATCACAGAACATTTTATATAGAGCCCAATATGTCAGGGAATAGTCACAATTAATTTATGCAGAGTAAGAGGGGTGTTTTCTAGATAAAAAGTACACAAAAGCAGCAAGGCAAGACATATGGAGCCACTGAAAATTTTCGTGGAACCTAATGATATATGTCTGAAATGAATCCATGACATAATGTTACCATTTGGAACTACAAAAATTTAAAGGAACTCAAAATGAGCATAAGTGCTCATAGTTACATAAAATGTAGTATAAGTACTATTTATTGCTATAAAGATTATGTCCTCATTTGCTCATTATCTTATACATGCTTTACAAAGACTAAAAAGATTCTGTGTCTTAAACCCTCATCATAATGCTCCTGTGCTCATTTCAGGCACCTACAGACAATGTGACACAAATTTAGCATCAGAAAAAGCTCAGATGTCATTTAAATTAAGGAAATAAAATACAATTAATCTTATACTGTTAGTCAGTAATTATAAAGTGTATGTTAAGGAAATAGTGTAGTACATAATGAGAAAGAAAGGTAAGTGCAATTTTGACAGATCACCACCACCAAGAAATGCAGTTGGAGGAAAATTCAAGGCAGTGCGTTAAACAAGCAGGGGAGGTTTATGTGAGAGATGGTTTTGAAGTCAAAGGAGCATTTTTATAACAGAACACTTGACTAAGAAACTGGAAACTGATTCTCCTACTTGCTTCTAACACTAAGTAGCTAACCCAGCTTGTCATCTATTAAAGTTTATGAACCTTTTGCAATCATTTCCAATTCCATTTGTGGAGCCAATAAACTGAGTGTAATGTAAGAGGATGGATATTGTCTTCTGAGTTCGAAATTTAGAAATCAATCGACTCTAAAAGAGTTCTGAATATTAAATGATGTCTTTACTAAATAAGCATTTTTGGTTCAAATTGTTCTCTCTGGTGTGATCTGTATTGCTATTTTTACTTTCTTTTTATATCTACATGAGGTTTAAAATATATTCAAATAAGGAAAAGTATAAATTTGACCTTTTCTTTATTGCATTTGAATAGAAATTTCTCTTTATAACAGCTTTAATTTTAAAATAAAAGCTTATTGATCTAGTACAGAGACCAGCTTCTATCTAAGAAAGTATGTCTTTCAGTAATATTGTGGAAACATTTTGGGTAATATGAACTAGCAGCACTGATCCTTTTAAGGAAAGCCAAAGATAAATGTTGATATCACCATCATTCACTACTGTGCAGAAAAAACTGAAAAGGACCAGCTTTCTGAATGATGTGTGTTCTCTGCACCTAAATCTGAGTGTAATAATTCTTCACCTAGTTCTTTCCTTAAAGGCACCTCATCACATCTCATGACTATGACTTTAAATGAACTTAATTAATTAACTTTGAAGTTTGCAATTTGATGATGATCCCATATGTAAATAAGAATAACAATCTAAATTAATTTGTACGTTCCATAATAATTCAATGAAAATATATCTGATGGACTGCAAGCAGAATATGAGGTAGCAAAGATTTAACAAACTCAAAATTCAATAACTAATTCAAAACAATAACACAGTGCAAATGATGAAATAACTAATAAAACAGCAGTAGTTCTTCAAACTTTGGTAGTAACAGCAAACTCCTTTTGGCTGGTTTGAATGAAAATGGACCTCATAGGGTCATAGGGAATGGCACCATTAGGAGGTGTGGTCTTGCTGGAATATGTGTGGCCTTGTTGGAGTAAGTATGTCACTAGATATGGGCTTTGAGATTTCAGATACTCAGTATCACTTTCTCTTCCAGCTACCTGACAATCCACATATAGAACCCTCAGCTATCTCTCTAGCACTATGTGTGCTTGCATCTCACCATGCTTTCCCACCATGGTGATACTGGACCAAACATCTGAAACTGTAAGCCAGCCCTAATTAATTTTTTTTCCTTCACAGGAGTTGCCATGATCATGGTGTCTCATCACAGTACTAAAACCCTAACTAAGAGTTTGGTACCAGAAGTGAAGTATTGCTCTGGTAAGGCCTGGGTGTGCTTTTGATTGGAGAACTTTGGACTTTGAGTTAAATGCTTTAAGTGGCCATTATTGTGCCATACAAGTGGGAACATGGAAGACAGTGGTGCTGAGGGTGATTTAAACTGTTGGGATTAGACACAAAATTTTCAGAGGAGAATAATCTACTACTGTTGAGTCAATGGAAAAGGAGCAAGCTGAACAAGGCAAAATACAAAATATACAGTTTTTGGAGAAAAAAGGTGCTCCAGGAAGTATAAAGATTAAGGAAAAACCTGATGCTAATTGGAATAAAAGGAGTAGTGACCTCAGAGAAAGACTCCATCCAGCTAAGCTTCCAACTTGTGAAAAGGAATTAAACAAGAGTGAAAAGAAACTAAAGAGAATCTTAGGTCCAGGTATGGTTGTGTACATAGTTAATCCCAGTATTAGGAAGGCAGAGGCAGGAAGATCTCTGAGTTCAAAGCCAGTCTGGACTACAGATTGAGAATCAGGATAGCCAAGTTTATACAGAGAAGGAAACCATCAAAACCAGAAATCTAGTAAAACTGTACTTTAAGGGGCCCATGTTCCAGCCTCAGAAAGCAGGAAACCTTGGTAGCTTTGCACACATGAAAGGAGCTTTGGACTCTTCTGATTAGTAGTCAGATGCGTTATCCATTGCACCAGTGGTCCAGTGGTTTGAAGAGAAAACTGAACCTAAAGAAAGTCTAGAGAACTACAAGACCGACTCCAACTAATAATTTGAGCAACCATGGAAAGGCTAACATAAATGCCCTTCCCTGATAGTGAGATCATCAACTAAATTATCCACCATCATGGAGTCCTCATCTAGTACCTGTTGGAAACAGAAGCAAACACCCATAACCAAACACTGAGTCGAACTAGAATCCAGATGCAGAGAGAGGGGACAAGACCAGGTTGCAGAAACTCACAGAGACAGCTGACCTGAACAAGGAGGAGCTTGGGCCTCCCAGACTGATGGCTAGGAACCCAGCAAGGTACTGACTCAGATCCCCTGAATATGTGTCTCAGCTAGAAGGACTAAGCAGTCTGGGGGACCTCAGACAGTAGAAACAGGATCTATTTCTGGTGCACAAAAGGACCTTGGGGACACATCCCCCATGGAGGGATAACCCCTTAACCTAGAGACAGGAGAGAAGTCCTAGTCCCTACTTCAAATGACTTGACAGACTTACATGACCCAACCTGGATTGCATAGCCCTACAAGTGGAATGGGTGTGGGAGGATGGGAGAGGAGGGTGGCAGGGTACATGTTACAGGGGAAAGAGGGTAAGAGAGAGGAAGGGAAGGAGGGATGGAGGGTTGAGGGAGGAAGGGAGAGGAAACTGGGATCCACATGTAAAATTTTTAAATTATATTATTAAAAAAAAGAAGGAAAAAATGCTGCTGGATTAATTCAATATATATATATTTAAAATACGTTGACTTCAAAATTTAAGCCTAAGGACAAGTTACTGGGAAAAGGATTTCTAATTTGTTTCCACAGAAAATGAAAAGCTGTGGATCCCTTCCAGACTAATGTGGTTTGATCGAACAAAACCCCCTGAAGCAACGTCAATGGGACAATGCAGCCTTGCAGACCACTACAGCCAGGATTTCCACATCTTCTTAGGATTTCCCCATGACAGCGCCCCCTACCAGCAGGAAGCAGCTTAGAAAAAACGATGCCCAAATTCCCAAATATTGTTTATAAATGTTTGTTTTCATTTTTTAAAAAAGGCATGTATAATTATGTCCAGCATAAAATAAATAAATGTTTTAAAAAATGAGCTTTAGAGTCAAGAATACAAGCAGAGGTTATGGAATCTCCATAACAACGGAAATCCTCTCAGGCCAAGCATATATCATGAGTGTCCCTGCATGGAATTCTAGAGAGGCCTTTGCATGATGCTATGAAGATGAAGCCTGCATTGCCTTGGACCCAAAGATGCAACAATCATGGGAAACCAGCCTACAAAATCTTCTAACAGGGTATGGAAACAGCCAATTAAAAAAGTAGAATGTTACAGTTAAGAAAGCTGAAAAGAGTTTGAGTCAGACATGTAGATGCAGAATTTTGAATTTTCCCAGCTTGTTTTCAGTCTTGCTTTGGTCGGTCCAGTATTTAGTCACTGTGCTCCCTTTCCTTTCTTTTGGTTTGATTTTTTACAGAGTAACAGTTAAGAGATTGCCATAAGTCTCAGATTTTGGACTTTTAAATGAGGTGAAGAATATCATAGACTATGGGAACTTTTGAAGTTGAACTAAATACATTTCTACACTATGATATGGCTTAAAGCTTATGTGAGTCCAGGGATGGAATATAGTGATTTAAATGATAATGATTCCCATAGGCTCAAAAGGAGTGGCACAATTAGGAGTTATGGCCTTGGAGTAGGTATTGTCTTGTTGAATGAAGTATGTCATTAGGTCTGAACTTGAGGTTTCAGAAGCTCAAGCCAGTCCCAGTGGCTCACTCTTCCTGTTGCCTGCTGATCTGAATTTAAAACTCTCAGCTACCTTTCTATCATTATATCTGCCTTCATGTTGTCACGGTTCCTACCATGATAATAATGTACTAAATCTCTGAACCAGCCCCAATTAAATGTTTTCTTTCATAAGATTTGCCTTGGTCATGATATTCCATTATATCAATAAATCCCTCTAACTAAGATACTACTATTATGTTCAGATTTTAATCAAACATAAAAGTTACCAATAAGGAAAAGTTGTTTTAGTGGAGAAAATTCTATAGCATTGTAAAACAAATGGATATAGACTTTGAACCACATGAGCTTCAGCAATCAAATACACATAAATGTCTTTTATGAGAATTATCTACTGGTAATTATACAATTTCACTAAGTAAAGTAGAATGTCTGTTATGTTCTAGTTTAGCTTGTCATTTCAGATTATACAAGACCACAAAAATCATTCAGAGGAGTGACTTTAGTAGGATGGTAGCATTGGTGGTTTCCTTAAACACTTCAGCATTATTGGTAGGGGTTATCCACGAGCAATTATGTGCATGTGTGAGCTCCAGATAGAACATGACTATGGAGGAACATTTTGAAATCAAGTGGCAGACCTGACATTATTATCCCAGTTACAGACTTTGGAAGAACTCCATATCCATGCAAATGTGCATCTAATCCTCTGCCCTTGGTGCTGACACCAGCACTGTCTGTCATCAAAGTATCTGAGAGGATTTATAGCTTGTCATCCCTTGGGGTAAAGTCCAATTGACCTCAGTTCTAACTGTGGAACCTGAAGTGTCCTCTTTCCCAGATGGTCTTGTCTCTCATGGGAAACATTAATACATATACACATGCATGTCTTCCAGACCAAGAAAGACAAATGAATGTTCTCTCATATGTGGATCCTAGTTTCAAATGTGTATGTTTACTCTGGAGTATCTATAAAAACTAAGAAATTTGAAAAGAGACATGGAAGTAGGGAATGTTATAATATAAATGGTATAAAATAGGGAAAGAGATTAATGGGGTGGTGTTTAAGTAGGGAGGAAATACAAGACTAAACCAGAAAAGGTGCTAAAGGGAAGGTACAACAAACAGTAAGAATGTTTGTAAAGCCATATGGAAACATATATATATATATATATATATATATTATATTAGTTTAATTTATCATATATATATATATTGACCATAGTCCTAACCTCCTAATCCTATTCCTTATCCTAAATCTCCATTTCTCTCTCATATATATATATATATATATATATATATATATATATTGTGTGTGTGTGTGTGTGTGTGTGTGTGTGGATAGATAGATAGATAGATAGATAGATAGATAGATAGATAGATAGATAGTCCAGTTTTAAACTGGACTACTTTATCTACTTTATACAGAGGAATAATGCTTCTCCCAAAACTGTACATTATCAAAGATAGTGTTCAAAAGTGGGACTTTTACCTCTGAATATTGGTCCCAGAGACCTCTAAAGCAATACAGAATATTTCTTCCACTAGAGCTAAATGTTAATGTCCTATTCCTGCAGGCATTGTATATGTTTATTAGAAGACATGAGGAAATCAAGCTGGTACTCATTTACAAGATTCCTCCATGCTGGGTACCTTTTCCATTGCCAGTGAGTACAATATAAGCTAGCTTTGAGATGGAAATATATTAACTGTTTAATTAATGTGCAAACCCAGAGCACTACAAATCATGGCTGAAATAAGAAGATATGCCCAATTTGTGCAACAATGGCAATGAAGTTATAGGGGTAAATTATAGCTTTCTGATTGGATTTAAAGCATGCTCTGCAGAGAACTCATGGCAAAAACCCATGACTTTGTATTCTTATTTTAACAAAATGACATAGCATCAAACTCACACATCAGATACTAAACGACAGGTTATAAACAGCTGCTCAATATGTAGAAAAAAGGTGACCATGGATTGTTTATCCCTAAATTTGATATCAATATTAAACTCTTTTCCTCATTTCTAAAGTATAACAGAAGAGGGAGTGGAAGTAGTAAAAGATGCAAAACATGAAGAAAATTTTGACCATTACACACGCTGAACTAAGAACATAGTTGGGGCTGTCTCTACAAAAGACTACACAACAAAATCAAGCCAGTCAACATTCAGTGTGGTTTTAGAATGATTTAATGATGCCCTAAAGCTATCAAAATTGTTATTGGCAACTCATTGCTGTTGGAGTAGGAAATGTGAGCTTTTCCAGGAGTGTGGTCCCTGGTGTGTTGCCCATGTTTCAATGGATCATGCTACATGCATGAACATGTGCATGCTATCTATGTGAGTTATTAAAGAAGAAGTAGAAGAGAAAAAGGAGGAGGATAATGTAAAGTTGGTATGGATACAGAGAGGAGGGGGCTAGGAAAGAAAGAGGAGGAAACAAGAAATAAAGCTTGAAATGCATTGTGTATTTGTGTGTGACTCTCAACAACAATTTTATTTTATTTTTTTAAAAAAATGTCAAACACACAAGCATAACACTGAAATGAACACAAAAAAAGCCATGGGAACTCAGAGTCAAAATATTAAGACATGCTTACATACCTCATGTTAAGCTAACTACAAGTAAATTTTTTGTTACTCCTCTGACTTACAACTGAACAGAGATGTGCTGAGATCAAATACAGGCACACTTATGAGATCTTTGGAGTAGTTCTCAGCTTGCTAGTAATAGGGATACTCTTCATTCTCACATTAGTGCTATTAATCATCCTAGGATACAAATAACCTCTACAGGAGAGCCATCATCAGATGTTTAGGATCTGCCATATCTCTGCCCAAAGAGAGATTCATATGCTTCATTTAACAAACAGAAAAGGAGGAGATGTTAGTGGCCCTGTCAAAAGAGCAGCAAGTGGCACTTTAACTTCATGAGTTTGGCCCTCCAGAATGCAAGGCACTAATGGGTGAATTTCAGATAAGAAGGTCCTGAGGGCATCAATTCCAGAATGTCTCTTGCTACATATTTGCTACTGTCAGTTTTTTCCTCTGGTATGGGTGTGGGAAGATCCCCACTTCTTTTAATGCAGTGTGATTATCTCATGGAAATATCCTTTTCTACTGGGCATTTTTATCTGTGGGTTATTATGAAGATGATCTCTTAAGCAGTAGTGTTAACTGAAGTAATGATTTTATTCAATAATAGTATTAGTTTAAATGTAATTTTGATAATTAATGGTTTTGTAACAAACGTAGTAAAGGATTATGATAGGAGCCAGTTTACTGGGAAAATTAATATAGATAAAGGTAGGATATAGTCTTGACCCTGCTGCTGATAAAGCAGGGGGAGTAATTCGGGTAATAAGATTCTGGGACACAATACAGGCTGATTGAGGTTTATTCGGGGAGAATTCACTGACACTGCCAGTTCAACTGCCCTTTCCCTCTGCTCCAGGAATCTCCTCCGATCCTCCCTGTCTCCAATCAGGACGTGCATCTGGGTCAGGACCCAGACTAGACTCCAATGGTCTAGACTCCTGTCCCCATGCCCCAATGGGAGTGTGTTATGAGTAGGTTTTTCCCGCCGCTGGTCGCAGGAAAATGATGAGGAAAAAACAAACAAAAAACAAACAAACAAACAAAAAACCCTACCCTACCAACCAAGATACTATACGCAGCTAAATCCTCTAAGAAATAAAAAAATAAAGGCAGATATTTTCTACAGAAGAAAATTTTGAGGAAATTTCTAAACATGGTCAATAAGCAGGAAAATAGAAGAAATTACCATGATAATAATAATCTTGCATAATGAAAATAACAATAACAAATTACAAAGGCAAGTTAAAATTGAAAATATTTGCAAGAGATAAAATTGATTGTGGTAAATATCTTAAGCATTTAAGGTACCATTAAGCTCAAGGGGAAAATATGGCACAATTTTAAAAACAAGCAAAAAAGAACCTGACTAGATATTTGTCCCAATGATAAGAGTTCCAGATCACCATACACTGATAAAACCTATGACAGGACTACATTAAGATGTGGTTTGTTAGTGTTTTCAAAATGACAGAAGATAACATCAAGAAGATGTACAGAATCAGCGAACTTAATTGTGGGAGCTATAAATTGTTACTCAGAAATTTAAAATAGACCCCACTATCAGTATTCTTGGGATCACAAGGAACAAAATCAGAATGTCAAAGGGTAATTTGTACTCCAGTGTTCGTTCATTGCAGCAGCATCCCAGAAGTCATGATTGAAAGCAACAGAAATGGAGAAAAAACAATTCTGAGTTATGTTATAAAATAAAGGTTGAGGATCATATTATCCTACAAACAAAAGATTGCATAAAGTATTCTCATTTCAAGATAAAATGAATTTAACATTTTCATAGGATGCCTTGAGAATTCTGTGTAAAGGTGTGTGTGTGTGTGTGTGTGTGTGTGTGTGTGTGTGTGTGTGTGCATGTGTGTGATTTTTGGAATTCACTAAACACAAAAAGAAAATGAAGTACAACCTTACTTCCACATCTTATCTTAGATGTCCAACCTCAGAGTATAAGAGTCATTGCTCCAATATGAGGAGTAGGTGGAGATAGTAAAAAGACTCACTTTTCCATACAAAATACATATGTTTTGGAGAGCTAATATACTGCGGTGACTCCTTAGTAATGCTGTAGGTTCAGACTTGATAATATTTTGAATAGTCTTATCATGGTGTTGAATAGTTTTATGCCAACTTGACACAAGCTAGAGTCATTTCAGAAGCAGGAACCTTAATTGAGAAAATGCCCTCATTAGACTGGCCTGTGGGCAGCCTGGGGTGCATTGTTGTGATTGATTATTGATATGGACTTAAGTTTAGTGCATGGGGATAGATATGTATCTATCTGCTATCTTCTACATGTCAACATCCAGTTATACCATTTGTTGAGGATGCTTTCTTTTTCCATTGTATAATTTTAGCCTCTTTGTCAAAAATCAGGTGTTAATAGGTGTGAGGATTTATGTCTGGATCTTCAATTCAATTCCATTAATACACCCATCTGAGATCAGGGGTGGTGATACATCCAGGAGTTCCTTTATTGTACAGGGTTGTTTTGGATATCCTGAGTTTTTTGTTTTTCTATATAAAGTTGAATATTGTTCTTTCAAGATCTGTGAAGAATTGTGCTGGGATTCTGATGAGGATTGCATTGACTCTGTAGATTGCTTTAGGTCAGATTGTCATTTTTACTATGTTGATCCTACCTATCCAAGAGAATGAGAGATCTTTCCATTTTTGGATGCCTTCTTTACATAGGGCAGTCCAACTGCAAAGTCACTCCTGAGTAGTTAGGCTAGGGTTCCAAAAAAAAAAAAAAGAAAAAGAAAAAAAGCAAGCTTAGCAAACAGTGGGGATCAAACTAACAAGCAGTACCCCCTTCATGACCTCTGCTTCAGTTCCTCAATCCAGTCCCTGGCTCATTTGAGTTCCTGTGCTGAATTCCCTCAGTGAGGGTTGTTTTCCAGAAAGGTAAGTGAAAGAAACCCTTTCCTCCAAGTAGCTTTTGGTCATGGTGTTTTGTCACAGCCACAGGAACCCTACGACAACACACAAAATATAATAACTGAAAGCTAACAGCTGTATTAATGAACTTAATTATGACCATTTTAGTATGTGCATACATATATCAATTTTCACGTTTAACACTGCATATGCAAGGAATTTTCATTTTGTCAAATACTGTTTAAAGCTGGAAAAAGACAAATAAATATTAAACAAGAAACTTCACAATGTTTTTGGCACATTGTGAAAAGTTATTTGCTGCTGTAAGTGATTTACTCCATTAAACATGGAAATATAAAACATTATGGTAATTATTGAATTTTGTGGATAGTGACAGAGTATTTTACTTTATTAGGATGGAAATAAAGCCGCCATTCTCATTAATCAAGAGAACCATAAGAAGAAAGGTCAGATAATCTAAGAATGCCACTTAAAAATAGAGAAATTAGCCTGACGTTGGTGGCCCACACCTTTAATCCCAGCACTCGAGAGACAGAGGCAGGAGGATCTCTGTGAGATCAAGGTTTTGGTCTACAGAGCTAGTTCCAGGACATGCTCCAAAGCAATACAAAAAACCAAATAAATGAGTGAATGAAAGAAAGAAAGAAAGAAAGAAAGAAAGAAAGAAAGAATTCGATGTATCTCACACTCACACCTGGGATTCCAGCATGCAGAGGATGAAGCAGGAGGATTTTCATGAGTTTGAGGCAAGCCTGAATCATATAGAATGTATCACGCCAAAGGGAATACAGAGAGAAACTCATGTAAATCAAACAACCAATGAACAAAACAAAACCCAACGAAAACAATAAAATGTGAGCAAATCTAGAAGAGTAGAAAAGGCAATTTATTGTTCTTATAAAATGAAAATTGAGAAAGATATGAAAGTTGAAACAAGAGACTGAATATGGTGTCTAATTTCATAGTAATGAAGAATTTAAAATCCCAAAGGACCTACTGAAGGTGATATTTAGAATGGCAGAATTTATGAGAAATCTCATTCCTCTGATTCTTTAGGCTTTACATTTGCATAGATTCACAAAACCATAAAATTTCTACTATAACAAAACCTTTTGTTGGTTCAGGAGATGTGACCTGTACCTAAATTTAGTTAGGAATGTCAGAAATGCTCTGTGTGGTAATTACATAGTGAGTCTAAATCAAACAATCACTTTCTAATCATTAGAATGATCACAGTAATTTGAAAGGTGAACACAGCAAGACTGATGTTAACACAAAATTGTTGATATCAAAAACTGAAATTAATACTGGATCATTTCCATCATTAATCAGGAAATAAATCTATGTTGTAAGAGGATTTTCTGAGAGCAGCTAATAACTGCTATCACACTTTTCTGAATCCATAAACCAAATATAGAGAGTGACTGATATTAGAAGTCTGAAAGTGACAGCTCCCTCATGAATATCACCAAATCATGTGACCTCCGCAGTATTAGGACTTGAAGGAAAATTATCTTATCATGAAATAATTCAGCAGTCAGCTTGATGAGTTCAGTGCAGTGCAGATGTACAGATATCTATGTCAACTTGATCCTCTGCCATTATCAGCATGCTTAGAGTTTCTAAAAAAAAAAAAAAAAAACAAGAAAAAAATCAAATTTAACAATTAGTTTTGTAAATGGTAAAACTCACATTTAAAAATCAGTAAGGGATAAGAAAGCTAAGTCTTTAAATCTTAATTCCAGTGATATCAGGTTGGCCCAAGTCAGCCTTTATTTAAATTTCTTCTATCAAATACTTCCTGACAGTGACATTCCAGTCTCTCTTGAGAGAAACATACACATGGAAAAGTATTGAAATCGTGTAGGATTTTCTTCTTTTGATATGCCAGATCATTAAATCAAAATTAATTCATTCACTATGAGTTTTAATCAATATACTACTCTACCAAGCAGAAGAGAATTAAATCTTCCTGTCATATGAGTCAGTGTTCAAGCCCAACATAGTATCTTCTTCACTAGGAGCTGAGAGCTACTGTCAAAGTAAAGTGAGAGGCAGGTTGGCCAAAGAATTAAAAAACAAACATGCTCATTTATCTAACAGATATAGTATATAGCTGATTAGTGCTTAAAGATGTGCATATAAGTGTAAAAAAAAAACCTCAATATGTGTACACATGAAACAGTTCATAGCTGCAGTATTTTAAAAATGAAATGAAATAACTAAATGTTTATGAGTATTCTATATGTTCACATGTTGTTGTACTATGCAGCTTAGTTAACTAGATAAGTTAACTGATGTACAGTTAGTCAAAATGTATGCACCTATGTAATATGTGAATATGTGCATTGTGTACCATGTATAAACACAAAAGGTACATCATATTCACACATTTTTAAATGAATGTACATCTTCATTTATGGTAAATAGTGTTTCAGTGCTAACTATAGTTTGAACTCACTCCAGTCAGTGTCCCATTGCAATAAACTGGAGTCACTGAAAGGACTTAAGTTGTATTACAAAGTAGAAAGAATATTTCCTTTCCTAGGATTCAAAAGGAGAGATGGTCCAGGCTCTAAGACTCAGAAAATCAGAGGGAAAAAAATTCTAGTAGATCCTAATTACTAACCCAAAAGGACAACAAGGAAGGCAGCTTTATCCCCTTCCTCACAGTACCTTATTAAACAATTTATATTGGTTGAGAAATTTTCTTTTCTGCTAATTCATTGATAATTTAATCACATTTTAATATTATGTTATTTTTCTTATTAACTATTCATGTTTCTTATTGCTGGGTTATGTTTCTCTTCTCTAGCAGGTAGAAGTAATGACAGCATCAAATTTTTTCATCTATGTGCATTCTTTTACATTAAGTTTTCTAAAGAGTACAGAAAGTTTGGAAATTCTGTGAAGTACCAATGAAAGCACTTTGCAAAGTCAGGAAGCTGACATAAACTGGGATAAATGATAGACCTATTGAATAAAAGAGGATGCTAAAGCTATTTCTCATTTCATGATTTTATGATTGTGTTTCCTAGTTCTTACAGTATTCACACAGACCTTACAAATCAATTTATTTCTCAAAATGAGCTTCTCTTTGCCATATATCAAAAGACTTATTGACCTATGTGGTCTCAATTCCCAGATTATTCTAAATACTACTGCTGGGGGATAAGCATTGTCTCATAAATGCCATTTTCAAGCCAGAATCATTTTGACACAGTCATAGCCCAAATACTATTCCCAACCCCTCATATGCTAAAAGATAATATTTTCAGCTGGTCAGAGGGATTAACAAAATAGAAATAGTGTGAGAAAAATGAGCATGGAGTTCAGTTACATTATTTTATTCTGCTTGACATGGGAGAATACCCATCCAACAATTACTTATTTCATTACACAGTATTACCACAACAGAATTATGTGGGGATTTTATAGCATCCCACCAATTTAAAAATACCAGAGCCCTAGTCAATTGACCAGGAGCAGTTACTGTCATAATAAATCTAATAACATTTATTTTTACATAATAAGAATATATCTGTATATTACATCCAAAAGAAAGTCAATCATCTATCTCTTCAGTATATCAGATCCTAAAGTCATGAACATATGTTAAGACCAAATTACTAGTATAACGTATTGCAGTAAAAAAAAATCTCAACAAACTTTCAAAATATTTTTCTTCAAGTACAAGTACAGTTTGTTCATCACAATTTACCAATTTTAATGAATATTTAAAGTTTAACAGAAAATATGTTTTTCTACTAATGATATTGAAATGAAATTTTAATTTCTAAATTATTGAAATGACTAAATTAATAAAGCATTTGTTTGGAAGTCATATGAGAAAAACTGATACCAAGATACAATTCTGAAAGCTGTCTTTTATTTTTGATTACATAATGATGTGAGGATTAGGGACAGTATTACAATTCATTATTACAATTAATACAATTCAGTATTACATTCAACTCAAAACTTAAATGAATTTCCCCAGTTAATAAAGAATGTTTAAAGACCTCTATTGCATTTACCTAGGTGATGTCATATGAATCAACTGAAAAATAAAAAGCTGAGGGTACTTGATTATGTTTTCCATATTGATAATATATAGTTCTTAGTAATAGTTTGATTATACACTCTAACACTCACTCTTGGAATTTAACTGTCCCCTCATGCATTGGCAGGTAGATACTGAAAAAGCAGTTACAACATGGGATCCCTACCATTGTGAATGTACTAATGTGATCATCATGAAAGTGATTAGTTGAAGAAGGAACTCTGCTATGAAAGTGAATGCACACATGACCATCACATATTTTATAAAACTTTTATAAATCACCACCCTATGATGTCTCTGCTATGCTACTATGCAGCTGAAAGCCCTCAGAAGATAAGACCTTTGACCTTGTACTCATCTTCTAGTACTGGGACTCATGGATTTCCTTCACAGATTTCTTACTCTGTGGTATTTTGTTACAGTAGCAGCAAAAGACCAAGGTATGTTCTATGTCTTGCTGGCTTACAATAACACTTTTTCAGTCTCTCATCAATGGATAAATGTATTCTCTATCACTGAAACTGAGTGGCCACTATGATTGAAATAGTCAACAGATTCAGGCAGCATGACATTCTTAGAAATCCATACTTGGATTTAAAAGTACTATAAGTCTCTATTTTATGCCCCTTGAAACATTTATTTGTGGGGTAATCTGCTTTAGACATCAACATCATGACAGGACAAAACTAAGTCACATGAAGAGGTCAGTTGTGTACATTTCTGTTAAGACTCTTTGCTTACAGCTGACAGGTAGCGATATCTGCCAGCATGTGGGTGAACAATTCATCCAGAAGAAATTTCAGAGACTCCTGCCATCGCTACAAAGTAGGTGCTCCCTAAAGAACACTAAATGAATCACATAGAAGGGAACTCAGTCTACATAAACTATTGTCAATTACATGGAAAGGTGGTGAGTTTCAGCGCACCTTGTTACATGTCAGTACATAATGAGATCATGATGTAACTGTCACCTTCCCCATCAGGTAACACACCCCTTTTATGACTTATGTATTAGGTATAGGTGTAGGTATAGGTGTAATTGAAGTCATTGCAGCATCATCTAAGATTGGAAATGCTATATTTAATATTAATTTAATATTTAATATATTTAATATTAATTATTAGTATTAAAACTGGATGCTATTCCATTGAGAATAATTTTATCATAAACTGTAGATGATGTATTGCTAGATAAGTACACTGAAGAATTGTTAATTTTGAAATTGACCCACCCATAATTCATTTTACTTTTTTCCAAAGTCATTCATTCCTTTGGAAAAATGAAGGTTGACTTGTGATTTAAGATCTTTTTATTACTTCAAGTAGCCTTCTATATAAGAATTTAAACCTCAAAACAACTGCCCTTAGAGAGGGTTTTGCTTTGTCTTTCACTAGACACAAAGGAGGGAAAAGAAAACTCATTAACTGCAGTCCTTCCATTCTCCTATTTACAGTAGCAACCACAGGTGACATCTTATAAGTAATATATTCCAGTTTACTATCAGTGGTAGCCACACCTTGTGAAAGCAGTGTCTCCCCTCAGTGAGTGACTATTCTGCTTCTCCTGGTGGTGATGTCATTTTGGAACAAGTCACAGTTGCAAATACTCTGACTGCAATAAACATCACCTCCTTTAGCCCTTTCTATTAATATGCCCTTAGAACAGAATCTTTTAGATTTGGTCGCACTAGAATCACCTAGGGAAACTCTGTAAATCCTGACTCTTGGGGGCAGGGGGTGTCTTTGGTCAACTTAGTGTGAATCTCTAGAAGTAGAGGCAAGGTATTAGTGTTTTTTGTTTATTTATTTATTTTTATTTTTGTCACTAAGGAGAAACCATGGAGCTAATACATATTTTTTAAGGTTCTTAATAAATTATCCAAGGGGATTCTTCCATATCCACAACTGTGAAGGACAAGGACTATGGGCTAATAAAATTTAATCTCAAGACTCAAAAATGTTAAGAATTAACTGGAAGGAAGTAGAAAGGTTGAAATGGAGTGGTCATGAAATTAGACAGTTTAAAAGAAGTGGCCCCATTAACTGTATAACTAGAGCACTAAAAGGAAACTGTCAAAAGACTCTCTGGCGTCTCTATCAAACAAAGGTAAATATATTTTTAGAAGATGAATGAAAAGTCAAGCACAATATAGGCTAGAAAATTCTGTCTTTTTGAGTTCATGAACTTGAGTGTAGGTGGATTAAGCAATTAAAGACTTCTGGTTTGCATAAAAATCTCAAGAAAAGGTGCATAAACCTGTATTTTTATTGTTTGTTATTACATAGATGTTTTTATTCTCCATTTTTAAAACTTGTTTTACTTATGTACTTTTTCAAACTTTATATTTTTAAATGAAAAATCAAAACATGTTAAATAGACTGTGGTAGACAAAAATAAAACTACTTGTAAATGTACAAGGATTTTAATAACTTTCTTGGATTTTCCATGGCTATGATAATATTCTGACCCAGTGCAACTTGGAGAGAAAAGGATTTATTGGGTTATATATTCAGGTAACAGTCTACTGAAGGCAAGAACTCAAGCACAGAAGGAATCTTCAGGCAAGAACTGAAACAGAAGATGTGGAGGGGATTTAGCTTATTGGCTTGCTCCTCACCAATTTCTCAGTTTGCTTACACAACCCAGAACCACCTACTGGCAGGGAATGTGTCACACAACCCATGGGAACTGGAATCTTCCACATTAATCATTAATAAAAAAGAATGCCCCACATACTTTCCTACAAACCTGTCTGATGGAGGCATTTTCTCAAATGCGATTCTGGGGTACAGAACTAAATAAAGAATTCTCAATAGAGAAACCAAAATGCCTGAATGACACTTAAGAAAGTGCTAAATATCCATAGCCATCAGGGAAATACAAATCAAAATAACTTTGAGATACTATCTTGCATCAGTCAGAATGGCTAAAATAAAAAATACCAATGACTTTATATTGGACAGGATGTGGAGAAAGGGGAACTCCACTGCTGCTGGGAGTGCAAATTCATACAGACACTTGGGAAATAAGTATGGTGTTTCCTCAGGAAAATGGGAATCAATCAGTTTACCAGAAGTTCCAACAATTCTATGTTTAGGCATGTACACAAAAGGTGCACAATCATACAAGGACATCCATTCAGCTATGTTCATAGCAGCATTATTTGTAATAGCCAGAACCTGGAAGCAACTTAAATGTCCCTCAACTGAATAATGAGTAAAGAAAGTGTGGGTTATTTACACAATGGAGTACTACTCAGCAGAAAAACAAAACAAAACAAAAACCAAACAAAACCAATGAAATCTTGAAATTTGAAGGCAAATGGATGGAACTAGAAGAAACCATCCTGAGTGAGGTAACCCTGACACAAAAAGACAAACATAGTCTGCACTCACTCATATATGGATTTTAGAAATAGAGCAAAGGATGACCCACCTACAATCCACACTGCCAGAAAAGCTTGGAAACAAAGAGGACCTTAAGAGAGACATATGGGATCACCCTGAAATGGGGAAAGGTACAACATCACCTGAGCAAATTGGAAGCCTGAGGGAGGAGAGAGGGAGCTAGGAGAAAGAGAGGGAGAAAGGAGGAGGAAGAAGAGGACATGAGGGAGCAGGATGTTTGAGTCAGTGAAAGAAAGAGGAGAGCAAGAAAAGAGATACTGTAACAGATGGAGTCATTATAGGTTTTAAGAGAAATCCGGCACTAGGGAAATATCCAGAGATCTACCAGGTGACCCCAACTAACAATCTAAGCAATAGTGGAGAAGCTACCTTAAATGTCCTTCCCCTATAATGATATTAAAGACTACCTGCGCCATTCTAGAGCCTTCATCCAGTAGCTGATGGAAGTAGAAGCAGACACCTACAGCTGAACACTGAGCTGAACTCTTGGAATCCAGTTGCAGAGAGGGAAGAGTGATGAGCAAAGGGGGTCAAGACCAGGCTGGAGAAACTCACAGAAACTGCTAACCTGAACAAGGGGAAGTCATGGACCCCAGTGTGATAGTTGGGAAACCAGCATAGGACCACCCAGATCCCCTGAACTTTGGTGTTAGTTAGTAGACCTGAGCAATCTGTGGGGCTCTGGTAGTGGATCAGTATTTATCCATTGTATACGAATGGACTTTGGGAGCCCATTACACATAGAGGGATATTCGCTCAGCCTACACACATGGGGAAGGGCCTGGGCCCTGCTCCAAATGATATGACAGACTTTGAAGATTCCCCCATGGAAGGTCTCACCCTCCCTGGGGAGCAGACAGGAAATGGAATATGGGTTGGGAGGGGGGCAGGTGAGAATGCGAGGGTGAGGGAACTTGGATTAACATGTAAAACAAGCTTATTTCAAATTTAAAATAAAATAATATTACTAAAAAAGGAATAAAACAGAAGGTAATAAAAATTAGATATTATGAAACATATTAACCAATCTCAACAATGCAGCATTTAAACCACAAGCCTGACTAAAACTTCATACATCTCAAAGTTTCAGGTATTGCATAATTTAAATTGCCAGAAACTTGTTGAGAATAATTTTTCACTATCATTTCAATCCTCCCAAAGCCTTTGCCCAATCTGCCCCATAACTAATGCTGTGAACTTGAGAACCTGCTCCATGTCCAGGCCCAAGCAGTTTTCAAATGCTCGTAGATACTTTTTAAGAGAGAGAGAGAGAGAGAGAGAGAGAGAGAGAGAGAGAGAGAGAGAGAGAGAGAGAGAGAGAGAGAGAAACCTAGAAACAAGTCAAGTATTCTCAGAATAGAGGTTCATTCATTTTATGTTGTGTATTCTGTGGTGTCATCATTCACAGTGAATCATTCACAGCGATAAAGGGAACACATCTTTACTTCACAAGTCCGTCTGAGAGGGGAAGTTTCCGTGTAAAATACAAGTGGCACAAGAATGTGAACACAAATTGAAGAACCCTGAGATCTAAAACAACTAAAAGGTAATTACATGTATGGGCAAATGCATGTGTGTTGTTTAAACCTAAAATCTGCAGTTGAGGAAGATTAAGGGAGCCATTGTTCTACACATACACAGGAAGGAATGTGAAGGGAGGCTGCAAAGAGAGCTCAAACACACTCATTGGTCATACATACTGTTGATTTATTATGACTTATGTGCTAAATATCTTTCTATAAGACAATTATATTATTTAAAGATAAATTACATTCTTGTTAAGGAAATTATAGCAGTAAAGAGGAATGAGAAGAAGAAGCTGGGCTGAAGACATGGCTCAGCCATTATGGCTAGGCTCACAACCAAAAATATAAGAGAAGATGCAGATTTGAACACATGGCTTAGATTGAATATTTTAGACTTGGCCATTTATCATACATGAGGAGTAGAGAGGAAAATACAGAATTATAATGTTTGGGTCTTGTTCACTGTGAACAAGAGAATGTATAGGGGATTTTTGATATTTGATCAGTGGATTGAAATTTGCTGAAGGGACTTATAAGGTGTGGATTGGAAGTCTTCCTGCCATATGAATAAGTTACCAAACAGCATGGAAAAAAAAAAGGACGAAAGGAAGAGGAAAAATGAGTAGAACAAGAAGAAAAGGAATAAAGGAATAAGCAAAGCCAGGAGATCTGCATTCTTCATTGCATCACAGTCTAACTACAACACATTCCTCTTTGTGTGGGTTAGGTTCCTACTTAATAAACTCCTGACTTGGGGTTTGTTTGTTTAGTTGTTTGGTTGTTCCTATATGAAACTGAACCACACTGTTTCCTATTACATTTTTTTTCTTATTTTTTATTTTACATATTGATCACAGTTCCTTCTCCCTACCATCCTCCCATGCCCCCCTCCTGTCCCATTCCCCACCCACTCCATAGGGAGGGTGAGGCCTTCCAGGAGAGATCATCAAAATCTGTCAAGTCATTTGGGGTAGAGACTAGGCCCTCCCTCTTGTCTCTAGGCTAAGAGAGTATCCCTCAATGGGGAATGTGCTCCCAAAGAAAGTCCTTTCTACACCAGGGATACATCCTGGTTCCACTGTGAAAGGTCCCATAGACTACCCAGGCCTTCTAACTGAGACCCATGCTCAGGGTGCCTGGGTTGTTCCTATGCTGGTTCCCAGCTGTCAGACTGGAGTTCATGAGCTCCCCCTTGTTCAGGTCAGCTGTCTCTGTGGGTTTCGGCAGCTTGGGCTTGACCACTTTGCTCATTGCTCCTCACTGTCTGCAACTGAATTCCAGGAATTCAGCTCAGTGTTTAGCTGTGGGTGTCTGCTTCTTTTTCTATCAGCTACTGGATAATGGCTGGTGGGAGTGTCTCCTACTACTTTTAGCCAGAGTTTTAACTCGTATAACTACCTAATATATTAATCATGATCACATGTCCCAAAGATATTCCACCTGGAAACATTGTAGATCAGAATGGAGAAGAACAAATTAGGAGAAGAGCATATCTAAAAGCAGAACCTCAATGCCAGCATTGCTCTCAAGAAAGTTTGAGAAATAAGGACTAAGGCAGAAGAGTCTATTAATAGTTACAAACTGCAAATCATTGAAAAGATCAGAGAACTTCATCTATGCAATACATTATGATAATTTGCATCCTGATCAAAGACTACAAAAAATACTGTTCTCTCAAAAGAATACCTGCTACATTTAAATTCATACACATCCACTATTGATATCATGTCTGTTCCTAGTTACAGAGCAGAAAAGCATGAAATAATATTTGCACCTGTGAAATAAAAGTCCATTGATAGGCCTTAATGTCTCATTGATTGGAGAACATTTATTTTTTTAAGATGACTGAAGTAAAAGAAAAGAACACAAATGTAATAAGAAATAATGCCTAATATCTAAAACTTTTTAACCAGTTTAAAATGTAAGGGGGAAACACTGAACTAAAAAGCAAAGCCAAACCACTACAGAATTTACTACAGAAAAGTGGGTTCTAACCACACCCAAGGGTACATGTGACATTATAAGGGTAAGGCCAATGCGAGTTTGTGTTGAGAATACAGTACTCCCTGTTTCTGAAGAAAACCTTGCTGAAGGTGGAAAAATAAGAAAATTTGATGAAGTTAGCATGGTAGTTTATGTCTGTAAACACAGCACTTGGGAATCAAATGTAGGACTAATTTTAGGACAGTATGGAGGTACAAGGTGGCACATTGTTGAATGCTAAAGCATACAGATAAATAAATAACAAACAAACAAACAAATAAATAAATTGTTTTGCTTATATTTTCTCTATAAAAGAACTGTTACTATGATCTATTTTGTAATATTTTAAATAGTTGATTCATATGGCATATAGAATAACTACAATTATGCTATTTGCTGTCTTTTAAAATTGTCAGTAAAAGACAACATTCAGAGCCAGATGGTAGTGGCACATGCCTTTAATCCAAGCACTGGGGAGGCAGAGGCAGGCAGACCTCTGTGAGTTCAAGGTCAGCCTGTTGTATAGAGTGAATACCAGGATAGGCTCCAAAGCTACAATGAGAAACCCTGCCTCAAAAATAAAAACAAACAAAAAAGCCAACATTCATGTTTGCATCTATAAAATGTCATTTGAAATTTCTCATCCTTTTTGATATTTTCATGTGGTCCAGTGAACCAAACCCAGGTTCTTCTCAAGACCATCAAAGGCTCTTAACCACTAAGCCTTCTTTTCAGCCATACTGATTAATATTCTCACCTCCTAATTAGTTTAGTGTTTATTGAGTATACAGAACAATTAGTGAATAAACAAACATATGAGCTAATGAATGAATGAAGTTAATGAGAAACCCCTTCCAAAGCCTTGGCTCATGACTCCATAGAGGTCAACATTCCTTCCACAAGCAGAAAATATACATATTTACTTTATGAGGACATTAAGAAATTAGAACATGCAGCTGCTAAAAATACAGTAGACTTACCACAACATCAATAATGGAATGTTGTAATACCACTGGAAAATGGCTATTTTAGAGCCCTCTTGAAGACAAAAATATATAAGTGTAATATTAAGAGTAAAAGCAGCAACTGGTCAGTCATCTCTCCAGAAGTGTGGGAAACAACACAGTGATACTCATTCAAAATAAACATACTCCTTAAGCTTATCTTCATGCATGTTAAAAGCTAAAATATCCTTGTACAACTTTATCTAAGAAATAGGTAAAGAGCATAGCTCAAAAAAGAAACAAGCACATAGATGTAAACAACATACTAGGTGACAATGCTGATTGGGTATAATAAACAGTTCACAGCAAAGTACTTTCACTATAAATATATCAGCTAGAAATCTCACTATGGTACAAAGCTAAGCATCAGGCGAATTCTTGACTTGTTTTGCTGACAACTTTGTCTCTCAGAAGACAGCAGAAACAAAGAGTGGAAGTACCTTCTCACTGTGCTCTGAAAGAGATAAGTGTTTGTTGTTGTGAAGTAAAGAGTGCTGGAGTTAAGTATGATGCATTTACAGAAGCCTGTACTGCATATACAGTCTACTTAATGCATGCTGTTGCAAATATAGATTATAGTGTGAATAATGGCTAGGAGTTCAGGAATAATAAATCAAGGACTATATGTGTATGCAAGCTATACAAAAACTCAAGGGAGAGAAAGACATGCTTCTTTTAGACTGTCCGCAACATTAAGTCACAGTTGCATTTTGGAAGTATCCACAACATATATTTTTTCCAAAATTATAGAAATATAATTACAAACACAAGAGGTGTTTTGTAATAGCACTGCTTTTTTTATTTTGTAAAATACAAAAGCACTCTAGTTATACAAAAATAGACTCACGAATTCACTCAAGAGCGTATTATACAATTCAGGTGACAATAAATTTAATGTTCACTTTAAAATGCTGTAATTAATTCATATTGACAGCCTATTGTTTACTTTCCTGTTGCTGCATAAAATATCATGACTGAAGCAACTCAAAAAAGGAAGAGTTCATTTGGGCTTACTGTCCTCTGAGGTTATGAATCCATAATATCAGGAAGTCATAGCAGCAATAGACAGGCATGGTAGTGAGGGCAGGAAGCTGAATCACATCTTTAAATACAAGCATGAAGTAGAAAGAGCCAACTGGATCTGGAAAGAGACCATAAATACTCAAATACCATTCCTGCTACAAGACCACATCCTAAACCTCCACATAGTACAACCAACTGGGGACCAAGTGTGTAAACATCTGAGCCTGTGGGGGACATCCTTATCCAAACCACTACAGACTGAAAAAAAATGTCAGAATACAAATTTTCCACTTACCATGCACTAAAAACCATACATAAATACCTGGTTTACTTTTTTATTCAACTACTCAAATACAATTCAATTAAATCATACTAATATAAAAAGTCATGAAATGAATATTGGAAAAAAAAGGAACAAAACAAAATCCTAACTGTTCCAGAAAACACACAAAATATTTATGAGGGTGCAAAAAATTGTTTAAGTTACACCCTTTTAATATCTCTATAATTTACACATTTTTGTCTGTACTTATCAAATATCCTACAGTGAACATATTATACTTATAATGGAAACATAAAATATTGTTTTAAAATTAGCTCAAGTGCATGCATATTTAATATAAGTATTGTGTCTTGGTATGATAAATGTATAATGACTTAATCAAGGAAAGTAATAGACTATATTATGTGTTTTTCACATTACCCCTGAATATTCTGCTCACTTCCAGATAATTCACTTCAATTAGAAAATTAACAGGAATGCACTCAGGAAATAATGTACTTAATGATAGGATGCATAAAAGTTATAAAGAACAGAGCTGTTAAAAAAAAGTAGTGGTTGGATGGTGACAGGTAGAAATTTGAGTTCAGGTCTTGTCTGTCACACTCAGCTATCTCAGGAAATAGCTCATGGCAGGTTTCACCTCTGTGAGTTTGTGTATAAAGGGAGTAGAGAGTGAAGCACATGTATACTTTCACATATAACATGATGCCATCATGTCACCTAATTATGTTTTAAAAACATCAAGAAACTCAAGGCCAGGAAAGAGAGTATCTGTGAAAATGATTGTTTGTCATGTGGAATTTCATAAAAATTCCTAAAAAGAATACTTCTAAACTACTAACATAGCTTATTCTATTGCACTCATATACAAGCCTGTACAGACCGATATCTTTTAATTAAAACAAGATAACAGCTTAAAAAACACTTCACTAGTTAGTTTTACTGTTTGAATCAACTTACCATCATTGAGTTATGGTGTGAGGGGGAAATCTATGTGCCAGAACAAGGTGTACATATAAAGATTAGAAGATGACTTCATGGAGTTGATTCTCACGTTCCAACTTTTCTCATGTTCTGAGAACCCAATGAGACTTTTTCAGTTTTGGAGTAGAGTTATTCACTCATGGACTATCTCACTAATAAAGTGATAATTTAACTTTGAAACTTACGGAAGTGCCATTAGAACTTGAATGGCTATATGACATACGCTGTTCTAAATAAAGCACATTTAAAAATAATGTGCACAACTTTTGACTCTGAGTTGTGTGGTACAGAATCAGAATCTATTAAGAAATGATGGGAGTGAGGAAGGCAAGGGAAAGTCAAAGGAAGTAAAAGAGGGCAGGAGTACAGAGACTGAAGGGAATGAGTTTGAAATAGGGAGGTAATAAGGAAGGGAAGCATGGAGACAAAGAGACAGACACAGAGCAGGGGAGGGAGGGAGGAGAGGGATGAGGGAGGGACAGAAGGAGGGAGAGAGGGGAGAGAAAGAGAAAGAGAATGAGAGAATCAATTTTAAGTTGTATATGAAATAATAATCTAATGTGGGTATTTTAAAAAAACTGGCAAAGTTAGACTAGCTCTCAAATTTTTCCCATTGTAAGGCTATATGATTTTATTTGAACCCATCAACTGTTCATCGAGGCCTAGACGTGGTAAAGACAAAAAAAAATGGACACTGAGTTTCCCATTCTTTGGTGCCTGCTCTGTCACATTGTCTCACATGATGTTAATGAACTCAAAAGCCATTCTCTCTTTTTGCTGATAAATGTAAGTCACAGGAAAACTAAACAGACAAATAGCTAATGAGCCATAGAATGAGAGTTTAAATCCTATTTTCCTGAAGCAGGCTCTGTTGTCCCTGTATCAGTGATTGTCTAACAACCTGCTCCTGAGGGAAATATATAAGAAATGCCCAGAGCAAGCATCTGGGTGAGAGCTGTCTGCGACAGCCCTGTTTTAGTTAGGGCAGCCTCCATTATTCCCTATCTAATAGTGCTTATTGCTCCCTACTGATCTTTACAAACATTTCTAATTCAGTTTGATTCACCAGGCATTATTCTCTGTAGTTTTTCATGAAGCACACACAAATCTATGATATTAACCTACCAAAGCCAATCAGAGACCCTAAATGGTCTATCAGATAACCCAAACAAAGAAGAAATTGATCATAATCTAATCTTTCTATGAGGAAGAAGAGAAATGCCAGTGTCCAAAAAGCCAGAGTGTTTGGGAGAAGCAAGCAGACAATTAATAAATGCAGACCACATCCTATCAGAAACCACACAAATGGTCAAGTGACCTATCTGAGTCACAGTTGATAGTACTATGACCTCTTTTTTATAGCTGCTCTCCCATAAACAGGAGGTTTGAAGGTGCCTTGCCTCAGGGAAATCCATGTGTCCGGTGAACTAATATATAACTGTTATCTTTAACAAAGATGCTACCATACACCTGCATTTTCCCACAGTGGTTATAAACTATATTTTTGGAAAACAGATGTCTTTCTTCTATAGAAAATGCCTCTTCATAAATTAAAGATAGGCAAAAGAGGTTTATATGGCAAATGCTGAAGTGAAGAGAGATTTTAATGGCTACTACAGAATATTATTTCAAACATGGCTTCAAATCACATGACAATAAGGTATTTGTCTTTAAACAATTCCTCCAGGACTCAATGCTGAGGAAAAGGGTTATCTATACTTTTTAGTTACGTATTGGAGTGTCTAGTGGATGCCTGTGATATGTGTGTAAATTTAATTTAAAACTTGATCAATTGAAATGGCAATGAGACGTGTTGTATTTTAGAATCACAATGCTTTCTCAACCATGGCACTAATGACTATAAGAAGTGCTGTTCCTAACACACATTCTCCTTTACCACTTAACCTCTGCTCTTTCTTGAATATGCCAGGTTAGGGTTAACATTTTTCAGGTTTAACCCTTAACATGATGGAGGAAAGAAGTCCATCTGTCTTTGGACATCAATACAAATTTGGTGCCCCGCTCCTCCCACCCAAGAACCCTAGGGAACTCTGCTACTCCTTCTGAGGTACAACTGAGACAGAAGCTGTGTTTTTAATATGATTCTAGGAGGACAAGCCCATTTTCCTCCAGAGTTCTGGTCACTTCCACCTTCGCTGCCCACCAGTGCTTTTCAGAATCAGTACTTAGATCTCTAATTTACATCCCTCCAGCCCTGCGAAGTCTCTTCCTGACATCCAACTATTTGTGGTTTTAGAAACAAGAAAAATTCTCCTCCCTGGTTTGTTTGTTTAAGCAGGAGTACCTAGTACATAATCCTAACAAGCCCCCACTCCAATCCTAGCCAGATGGGGGTATCGGGAGCCTCACACAAACACTACTGAAACACCTCAATGGTTAAGCAAGGAAGGTCTTTAGATATTTTGGGAAGGGAAGGGATTAAAACATGAATAACACAGAAGAAAATTTAGTCTTTTGGAAGCAGTATGGAATTAAGAAAAAATGTAAACAAAGCCTGGTTACAGAGAATGGAACAGAAACTCAAGTCTTACAATTGTGGCTTTCTACCACATTATGTAAACTGAGTCACGCACTGTATTTGCTCTTTGTTCTCCCAGTCTCTCCCACCACACATGATAGATGAGGAAGATTAGCTGCTCACCTCATGAGGAGTCACTCCAGTCCAGTCCACTGTATTCCAGGGATGGCCACTGTGAATACACTGCTCCTGAAAGTGGGACAGACCAAAGAGAAGAAGAACATGAGGAGGAAAAAGGAGGCAAAACAGACAGATGGATGGATAAAGGGTAGGAAGGAAGGAAAAAAGGAAGGAAAGAAGGAAGGGAAAGAAGACAGGAGAGGAAAAGAAAGGGAGGGGAGAGAAAAGAGAGATGAGGCTGCTTATTGAGCATGATACTAAACTTGGAATGTCCATTATGTTTTAATTCTGAGAAGGCACTGTGTAGATTTGTAACGAAAGAGGCAAAGAAACATTTATTTTAAATGCTTATGTTACTTTTACCTTGCCAGCACAGCCTTTATCATATTGATAATATTACAATTAATAATTATTATGAAGTGACATGTTATTTCTAAGGTTTTGGCAATCTTCTTTCTCTAACCTTGACTTTGGAAACCAGTCAACCAAGAAGAAAAATAAAAATGTAACACAATGTGTTGATCTCTAATCTACCCATTGAATTCTAAAGAATACTCAGAAGACAGAGCTAATGGTCCTTCAGTGTGGAGTACAGGGGACACACCTTCATAGTGTCTGTATGTAATGTGGTTTTTTTTTCGTTTTTATCACCCTTTCTTGATATTTCAGTCACTTACTAATTATATTCCCTTTAATTTTCCAAAGGCAGAGAAAATGCAATCTAATTTTTAAAATCCCTCAACCACTAGGTGGCACCAAATAGCCATAATTCATAGAGCCCCTAAACTAAATTTTAAAAAAAATTCCAAGTTAACAGTTATCAGCCCTTTCTTATAAACACAATTTGTAAAAAATAAATCTAAATATTTTTATTTTAATATTAAGTAATAAATACTACAAATATACTGTAAATAAAACATACTGCTTTTTTGCTATACTGAAATGTCCTTGTGCAGTCTATTTATAAACCCACCGTAACCATTCTTTGTTGAATTTAACAATATGACATTCTTTTCTCCCACTAAATGGCTATGGAATAATAGATACTTTTCCTGGCTTTTATATAGAAATAGGTAATGTGGCCCTTTCTAGAGCTCTTATTTTTATATTTTAAGATCTGGGTGCACTGTGTAGATTTCCTATCCTGGGAGAATATGTCTTTTAATTTAATACTGATGTTCTTCGTCTAAAGTTGCAATTGGATTATGGTATAGTGCTGTGCACAAGCTTCCCCTTTCTGTCTACACTTGTAAATCACCCTCCAAAGTACAAGGCTCTCTACACTACTTCAGGTTTTTGTCACCTCAAGGTTTGACTACTGCCATGTCCTCTACCTTGGTTGACAGAGGAAGAGCCCCAGAATATTCAGTGAGTACAGAATGTGACAGCTTGTCTGTTTAGCAATGCCAGCCACATGGAGCATATTATACAGAGGTTTGGTGCAAAGCTCTGGCTTCCAACAGTCATTGTAGGTGTTCATTTTAATTTATAAAGCTCCCTACAGCCCAGGACTTTTAAGTAAGTTATTCAATGTAGTTATCCTTTATTGTGGCAGTTAGGGCATGTCACCAGATAGTTTTTAGGTGGAAAAATGAACTCAGAAGTTTTAGGACTTTGATGCTACTATTCAATCTAATTTCTGATTTGGAAAAATAATAAAACAAAAACAAAGAAATTTGATTAGCATACTGCAGGATTTCCTTGAAAAATATGGAACCTTACTTTAGATTCCATGAGCAGTGAACATGTGTGTGAAAGGACACAGGATCTAGCAGAAAAAAATTGTCAGTTCCATTTTTCTTGTTGACAAAATATATTTTTGATATTTTGTAAGAGATATCTGTTATAGAAATTATAATAAGGTTAGTTGAAAATAAAAGACTAACAAGAACTAGCTTCAGTGTATCACAGTTTAGTGTCACTATCCATTAGCAAACTTGTGTTGAATGTTGCTTATTAATTAAGATTTTTGTGTTAGAAATGGTGCAATGTTGCAGGAAACTACATAAAACCATGTTGTTATGGATAGCCATAACAAATACACACCAAAAGTACTGGCCAGCTGTTCATTGCCATTAGACAGTGTCTTCCAAATAGTCTTTGTTCTAGTAGAATATAAAATCACAACAGAAATATCTCTAATTCAAACTCCCCTTGATGTCAAGCAACTCAACATCCTAGGGAAGTAAAACCACCATGAATATATGAAAGTAAATGAACTTAAGCATCCTGAACCTAGCAGATGTAGGTTGTGTACCTATTGACGGTAATTTTCTCAGTCAAAACTTGTGATTAGAAGAAAGTGAGCAATTTGCAGTATGCTGTACTACATTCATGTCTCTCTACTGATGTACATTTCAATAGTTTTCCAAATCCTGAACAAGAATATCTACAAATACTGATTTATCTAGCCAGCAGCCAGTACATTTGGAAAGATGTAATGATTTTCTGCTTCTAAGCTTTAATTAAAATTTAAAGTTTATCAATTAAAACATGGCTCAGAAGACTATAGAAAAGGAAATGAAGTAATCTATGTTTACATTTCTAAATTTTAATTATACAAAACTATTTCTTTTTATCATAATTGGTGACAATAAACAGCATGCTTAGCTGTTGCCAAATAATATTTATTAGTTCCATAATTTTAAACTTGAAAATCAAAATATAAATTTGAATGTATATGCTATGCAGGTAAAACATTGTGCACCTTATTGGACTTAAATCAAAAATAATATAAGTTATTGAACAGTGAGAGATTTATTGATCTGTTCGAGTCATTATAATCTTCATTTTTACATTTATTGGTACTAGTTGTTTTGTCTTTTGGTCAAAAACAGGTTTATTAGCTGGGAAGTGGTGGTACACAGCTTTAATCCCAGCACTCAGGAGGCAGAGGCATGTAGGTCTCTGTGAGTTCCAGGCAAGCTGGTCTACTGAGTGAGTTCCAGGACAACCAAAGATACAAAGAGAAAACTCTGACTCAAGAAAGAAAATAGGTTTATGACCCACATCCAGATAAGCCTCTCAAGAGACGTCTGTCCTGAAGCAGTGTGTGCGCATTGTTCTGCAACATGCACTTGTGAGCATTGTTGTGATGGTTAGTAGGATTGGCAGGTGATATTACTTACATTCTAGTTTGCTTATGATCCTACATACGTATACCTTCATTGATTAGCAGTGACTAATTATTTTTCTGCATTAGGTAAAAATAATTTTAAAATGAACAACTTCATTTTAGTAAATGGTCCTTTTAAGTTCACAAACATAGTGTATTCCCATTTTATCTTCATTTTAAGTTTAATGTGTGTTGAATTCAAAATAGTCAGTTTTAAAGTCATTTAAATTTACGTGTACAATTATCGTATCACTAAAAAGTCAAAGTTTACAATTTATCACAAATTTTTTACTGGATAAGAGTTTCTTGTTATATAGTGTCGAGGCTCCATGAAATTTCCCCCTTTCATGCTAGTACACGTAACTAAGGAATGCTGAGAGTTGGAGAAATAGTCTTCCCCAGGGAAGAGCTACAAATTGATTATCCAATATCAAGTAGTCAGTCCTGGAATCATATATGCACAAGTAAATTTATGTTGACTGAATAGGTTATATTTATATATTTACGTGTGTGTGTGTGTGTGTGTGTGTGTGTGTGTGTGTGTGTGATGTGTGTAACAAAAATTAAAGAAATATAGGCCATGATTTGAATGACAACAAGGAACACTGAAGGTGTATGGTAAGACTTGGAGGGAGAAAGGCAAAAGCAGAAAACATAATTATACTTTAACTTTTAACAGGCCTTCACAGACACACAGAAACACACACACACACACACACACACACACACACACACACACACGCACGCACGCACACGCACGCACGCACGCACACACACACACACATATAATATTGAAAAGAGAATTCTGTAGATCACTGTATTTTAAATATAATGAATATTACAGTTTTTCGAGAAAAACTCAAGTGATAAATACCTTTGCTTTTGACTGAAACAGTGTTCAGCTTAGAGTGTGACACTCATCTTTATTTCTGACTATAAAATGTTTAATGACTAGAGACTGCTCTGTTGTTGGATTTTTGTTGTTGTTGTTTTGTTTTTTGCTTTTGCTTTTGAAATTTATTCTTAATGTATGGCCCTGATCGTCTTCTAATTTGCTGCAACCTTCCTGCCTAGCTTCCTGAGTGTTGAGATTGCAGGTGTGTCCTAGCAAACCTGGCTTGAGTTTGAAATTAAGCTGTGTCCTAGCAAACTTGGCTTTACAGATGCTCTTGATTAATTATCTCCCCCTTGATAAACTCAGAAGCTACTGTTTAATGTCCTCAGTGGGGAATACATGGGTAAAATGTGCTAGGTTTATTCATCCAGCTGTACTGCACTCCTTCATGTCTAGGCAAAGAAGCATATAGCTTTGATTAAGCAGCATCCTATCCATAAACACACAAGCTCATCTATATGTCTGACCTTGGTTAATGATACCTTGTTACCCTGTGTATTCTCTACATGATCAGTTTGATGCATGCATGTGCCTATCCTCCTAATAAAGTAGGCTTTGCAAAATAAAACAATTTTAATTTATATAGGTTTCATGCTACATGGAAATTCATCTTCTCATTGGTTTTTAAATTATTTTTGACAAAATTTTTCAGGGAATATTTTCACCATGTTATTGTAATGATGCAAGAAATGAGAATCAGCATCTGTCCATCATCATAACATTAATTGCATTTACCTAGCCTATCTCTTGCAAGTTTGGATGGTCCTAGTCATGGAGCTATGAATGAGAATGAGAAACTGCCCTACTGGCTCTGGCATTTGAAGACTTGGTTTACAGTTGATGGCACTGTTTGGGGAGAACTAGGAGGTGTCCCCTTGTTCGAGGAACTACTTTACTCTTTAAGGTTTGTGACATGCTCCCTGATATGCTAAAAGAGAATTCTTATTCCTCTGGAATCATGAGTTTAAAAGTAAAACAAAACAAAAATTGTGGAGTTCACGATGGAAAAAAACCACATCTACAAGCTGGTCTTTAGGGGACACTGGAATGAGAATTTGGGTTAATTTTCAAGCCATATCATTTGTAGTCAAGTCTCTGTGTAACGGGCAAGTGCAGTGCTTGTTTCAAATCCTGACTAAGTTTAAAGCAGCTGGTAGCCCCACCCTATTCCTTGGCTTTCTGAGAGTCTAGCTTCATTTTGGAGATACTGGTGGAACCCATGCTTATTACCACAACTCTGGAATTTCTGGGTCCATGTCACAACAAAGAAGCATACTGTCAGTTGCTAATAAACATCATTTCATTGTTTGCTAGCAGAGCCTCTTAAAAGAGCCTGGAGGTTTTTGCTGCTAACACTGAGTCAGGAAACCTCTCTTAAAGCAGCTGTGCCTCTGCTTGCCTTTAGCAAACAGTGTACACCTGAGAAAATGCTTCTACCAAGAAGCCATGCTTGCCTCTGTTGTTTTGTATTTAGAATCCCTTTCCAAGCCCTCTCAGGATTTATGTGGATATAGTAGCTGCAGGAATCAATCTGAAGAGATCACACAGAACATAAGCACACAGAGTATTCATGTAGTGCTTGCTCGAATTTGGATTTTCAGTGTCTGTCAGAGTGCTTTGTGCTAAGCTCCCAGCCCTTATTGGGAGATTGGAGTTTTTAGATGGTCGACCCAGTGAATGTTTTTAGGTTGTTAGTGACCTGTCCTTGAAGTAGTAAACACAACTCTGCTCTCCACATTCCTGGCAAGGAGGAAATAAGCTTTGCTCCACCAGGTATTCCCAACTGTAGTATTCTGCATTGTCACTAGACCTAAATAAAGTTGGATTATTGGTTGATTCTCTAAAACCTCCTAAATCATAAGTCAAGTAAATGTTTTGATCAAGCCTGTATATTCATTACACTAAGAGAGAGCTGAAGAAAGGTAGGTAGGGACTGCAACCTGGGTACTTTTTTCCATTTCATTGAAAATAGATTCCTTTCTCAGACAATATATCCTGATTACTGTTCCATCTCCCGCTACTCCTCCCAGTTCCTCTCCTCCTTCCTTCCAATCAGGTTCCACTTCCCTCTCGTCTCTCATTGGGAAAGATCAGGCTTCTAAGAGATAACAATAATGCATAAAAATAAAATATAATAAAATAAAACAAAAACCATCATATTGAAGTTGGGCAAGGCAACCAAACAGAAGAAAAAAGCCCCAAGAGAAGGCAAAAAAATCAGAAACCAACTTGAGCATACACCCAGGAGCCCCATAAAAACCTTAAAATGGAAGCATGTGTGTGTGTGTGTGTGTGAGTGAGTGATGTGTGTGTGTGTGTGTGTGTGTGTGTGTGTGTGTGTGTGTGTGTGTGTGTGTGTATTTCATGGTGCAGACCCATGTAGGCCCTGTGCTTGATTCAGAGAAATCGCTAGGTTTTGCTATGTACATTGTGAATCATATATTACCTGTATGGTCATGTATATTTTCAATCAAAACAGCATAGCCTAAAAATTAAAATAAAAATTTTCGAGACCTAAATATTTATTCCACTACTAGATAAAATTATTGTTTTATGGGGGTGGGGGTTTGTGTGTTTTGTTTTTTCGAGACATGGTTTCTTCATGTTGCTGTGGTGCTTGTCCTGGAACTAGCTCTGTAGACCAGGCTTGCCACAAACTCATAGAGATGCACATGCCTCTGCCTCCCAAGTGCTGGGATACAAGGCAGGCACCACCAACCCCCAGTGATAAAGTAATTGTTTTGAAAATAATAGTATTTGACTTTCTTAAATATAATCAAATCATCATTCTTTTAGTAAGGTGAAAAGTAAAACAACAGATCTCTTGTTGTTCTAATGCAAAAATTACTTTTAGAGTCTAAATTTTGTCATCTGCACAAAGAAAATAAAATCAACTGTATAGATTATTTGAAGAAGATTAAACCAAAGACCATGTGCAATGCTTTAGTATTATTGCTTGAAATAGTTTAACTGCTTAATAATTGTTCCACTCGTTCTTCTTTTCCAAAGAAATTATGCTTTAATGTAGAAAATTTAAATCCTAATAATATAATTTATAACTACATAGCTTTTGATTATGTTAAATATTTGTCTTTTCAAACAATTGTAAAAAGAGAAAAAGGCAAGATTTTAGAGTATATCAGTTTTTTTTTTCAAACCTGTAGCTATCAAAGGCCCAGCCCAGATGCATGCCATATGAGTTGATGAAAATGTACATAGGAAGTTATGATAAAAGCTTTTCTTTTTAGTCTACCATATCTTAAATTCAAGGTTACTCTTTCACATCTGTTACACATTAGAGGTAATTTTTTGAGATCTACCGAAATGGTTAGTGTTAGAGTTAGGAGAAAGAGCAGAATACTGAGAATACCTCTGATGCCACATTGAGTTGAGAGGACCTTGTACTGGGTATCCTTCTGTATGGACAAGTCATTATGATCTGAAAAACATAGATGGGGCATTATATTTTGCACAGAAAAATGCTATTTAGGAATCAAAAAGAATTATTGATCTTCCAAGACTAGATGATCCTCAATCAGTTATATCAGACATGGAAGACTATATTACTAATTTTTTTCTCCTTTGCACTTTTTTTGGGGGTGTGTGTGTGTGTGTGTGTGTGTGTGTGTGTAAACATATGTATATACACATTTGTGTGCCTGCATGTTCAACACCAGAGTTCAACACCAGGTATGATCCTTGATATCTCTACACAGGTTTTCTTCTAAGCCTAGAGTTGACTAACTGACTAGGCTAGCTAACCAATGAGTTCCAAGGAACCACCTATTTCTACCCCCATCCCAAGCTCTGGGGTTAGAGACATGCACACCTGTGCCTAGCTGATTTGCTGGGTGCTGGGAATTGCAAATTCAAAACTTCTGTCATGTTTTGCAACTAAACCGTCTACTGCTTGGTCTGCATATAAAGTTCTCTAGAACAGACAAAAACCATTTTCTTTAGAATAAAACACAATAATGACTGCCACTACAGGTTGTATATTAGCAAACAGAGATCTTGGAGCAACAAAAAGTAAGTCTATTAATAAAGGCAATGGGTTAATGGATAGCCTTTTACAGAGCTCCTTTAACTGTGTACTTAATTAATATCATAATCTATTTTTTGTAGACTTTATCTTACTTTAAAAGGTCATCAAAATAAAAGATAAGTTATTTTCACTTAGTATGGTAAAGATAAATGATGATTTACAAAAGAATTAGGTAGATACTAGGAAGAAATTCAGTTTATTAGGATGCCAGAAAAAATTTATTTAACATATATTCTTTTGCACAGTATTTCTACTTAAATAAATTTGTGTTTTAATTAATTTGAAAACAATCAGACATGCACACACACACACACATATATATACATATATATATATGTATATGTATATATATATATATATATTCAACCAGTAATAAAACAGACAATACTTTAAGTCAAGCATGTTTCATTGGCTCAAAATCACAGCAATTAAATATAAAATGTAAATTAAAAATAAAAATCTCAGTTAATAAAAAACAAATCTATCCCTGAAACAATATACAAATCCATAAAATCTTCAACTTGCTGAGTTTCAGAAGGTTACCAAGAGTTTGCTCCTGGAGGTCAAAGAGGAATATTGTAGCAAGCAAACCAAAGCTAAATGCACTAACAGTGAGAAGATATCACTAGAGTAATGTTGTCAGATGTAGGCTAGCTGGGACAGTAACATACCAGGCACAGGAGACATCAAAATGTTCAATAGGTAAAGACAGTGAGAAAAAAATAGATTGAGGATGAAACAACAACAAACTCACTACTCCCCATAAAATGAAACTTTAAACTAAAATTTACAGTCACTTAAATAACTCTGTTATTAAATCTGGACAAAACTGTATACTGGCAGTGAGCCAAGCTTTATTTGCCCGAGTAACTTTAATGCAACAACGTGGCACCTTTCACAGTATTTAAATTATTACATATTTTTTGAATATGAAAATTAACATGCAAATAGATAAACTGTATCATCTAAAACGTGTGTGTGTGTACATTTGGAGACCTGCAGTTTTTGGTGCTGAGGTATATAGTCTCAACCTTCACTTCGCTAATGTTCAAAGGCATGCTGGAGAAAGTAGCCTTCTGGGCAAGATGGCTGCCTAAAGGAGCAATCACCATGTATAATTCATCTGTTCTTCATATGCCCCTGGAAGTGTTTGTCATTTTTAAAGCATTATATGTAAATGAAAAGCATCAAAAGAATATAATGCTTTGTGACACATATAATAGTGTGGAATTCAAACTTGTGTTTAAAAACGTGTTAGAACACAAACTCGAATTCATTCATCTTATATTTTACACATACTTGAATTTTGTTACAGACAGCATGTGACCTACAGACCCCAAGTATGTGCTAGCTTGGCATCTAAGTCTATAGTCTTTTAACTATTAACCTAGCCCATCACTAATAAACAAGTTTAATCAAGAGCTCTACTCAGACCGAAGTTCAGTTCCTATCAGATTCTTGGATTCCTGATATTAGACTGGAAGGGTAACATGCTTTCCAGTGGAAACAAAGGCCACTGGACCATAGAGACTGTTATCACATGTGAGCCCTTGTTTGCAAGCCCCAGATACGATTCTTCTAGTTCAGGTTAAAATTATCCAATTATTATTCTGGTTCTCTTACTCCTAAACAGCTGGTTGTATATTTTACACACAAGTGAAATAAATAACCCTAATTTATTAATTTTAACTGTGATTAGTGTGCATATAGCTCTGATTCCCCCACCTGGCTAACTATGGTTTCACATATATTCAAATTAGGCAAGCATAATATGTTTATCCTGATTACAATATGGTGCCTTTCACATAATACAGAGTTGGTACTGATAAATGGCTGAACTCAAAAGTGGGATTGTGATGGCTATTGTTAATTGTCAAATTGACAGACTCTAGAATCACTGAGGCAGGCCTCTGGGCATGCTTGTGGGGAATTATCTTGATTTGCATTAATTATGTGAGAAAACCTAGCTTGGCTGTGGGCAGGACTGCTCCCTTAGCAAGAGATTTTTGGATTATACAAACAGAGAAAATGAACTGATCAGCAGTAAGCAGCCATTGCTCTCCCATCCTGATAATGGGTGGTATGTGACCTGCTGCCTCAAGCCTCCTAACTAGACCTTCCTACCCTGATATACACTGTACCCTGAACAGTGAGCTAAAAGTAAACCCTTTCTCCCTGAAGCTCTGCCATGGGTCAGAGTTAATCATAGCCGCAGAAAAGAGAGTAAGACAAGACTTACTTCCTTCATATCAACATACTACTGTAAGTCAATTAAAAATCAAAAATAAAAATTAGAAACATGAATGAAATAAATATCATGCAAAAAAATTTGATAAACTTGAAAATAAATCTGTTATGGGGTGATCATACACACAGATTTAAAACACACACACACACTCACACACACACACAAACACACACACACACACACACTCTCACACACACACATATTGAAAGGAAAAACTGTGTGTAATTCATCCAGACATAAATTTAAAAGTAAGGTGAGATGAATTAACATATAAAAACTAAGGAGTGAAAGACACAGCCATTAAAATATAAAAATTCAATATTTGAGATAGATTCTAAACCAGACACAAGTAATATTAACAAGAAAATTCAGAGGTTTACTTATGTATGGTGATCTCCAATATGCATCAAATAAGAATCTGGGAAGAAAAGCATTCAAGGGCATGTCAAGGAAGGGATTATAAGCAGAAACACTTTATCATTTCAGAAATTAACAAGGAAAGTCCAAACTTTACTTATCTTGAATATAGGATAGATATAAAATCGTATTTCTTTCTCCAGAGTCATTATATACATACATATATATATATATATATGTATATATATATATATATAATGTATATACCAAATTAGACTCAGATTTGCTAAGTAGCCACGGATGGCTTTGAACCTTTAATCTGGTTGCCTCTACCTCCCTTCAGCTTCTGGGTGTTACATAGGCCCCACTGGCATCGGCATCACAACAAGTTTTATGTGTTGCTGGGGCTCCATCCCTGAGCTTTCTCTATGTTCCCCAAATACTCTTCCTGTAGTGCTGCACACCTAATCCAAGAAAAATATAAGATTTTAAAGCGGCTAAAGAGAAATGATGTGATCCAAAAGAACAGATACCCAAGACCAGTACTTTGCAAAGATATTTCAGAAACTGGCATACTTTTTTTTTCAAATACAATTTTAAAAAATTCAACTGTTTAAACAACATTTATAGTGCATTTAATTCTATATAGTGACATGTTGTAACTATAATATACACTCAGTAGAACTCAAATTCCAGGATTGAAATACTGAAAACTGGAATTTTGGCTGCTTACTTCCTTTTGGGGGCATGTGGTCTTTTACTTCCTTTAGGTACTTTGAAATAGTAATGGCCCACAGCACAGAGTATGCCACATAGACTCAAGTGTTAACACTGTGATTAACAGTTGTAGGGTGACAGTTGTAGGGTGTTCATATTCCCCTCCCTTCCTCCATCCCTCTCATCCTCACTTCCTCCCTCCCTCCATCCTTCCGACCCTCTCTGCCTCCTTTCCTCCCTCGACTTCCTTCCTTTGGGTTGGTGTTTGAGACACAGACTCTTATTGCTTCAGTTGGCCTGAAATTCACAATCCTTGTGCCTTCTTTTCTATCATGCTGAGAAATACAAGTATGCAGCACCTTCACAGTAGATAAATACTGTTTCCCTGATTCATAAAGGTTACCTTGGGATTAGTGTAGGAATAACTGTATAACAAACAATAAGCCTGTATGGGAGGATAAATAATGAATAACATACATTTGGGTTTGTTCATGCCTTTCTCACATCAGATAAATCAAGCAAACAACAAGCAAGTGAGCATCAGAGGTGTTTGAAGAAGTCAGTTAGCAAGCTCAAATTAGAGGGCATGCATCACTCCTCATACCAACATTCTTTGCAAACAACCATGAGACTTTTGTGTTTCTAGTGTCCCTCTTCTAGGACGCAGAGGAGGGATGTTACTAAATTACAAATAATAAGCAAACTAGATTCTACAGAAAAATCATAAACTAAAGTTTTAAAATACCAAATTTCTAGAAATAAAGTCATATAATAAGTAGTTTTTCTATTTAAAAAAATGCAAGGAAAAGTAACATGTTCTTAAAATCAAACAGAAAATACCACATTTCCAAATATTTACTGAAACTACTGAAGTCACCCTCAGAAATAAATTTAAAACATGAATAAGGATGAAGAGAGACACTTTGTAGTAATAAAAGGAATTGCATATCAAGGAGATAAAAGAAATCATGATAGTTTCCATTTAATTGCAGACTTCTAAAAGATATATGGCAATAGTAACAGTTATGAGATTAAGAAGGAACATTTATAATTATTGCAGGAAATTTTAACTCTGTCAGGAACTAATTTGCATAATATTTGATTGATTAAACCATGGTTTAATCATACAATGTCAAAGTTGGTGCTCTTAAAATTTTTATAGAATTCTACTTTTAATTACATGTATGTGTATCTGTGTATGTTAGCACGCATATGCCCAGATCTGTATTATATAAGCAAAACACTGGGAAAGATTCGTGCTAAGATGTGGTGAGTGACACAATTTGTTAAAGATTATTTTTAAATTCTGTGTGTGTATGTGTGTGTGTGTGTGTGTGTGTGTGTGTGTGTGTCTGCCTGTGTCTGTGTCTGTGTGTGTGTGGACATGTGCAGTTGGGAGAATTTATCAGACCACCTGGAGCTGGATTTACACATGGTTGTGAGACACCCATTTAGGTGCTTAGATCAACCTTAGGGCTTCTGGAAGAGCAGTCCCTATTTTTGGCACTGAGTCATCTCCCCTGAAGAATAAAACAATAAATAAAAACACCTTGACAACAGAATTAGGGTTAATCAATTTCTTTATGTTTTCTTTTGCTATGATTTTCCCCATGATTAATTAGGGGTTCATTAAACACTAATAGTATTTGTATATCAGAGAGAAAGTCATGAATACTAGCACCTTTGAGGAATATGTTTTTCTTTGTGTTATATTTAAAGATTGATTAACATGATCAATTCCATTCTTCCTTTGCTCTTTCCCTTTCTTACCAGATTAGGCTCTAGCCTTTGGTCTCAAAGGATCCCTCACCAAGCATAATGATGCACAAAAAGAAAAAATCATTTTGTAACTGCCAAGGTAGAACACACAAAATGCTTGTGTCTCTGTGTGCAGTAAGAACTGTGCAGCAGGATACACTTAACAATGCATTTCCAAGTTCACAGCTTGGTGGCCTGAAGCACTTTCTTATGATAGAGCAAGTGCCATGAACGTTTCCATAGTTTTCAACAGTGTAGATGGTACTTTTATACTTAGACATGTAGAAATAAGTAAAACAAAGGTTTGTTTGGGTGTGAGAAGAGTTTTATATTATCTTAAATACTGTTCGGGGGCATAAACAAATGGCCTGCTTTGAACTGAGCAAGCAGTTATCTCCCCTGGTCCTATTACACTACCTGTGTTCTCTTCCAATCTTTGGCATTCTTTATTGTTTTGTATTGATGGGGGATGTCCTTCTGTATATATATTTTTCTTATTGGCTGATGAATAGAACACTGATTGCCAGTAGCCAGGCAGGAAGTATAGGAGGGGCTACCAGACAAAGAGAATTCTGGGGAGAGGAGAGAGGCCACCAGAGAGATGCCAAGTAGTTGTTGGGAAGATAGGGTGATGGGAGATGTTATTCTGTAAATATGTTTCTCATACTGGTTAATGAATAAAGCACTGTTGGGCCAGTGGGAAAGCAAGGTAGGCGGGGCTAAGAGACAAGGAGGAAAGAGGAAGTAGGTAGGAGGAGTCAACATAGAGAGCCAGGAGAGGTAGCATCTCCAGAGCCGCTCTGGCCGATAAGATGAGCCACATGGAAATACTTAGAGTAGTAGAAATGGGTTAATCATTAAGACAAAGCTAGCCGATAAACAATGGTAATAAGTGGCCAACAACTTGTATCTTGTTATTTGGGGCTAGTGTGGCAACAGGACCAGACTGGTGGTGGGCAGGCTGGCAGAAAACAACTAGCTACAATTGGAGCTCAAAGTGACTTATAAGTACTTTCATTTAAAACTAAGAAAAGCTTAAGAAATGTTTTAGAAACAAAGGAACAAAGACAAGAAAGGCTTCTTGGTAGCAGCATTTTTCTCAGTTGGAGTTTGTTTTGCTAGAGACAAAGATTTGTGCAGCTCCTTTAAGGGAGGTTTCCTGACTTAGCATAAGCAGCATAAAGAGCTCTGCTAACAATTCATTGGTGTGTATGAGAGCTGGCAATGGCAGTGACCACATCTCCAAGCCGGCAGCATGCTTTTGGATGCAGTGCAGACCAAGGCAGTGAACACAGCTCTCACTGCTGGCGGTGAAATAGCCGCGGCCATCTTGGATATACTGGGGGGGAAAAAAAAACAAAAAACAAACAAACAAAAAAAAAAAAACATGGCTTTCACTCATGGCCAGAAAAAGATAAAGATTTAAACTAAAGACAGATTCACAGTAAGAAAAAATGCTGGGGGTTTGCACTGTGTTTTAAGGTATGTGTAGGCTTGGGAGAGAAGGAAAGAAGAAATGGGATGGTTTTAAAAGGACAGAATGTGATTGGGTGTGGTGGCGCATGCCATTGGTCCCAGCCCTCGGGAGGCAGAGGCAGACAGATCTCTGTGATTTTAAGGTGAACCTGGTATGCGGTGAGTTCCAGGACAGATGGAGGTTACACAGAGAGACCCTGTCTCAAAATATGTAAGGATAGAAGTGGAAGAAATAGAGTAATAGGAAAGCCACGTAATGATGGAAAGCACAGAGAAATCTTGGATACTATACATGATTCTGTTGTCTTTAAATTGTTTGACTGCTAAGAAAATAACAACCACTGATAAAAGAAATGCTGCTATATTAATTCAATTTATACATTTTAAAAATACTTTGACTCCAAAATTTAAGTTCAAGGACAAATTACTTGGGAAAAGGATTTCTATTTTTGTTTCCACAGAAAATGAAAAGCTGTGGATTCCTTCCAGACTAACATGGTTTGATCAAGCGAGACCCCCTGAAGCAACACTAGTGGGACAATGCCAATGGGTCAGCCTTGCAGACCACTACAGCCAGGATTTCTGCGTCCTCTTAGGATCCCCCATGACAGTGCACATAGAAACAGCATGTGATGAAGTTTGCTTTCAATATGGAAAGACTGACCATTTGGACAAGATAATGCTCTTGTCTAGAATGTTTGACTTTATGCTATATAAACTGGACATGCAGGACCCACAGGAAAGTGACTGCTGCAATAAGATGGATATTGCTACAGGATTCCTGCTTCATGGACGAGCTGCCAGAGAGTTTACAGGACACACAGAAAAATGACTGACAAACTGCCAATACAGGCAGACAGTTTTCTGCTTTGCTGAGGACTCTGCCAGACACACTATGACCTATGGGCTAAATATGGAACATTACAGAAGAATTTCAGGTGACTGACCAGGCAATGGGTTGTCTCTGTCATTCTAGAGTTTATGTATTATCCTTCTGTGGTCTTTGATGGAGTTGAAGACATACAGTTATGGTTATAGTTTTCATTATTTAGGATTAAAGATTAGTTACATATAGGACTTCAGACTCATAAAGATAGGATAGATGATAGAATATTTTTTTTAAGTCTTACAAAATGTTAATGAACTAAATATTGTTGACTGTGATTCTTATTTGATAACTTGTGTGATATATTTTCCTATGTTAAGGTTAAAACCCTTCTTTTTATTTTAGACAGAAAAGCGGAGATGATGGTACATGTTATTCTGTAAATATGTTTCTCATACTGGTTAATAAATAAAGCACTGTGGCCAATGGGAAAGCAAGAAAGGTGGGGCTAGGAGACAAGTAGGAAAGAGGAAGTAGTTAGGAGGAGTCAACATGGAGAGCCCGGAGAGGTAGAAAGCCAGCACCGCTCTGGCCAGTAAGATGAGCCACATAGATATACTTAGAATAGTAGAAATGGGGTAATAATTAAGACAGAGCTAGTTGATAAGGAATTAGGAACTGGCCAACGGTATTTATATCAAATACAGAGTCTCAGCGTGTTATTGGGGGCTGGCATGTGGGCGGGACAAGACCGACCAGCAGGGAAAAATGTACTCGTGACAATAGGGTGCCAGGTATTCTTTGGTAAGATAAAACCATGTAGAAATGCATAGATTAGTAGTTATAGATTAATAATTAATGAAGAGCTAGCCAATAAGAAGCATGGGCAATTGGCTAAACAGTGTCGAATTAATAAAAGTATCTATGTGCTTATTTGGGGCAAAGAGTCCCAAACTGTGTCTACAATAAATATTTAAAAATTAATGTCCTCCTTTTAAATAAGTATATAGTTAAAAGACAAAACACTGGGACAAGGAGAGGGCCTGTATATAATAATCCCAGGTTCAGACCAAATTTTCTTTTTAAAGATGGCACAGGTAAACAAGAAAATGTGACAGCATTCTGTAACATAGTTCTGTGGCATTTGACCACATGTGTGAAAACTTAAGAACATCAGAGAAATCAATATACAGAATCTCCCATCATAAGAGCTATCTTTTGGCTTCCCTTTTACAGTCACACACACACACACACACACACACACACACACACACACAAGTAAAAATGTTTTTAAAAATCTGAAGATTCTTTTAGAATATTTATGTACATGTATGTATGTATGTTTGTATGTGTATTTACATAAATATGTTCACTTCTAGATCATACCTCCTTTCAGGAAGTACCCTAGAGAAAGCATTTCTTTTTTTTTAATTTTACATATTGATTTCAGTTCTCTGGCCCTCTCTCCCTCTCTGCCACCCTCCCACGCCCCCCCCAACCACCCTTCCATCCCATCCCCCCCCATTGCACAGGGAGGATGATGTCTTCCAGGAGGGGGTCAACAAAATCTGTCAAGTCATTTGGAGTAGGGACTAGGCCCTCCCTCTTACCTCTAGGTTAAGGGATTATCCCTTCATGGGGAATGTGCTCCAAAAGTCCTTTTGTGCACCAGGGATACATCCTGGTTCCACTGTCAGAGGTCCCTTAGACTGCCCAGGCCTTCTAACTGAGACCCATGTTCAGGGGTTCTGAGTTGGTCCAATACTGGTTTCCCAGCTATCAGTCTGGGGGCCCAGTAGCTCCTCCTTGTTCAGGTCAGCTGTCTCTGTGGATTTCTGTAGCCTGGTCTTGTTCTCCCATCTCTGCACCTGGATTTCAGTTCGGCTCAGTGTTTAGGTGTGGGTGTCTGCTTTTGTTTCCTTCAGCTACTAGATGAGGGCTCTATGATGATGGGTAAGTTAGTCATCTATCTCATTATCAGAGAAGGGCATTCATGTTAGCCTTTCCACTGTTGCTCAAATTGTTAGTTGGGGTCAATCTAGTAGGTCTCTGGACATGATAAAGCATTTCTTACATAATTTTTACCATAAGGGAACTTATGTATCCAGTGCAAAATAAACCTGTCTTACTTAGGGTTTTTATTGCTGTGAAGAGACACCATGACCTTGGAAACTCTTACAAAGAAAATATTTAATTGAGGTGGTGGCTTATAATTTCAGAGTTTCAGTCCATTATCATGACAGGGAGCATGGCAGCATGCAGTCAGATGTGGTACTAGCTACAACTTGACCGGAAGGAAACAGGAAGTCTACTGACTCTCACAATGACTGAAACTTGAGAAAAGAGACCTGGAAGCCTTCCCCCACAGTGACACACTTTCTCTAAAAGACCACACCTACTCCAACAAGGGCACACCTCTTAATAGTCCCACTCTTTTTTTTTTTCTTTCAAAGAAACGCAAAACCTAAGCGCAAATCTCTGCAGCATCTCATGATAATCTAATAAATTATATCTTTAAGATGTGCTTTAGAAGAGACCAGGAATAACAGGGCTGCTTAGATACTAGTGCTGGTTACAAGTTTCCTTCCAGAATTCAGTATTTTTCAAAGAAGAACTCCACATGAAGTACTGAGTCCTTGATGAACTTGAGTAGAGTGAACTATGAAATAATCTCTGAGAGCTAGTATAAAGTTGAGGGTGACTGCTGAGTGAGGTAAGTGTGTTATGCTGCACCCAAAAGCAGTAATGAAGAAGCAGTGTACAAGCAAGGTCACCCAGATGAAGTTCTGGTCCCTGCTCTACAGGGCTTGGGTTAGCTCTAGTATAAACTGTAAGTGAATAATGGAGGGTTAGAAATAGGAAATCCAATTTGGCCAGAGGAAAGACAATCTCAGGTGAAGTTAGCATGTCTAGCACCAAATTAGGATACAGAATTCCAGAGGCAAGCTGCTCAACATGCAGTCAATACAGCTTTGAGGATATTTGATTTGAAATTGAATGGTTTGAAAAGAGCTTTGGGAGACAACCATGTCAGAACTCTGGCTCCTTGACTACCCATAATGAGAAGATTCCAAGAAATACCACTTCATAATAAAAATCCACACCTCAATTCTTCTTTGGAAAGAATCTTGGATTAGATTACCTCTAAACCGCCATCTAGCAAGATAATAATGTGGACTCAATAAATGTTTGCTGAAATGGGCATAAGTGAACTCAATGCAGGAAGGAAAAGGTCTGTATTTCTTGAGTGCAGTTTATCTAGTTCTGCCACACTTGAACAGCTGTATTCACTTCCTGTCCTTTGAAAGTCTTACATTTGTGTACCACATTTCTCTGACAAAAATCTGTGAGGTAGAGTTCATCTTACCATATTTCGGAGGGCAAGTTGCCTCAAATGGTTTACTTTGAAGTAATCATTTTCCCTCAAAGTAATCTTTTACCCAATATTATTATCTCTAAACAGTATATTTATGTCACTAGTACAATAAATTGTCTTAACTTGATTGTGCATAGCTCATGGAGTAACTAACATGGGATTTTGCCTAACTGATCCTCAATTTTTGTCTTGCAAAGACACTTTATGATTTATGATCCTTAATGACCTACTTATTTTAAAAAAAAACCATAAATGGTATCAATGATTTCCTTCAATTGGTTGAAATATCATACGTTTCTTTCACTGGTTCAGACATCTTTGCCTTTGATCCTGATTCACAGAGTGTAGTGAGGAGGCGGAGAAGAGAATTGTTATAGAAGATGAATCAACAACAATGGACAAAGGATCATAGAAGTAATGAAAAGATATTTTTAACTTCAAAAAATAAGGCAGGAAATGTAAGAATCTTTGGATAAGGAAATGAACCTTCCCTTTGGCACAAATTTATGTGCTTAACACATTATATATTCTGAGGACAGTCCATATTTACTTATGATCATGACAACCTCTGTCTCAAAGGTTCCTGAGGCAGAGTCTACAAGGCATTTAGTGCTCATTAGGTCCTGCAAGAATATTATCAAAATAACTAATATTAAGCATAGTATTAGTCTGATATGGTTTATATGCCAATTTTATAATATCAACTTTAAATTCACAGGCAATCTAATGTAATATAATCCAGAAATGGCTGCTCATGTCTTCAACTATTAAAAAATTAACTATTAACAATGTACAAAATAATTAAAAATGTAAAGACAGAATGCATTATAGTTAATACAGTTAGCAACTTGTATTTTCTAGTGTTAATTTTAATTTGTTAAAAACACACACATTCCTTTTATGATTTTTTTTCTAAACTCAGAACTTTCCCTAACCTTCTCTGGTCACATGCTGTAACTGTGTTATAACCTAATTAGGAAGCTCTCAAGAGACAATGGGCATTTCTTATAATAAAATAGGAAGCAAAAAGCCTCTCTTACTTTCTCACAGGTTTTCAAAGTTTCATTTACCTTAAAGGAGATGGAAAATACTTTAACAGTGATCTTGTTCAAAGGAATTACTGCTTAAATTGTGCTCTCATGTGATTTTTGCTAGGCTCAAATGGGAAGTTTCCAAGTTAAAATACATCATATGTGACTGAGTTTTCTAAAACATGAAATACTTGTAATCAGAAACAGTGGAAATGGCATTCCACTGACCTGCCAGTCTATGGTGTGAGTGTCTTATGTAGAAATCCTATCACACAATCTATATTTCTGCTATTTGTAGTAAACAAAATAAAAATAAAAATGCTTAAATGCAATTTTACATTCAGCTGATATAGTGGGCTTGGATGAAACCCTGTGTCATTACCTTTATCAGGAATTATTATGGAAGACACAAAGGTTACTGTCTTTACAAAGATCAGTTTAAAATTATTTATTTACCGAATCACTTTTTCTATGATTGAAATGTCTTCAATGAATTAATTGTGGAAATATCAAAAGTAGTGAAAAACCTGAAATACTCCTGCTAAAGTTCAGCTACTTGTTACACTGGCTAATCATGGAACAATATGGATGATAACAATACACGATTTTGAATTTTTGTAGAGTAAAATAATGTTAAATCAATGTAATGGGTATCACAGCTGTGTGTTTCTTTGGTGTCTTCTTTTGGCCATTTTGTGTGATGTTGTTCTACCATACAATATTACAAAAGCACTTGTATGTCATCAAATACAGTGTAAGTACTATCTTAATGATTAGATGCAGTTATATGTTTTGAATTGTTTATAAATAATGTGACATTGCAAACAGTCCCATGACTGTCTTTTCGGAAGCCATTTGCCTGCATTGGTTATGTTGCTATAGAATTCATTCAGAAAGCTCAACTGAAATTCCAAAAGACTTTCTAACCGTGTTATACAAGAAGTCATAAGAGTGTCAGTTCCTCTGCTCCTCCATGAGGCAGGGTGGTCCTTGAGTTTTACATCTAATGGTGCCAATTCAGGTCATTTTATATTACTTTCTCGTTCTATATTTCACTCTCCACTCTGGGTGTTTGTGTATGGTGTGTGTGTGTGTGTGTGTGTGTGTGTGTGTGTGTGTGTGTGTGTGTGCTTCTGCCTATGTAGTTGGAAGAGAAGAAAGAGGAAAAGGATAGAAGGATAGAGACAGGAATAAGAAGAAAACTTTTAGGCACTTGTGAGCATGATGACTGAGAAGCTATTTTTTTAGGGTTGACTTCACAGAAATAGAGTGTTGAAAAAGGAGAGGTCTTTGCACTTTGGAGGCTAAGGAAGGAAAAGGGATTTTGAGTTGATGAGCAGACTAGTTTGCATAGCCAATCTCTGCTTTAGAGCAAACCCTGCTTAAAAGAAGAAGCAAATGGAGAGAGGAAGGTAATGACAAAGAATGAGGTAGCTACAGAAATGGGGGACAGAGGCCAGGAGAGAATAAAGAGTAAGGGACAGAGAGAGGGAGGAAGGAGCAGAGGAAAATGTGCACACACCTTGATGAGCTGAATGGTGGAAGAAAGAGACTGGGAAATACAATTTTCCCAGAGTAATTGGAGAAAATACTGAGAAAAAACCTTGTGACCTTCTTCCTGCATCAAGAACATTTATTTATTTATTCATGTTGTCCTGGCTTTCTGGGTTCGTTTGCTTTTGTTTATTTTCTTTTCAGTTCCTATCTTAAAACTAATTTCCTGTGGTGAGATCATGACAAACGAAACAATCTTGATAAAAGTATTCTGTGTGTAAAAGTAACATGAGATAATTCATGTGACCAACTGAATCTCTTCATAGTTGCTAAGCACACTGTGCTGGTTGATAGAACAATATTTCATCACAAATTTATTATTTTGTTCAAGTTCTGGAGGTGGCTATTTGGCTACAGCTATTTGTTGTATTTCACATTTTTAAAAGATGTATTCTTAGATGTGTTTATAAAACATCAGCACACACAACAGTCTGTGTTGTTCTCTTACTGCTGCTTTAAGAAATGTTATCTCTTGTCTTATGGTATACTGGAGCTACCTCTATGTGATGGCTTATTGAAATTCATGTTTTATTGAAATAATCCACTTAGTATTTTATTTCTCTCACTAGAATGCAAGTTCTGTGCAGGGACCTAATCTTACACATCTTTAATTCTCAGAATGACTACTGCAGTGGGTGGCATATAAATATTTGTTGAGCCATTAAATCATGCAGTTGGGAATTTGAATGCAGATTTAACACACTTTGTATCTATCTGCTAAGTTCTTTAATATGAAAAGTAATTAAAATCGTCAGTGGTAAATATTTTAACCAGATATTTGGATAGCAAACAGGACAGATTTGCTGAAAATGATACATAGCTAGAAATCTGACACTATTCTATTAGAAGACACTTAAACATCTAGACTACATTTGGGAAATTTTATTTTCATTAATTCAAATAAATTAAACATACGCTCGCTGTATGAATTAACTGCACCCAGCTACAATCTTAAATTTTTACATTATTGGCTTTAGTGAGAATTGCCTGACTTTAAACGAGCACTACCTTGGAGAACAATGAGGATGAGCTGGAAAAAAAAGAAGATACTGAACAGGTGGAAGATGGATAGAAAATTGTTAAGTATCACCCTGTAAGAGATTATGAGATTACATGGTAGTGCAGCAACTGTAGGACAGATGGGCGAGGAGTATGGAAGACCAATGTTGCTTCTATGTGAACCTTGTGAAGCTGTCATTGTGAAGTCAATGATGAAGACCATGAAGGCAGGAGAAAGAGAAGGATAATGAAAGGCGGGGGAAAGAAAAACAGCATCAAGAGGAGGAACAGAAAGGGAATGAGGACTGCACTTTTACATAACATTCTTACCTTTAACCACTTCAGTGTGTTATTTGGAGAAACTTTCACAGTTGTTAGAGCCATCTGGTTATCCATCCAAATAAAAAAACCTGCATTGTTATGGGACTTAAGAGAGTTCTTTATTTACTCATAGCTTTAAAAGAGAGATGTCATGTTTTGCCCCACATGCTGTCAGATTTTATTTCTTAAAAAGTAATGGAAGGAAGCTGATAGGGATTCTCTTACATAAGCCTAACAACATCAAGAATTGGAAATTATTTTAGCATCTCTCACCATGAGTTTTCTATCAGAAACATGGTGAATAGTCATGCACTTTCACTACTGATAAATTCTTAAGACTAAGTGGCTCTTAAAGCAGCAAGTCATCAGGCTTTATGTCTCATACATTACATTACATTACAATTATCCATCTTTAGTATTGCAATGAAATCCAAAGGAAGTGCCACCATTGAGCTATATCAGTTTTGATGGATATTAATAAAATGTAAAGACAGGAGGTAGGTGTCTAAATGTTTTCTCTGGGATAAGAGGAAAGAGACTGGTGTTTAGAAATAGGAATTAATTCAGTCACCATTTTGGTAACTGTGAGACTTAGCCAAGGCTTTTTCCTTTATGGTTTTAGAAGACATGATTGGAATATCCTTCAGTTTGTGTGGGCTCTAAAATTTCACAATATTCCTGGGGCTAATTTAATGTTAGATATATCAACAAGAAAAGACCTTTTATGTCAGACACTTCTATATATTTGAATCAATGTAGCAAGAAGTAACTTTCAGTGATTGGGTGTTTAGCTCACTCATTTAGAAAAACATGAGTCCCACTAACTTAAATAATATTAAATTGTCATCTGTTTTGAGTCTAAGGTGGTCAACTAGGCGATCTGTATGGTGTATGATATAGTTCTAGTCAGTGTCTTATCAATATAAATAAGCAATTTTGTTGTCTTTACATTTGTTTTTATTTTCAGGAAGAAAGAAAATCAGTGATTTCTTCATAAGGAAAGGGTATGACAGTGTCCTCAGGGACAAATTTTTGAGTTCTTTAGAAACAACACACGGTACAAATACTAAGCTTTTGAGTGCTATGTGAAAAGTATTGCCAATGCTTTATAAAGGCTTTTGGTTGAAATGCAGATAGTTGTGTTTCTTGAAATATTATTTTGGTACAGAATGTTTTTAGCCCTAAAAGTCTGTCCCAGTGAAATGAATACTTCTCCTTCTAAAGCACCATAAGTGGGTACTAACTGCTTTTCATTAATTTTTTTTTCTTTTTGACACAGCCAACCTCGTTCAAAGGCAAGCTGTGTTTTATCCATCACAGAAGATGCACTAAGAAACAGTCTTGATTTGCATGAGGGAAGTGTCATTCCATTTACTGGAGACATGCTCAGTCCCTGGAGTTCCCAAAGTTCTTCTCAGCTGCCTACTAGAAGCAAAGGATTACTGCTGGTGGATGAGGGTAGGGGAACTCTGCAGACCCACAGATAATTTAAAATGCTTTCTCTGGAGGCTAGAAGATTGGGGTAATATGCTTTGTGGAAAGAGAACCTGTGCAAAAATATGTAGCTATCAACAAACTTCAGAATGTAAGCTGTATATTTTTAAAAAAGATGAATAGCCTACGTTGATGTTGTTATTATTATTTTAAGTTGGAAATGCTAATTACGATTTAAGTGCCAAATTTTGTAGTCCCAGAGCTTAACGACAGATGGTGGTGTAACTCCACCAATTTCACAACTCTCTGCATTTTGACATTTTATCAGATTATCCTTGCCCAGACTTCCAAGGAGCAAGGATTTTCTCTTTGCTCTCTTTGTGCCTAAGAGGAGAGTGGAACCACAAACCATTTAGAAAGAATGTCTTCATTTGCTCAAGTTCACACAACTATACCACGTGACCATCAGGGCTTCTTGATTCTTGCCTTTTTGCCTGTGTGGGGGGAAAATACCCCCCCTCCCACCCGTATTTGAAGATTGCTGTTAGAGCCTTTTGGATGAGTAACACAACTTTGAAGATGGCATCTCTAAAGAGGAAAACGTGGTTTTTAATTGTTCACGTCTCCATTTTGCAGCTAAGAAGTCCTTTAAATTTTATGTAGTCAAAGTAACAGAGATAAACGTCAGAGAAGAAGGGGAAAGTATAGTTCATGTTTAACTCAAAGTTTGGGGAGGGGAAAAAAGCCTAAGTGTGTGAATGGCTATCTATTTTTTTTTTTTTATAACAAGTAACTTAAGATCAGATGACTCACTCAGATAAAAGATCAACGTTAAACGACCACTTCTAAAGCGTTATCCGCACATGCTGGCCGTTTTCTTCATGTTGACTTCAGTTAGTCACATTTGGAGTGGTTTATTTTGTGCAAGATATTCTGATAGACACTACTTCAAACGAATTAATTTTTCTCTAGTACCCTAACAGAGCAATCTTTCAGATTTTGTTGATTTGCGGTTTCGTCGTAAAATAAACTTCAGATCAAATACATTTTCGCGAGAGAGGTTCGAGGTCCACTTGGTGAAAACGCTTATTCACCTAGTAAACCTGATCAGCTTTATCTTGAAGCATGTTGAATGACTTTGGCAGACCCACGTGTGGCTAGAAGCTGGTTGGCGACTTAAGGGTCATAATTTGACTTACCCTTTTTCCCAGGCACTCAGCATTTGGTTGAAAGACTGCAGCGATCCAGCAAGTCGAAGGATGACTGGTGCAAAAGAAAACTATTCGTTGCCTGTTTGCCCTTTTGGCATTTCCCTGGGCTGCGGAAACCCGGTTTTCCTATTATGATACGGCAACTTTTTTTGGAGTCTGGTAACACTGCGCGCTAAACCCTGGCCGGCTCCAACAGCCAGCCAAGGCGAACAAAGCCTGCAGTGTTCAGGGCCATGTCGGGGGCGGGGGTGGTGGGCGAGTTAAAGGAATTGCAAATAAATATATTTTATGACCACCCATCAACAAACTACGTGCCACCGTGGCAGCCCCTGGTAGCCAGACTGCAGAGGGGCCAAGGGAGGGGAGCTGCAAGAGAAGGGACTGGAGCAGAGGAGTTAGGGGCGAGCCCGGGGCCTGAACTTTCACCTCTCGAACCCGGGCCTAGCCTATTGGCTGTGGTCGAGGGTCCCAAGAGAGCAGCAATTCCAAGCAAGACTGCTTTCTCCACTCCTTGGGTGTCCTTCCATCGGGAGTGGCTCTTGCTAGTGGCAGAGGGCACTGCTGTAGGCAAACTAAATACTGCACTGAGAAGAAAAGCGGGACCCAGGGGGCCTGTGGTCCAAAGGTCTCTAAGATCGCTTAGGGATGCCTGGGAAGAGTGAGCAGCCAGTTCACGCCGGGTTACACAGACTCTGACACCCCTGGCAGCTCTATAGGCTAGCTGTTGGGACTCCTAGGAAAGCAGCATCAGAGGCTGCACATTTCGCCAAAACGTGCCTTTGTGTGAGGAAGAGTCGACTAACTTCCCTGTCCCACTCCTATGTCCGAGAAAGCAACCCTGTCTTTTGGAGTTTGAATGAGAGTTGTAAGGGCCCAGACTTCTCTGTAGTGCTCCTTTCTCCGGACACCTTGAGAGACTGGGAAGTAACTGCACCGGGAGGGACAGCAGCAGGGCTCTCCGCAGAGCTTTTGAGGGTTCAGTTACTTTTATTCACCAGGACTCCGGGTTTCCAGGATTCCCACATTGGTTATCTACTCTTCGCTTTCTCTAAATAATTTCAAGCTAATTCACAATCCACTTTATTAAGGTTTGCTGGAGAAGCACATGGATGCATAGCCCCCACCTTTCAAAAGGGAGGGGTAGGGCCTTTTGGTTCCTTCCCTAATGGCAGTGAGGGCTGTGTTCTCTCTTCATTTCCACCCTTAATATTCGGACTCTGTCCTGAGTCTGCATTTCTCAAAGTACTATTTGAGTCCGAGTGAGAATGCCAGCCGAGCACTCAGGGCAGCTTGGATTTTAAAAACGCTCTCAGAGAGCTCCGCAGTCCAAAGCCGAAGCTTACCCGCTTTCCCTCGCTCCCGATTCAGGCCGGCCGACTTTGCAAGGACCAGCACTGTGGCTTATTGACAAAAGTTGGTTTCACTAGCAAACCTGGCAGTGTGTTTACACATGTGGGTGCCAGGGCTGCCACTTCCTCTCCTGGAGACCTAGCTGCAGGTTCAGAAAATAAGAATTTGTGGTGTGTGTGTGTGTGTGTGTGTGTGTGTGTGTGTGTGTGAGAGCGCTCCTGGGCTCTGCCCTTTAATTAAAGGGCGTGTTGGTCTTTGAGGAAAGGGGAGACTCAAAGACACAAGTTGGTTCTGGGCGTCTGCCACCCTATTTTACCATCCGCTCTCATACAGGCGCTGTGTGATAGGTAACAGCTCTTTCTCTAGGGAAAATAGCTAGAAGGAAGCCAGGCCCCCCACTCCTTGTTGCCCCGTGCACCCCTTCGCGCCCCCGCCAGAGCTTCTTGGCTGTAGCTATTCCGTGGAAAGTTTCTGTGCCTCTCCGAAAGCGAAGCGGCTGATTAGGCAGCCGAGCTTCAAGCTCTCGTCCTTGTGCGCATTGAAGGCAGGCAGCTATGGGTTGCAGAGGCCAGTGGCCTGAGGAGGGGCTGGCGAGAGACCTCGGGAAGGGACTGCCCTCCCAGAGCAAAGGTGGAGAGGGACTCCATAGGAACACCCACCCAGATGTAAGTCACGCGCCCCATCAGGGCCCGCCTTGATCTCCTTCAGCCTTTCTCTATCATCTCTCCCTCGGTCCTGCTCAGGGCAGCTAGCTAGGTCGCACAACGGGCATAGGAGGAGGGTCCTGGTGACAGAAACATACCCGAGCATCCCCCACACCCGGACCACTGCTTTGAAGTGCCCTGCGAGCGGGCTCTGGCAATTACTTCGTTCCTTACATTCCTGTTATTTTGTTTTCTCTGGTCATTGATCGAGACAGTCCCCAAAGCCTCAGACTTTAAAAAACACAGCTTGGTGGTGCCATTTTTCCAAGCCCCGCCCCTGTGACCTGGGTTGCGCCACTGTGAGCGAGCCCCAGTAGTGCCTTCCCCAAGTGAGACAGGAGCCACGACAATGAAGTGAGAAAGGTTCGGCCTCTTCTTCCAGGCCGTAGAGGCGCACGCTGTAAAGAGAAAAGAAAAAGGCCAATCAGCGTGGCTGTGCTCGCGCGGGCTCGCTCAGTGACACTCTGTGCTTTTAACTACCTGCCACCAAGGGCTTCGGATCCCTTCGAGGCTTTCTGCACTTCACGTGGAATCCCCTGTTTCATTTGCCAGCAGCTCCGTCTGCTGAGAGGACGTACTTTAGGGACTGCCAAGAAGCAGCAGACACAACTCGCCTGTGCCAATACAGCATACGGTTTTGTTCTCGCCTCCCTCCCCACCCCCATCCCCGACTCGCCGTCTGGGGCGCCGGGAGGAGGCGGAGCAGGAGGTGGGGAGAAGGGTGGGGGTGGGGGATCGGCGCAGAACAAACAAGTTCTCCAGCGAGTTGTTTACATAGCAGGTGGACCTGACGTCATCCAGGAGGCTCCACTGCGGAGCCCAGCGAGCCCTGTTCTGGCCCACGGTTTTCCCCCACCCCCCCCCAACCCTGGAAGACGTTGGTGGGGAGGGGCAGGGGGAGATTGATGGAGGAGTTCAAACCACTTTTTTAAAAAAAACACCACCACCAACAAACAACAACAAGCCCCAACTCCGCAAAGTAAGACAAAACAAGTGGCCCAACAGTTCTGGAGAGTCTTCCAAGATGTCCCTTCCCCCAGCCCGCCCCTCGGAGGAGGAGAGGCGGCTGGGCGCGCAGTGTGTGTACAGTTTGCATTGCCAACAACACGCGCGCGCGACCCGGTGCGCGCGCCCGCCCGCCGGTGCACGCACATACACACACGCACACACATACACGCGCGCACACACACACACACACTCGCGCATACACACACACACTCGCACACACTCACATACACACACACGCACACACGCACACGCACATCCACACAGAGATCCGGGTTGGGGGGAGCTGCAGCGCGAGACAGCGCGAGCCTCCGAGAAAGCGCGAGACACGCCGGCGCGTGCAGCTCCCCGGACGCAGCTTCGTCCCGGCCGGAGCCCGGCGCCACCCGCAGTTGGCCCGCTAGCGCCCGCGTCGGGCATTTAAGTGGTGGCCGTGTCCTCCCGCCACAGCTTCCTCGGGTTCCCCCACCCCTGGCGTCCCCCCAACTCGCGGCCGCGGCTGCCGGGACTCGAGCGTGGGTGTGTTAGTCGGGGGCTTCTGCCTGGGCGCGCTGCGTGTGCCACCTCCCGGGACTCTGCCCACGGGGTCTCTGGTCGCGGTAAGTTTCTTCGCCCTCACTCTGACGCTCTGCACTCCACCCTGTCCCGACCGCAGCCACGCGCGACCGGACTGCCACTTTCCTCCACGCTGCTCGCCTAGCGGCAGCAAAGTTTCGCCCCGCTCCCGCGCCGTTCTGTGCTGCGGGGCCACGGTGACATGTGTCAGGTTTCGACGTGGGGTCGGGGTCGTTAGGGACCCATTCTTGCCACTTGTTGGTTCTTCACGGTTTGCTTTGTGATGGGGGGAAAAGGAGTGTGCAGAGAAACGACGTTTGTCCGTGGGCTCCTGGGTGATTTATTTATTTAGTTGGTTAGTTTTGAATATGCAGAAGGCTGGAGGAAAAGATGTGTCGAAACACCAGATGTGTTTGTTTACTTTTTTTTTTTAATGTTTGTTGTCTTTCTCTCTTCCTTCCCACTCTCCCCAGGGAGGAGAAACAGCAGTAAAAACATGTGGTGGTTAGAAGCACACACTTTATTGATCAGACTGCTGACCTTTATTTACTCTAGCGGGCAAGTGCACGCTACTTGGGTCTTAGGCACTTCTGCGTTCTTCTCAGAAGTACTTATCCAGGAACCTGAGAGGCGTCTAGGGGACACTCCTTTTCTCTCTAGTTAAGAAACTCCTGGCCCCTAGTGACGCCTGAGATAAGCAGACATTTCTCCAGCTAATCCTGATCCCGCTCTTCCACTTGTCCGCGAGCCAGCTAGGCCCGCTTCCCTCGGGATCTGTCCTGGTTTTACTTTTATTCCACTTTGGAAAGTGCTCCTTGCTCCGTGTGTGGGTGTCTTCGCGTCTTGCTCCTCCTGAGGGAGGGCTTCTGGGAGGGGCGCAGACACCTTTGTGAGAAAGAAAGGGCTTCCCCCCTGCTTTTTTTTTCTTTTAACCCTTGAATCCTGGGTGCTGGGATCAGCACCGAGCTCAGGAAAAGCCCGTCTAGCCGCCCCTGCCCCCGTTCGCGCTAAAGGAGAAGCACGTGTGTCTGTGGGAGCTGACCGACCCACCAGGTGGTCACAGGCACAGTGAGCAAATCTCTTCTTACCCCAGGGCCAGATGAGCTCCGAAGTCCCATCTTAAAGTGGCTCCAGGCCTCTCTAGCGCTTGGAGGAAATCTTGCCCTCCAGTCCCCAGACCCTAAGAATGTAAGTTTCTCAGGGCCAGAAGAGAAAAGGGTCATGCTTTTATTATTAGAAGAAACTTAAAGACGAAGATGTGTGCAGGTTTGTGTCCTTTGAAAGTGAAATCAAAGCTCTTTTTTTGCAGATGGTTTAGTAAGCAGGCCGAACTTGCCAGGATTTGAGAAGCTCCTAACAATCAGGAATCCCCCAGGGAACTGGACCCATCTGTGTATTTGTTTATTCAGCTCTTTAAGCAACAGATTTAAACCACTTAGTGGACAGCTGCTATCTGTGAGGCTCGTCCCTCCCCCACCTTTCCTCTCACCACATGTGGAAACCCACTCAGTTCCTTGATCCAGAGGTTCATTCCTAGAATGCTGCTTGCTTCCAGGTGGGCAGGCACTGGCAAGGTGAGGTGCATGAAGTGGCCTGGGGGAGTTCTCAGAAGGGCCCACAGGGAGGAATGGAGGATGCTAAAGGCCCACGGGAGTGTGTGAAGTGTGCATCTTTGCAGTCACAGATTCAGAAGCACTTGAATAGTTATCTCCCAACAAATACATCAGGAACTTGGAAGGAGAGTTACTTAGTAGCAGGTAAGCCAAGCAGCACCAAGGCAGAAAGTGATGCTCTGGTGTCAAGTAGCAGAACTGGACATTTTCCAACTGGAAGCATTTGGAGAGATTTACTTTAGAAAACAGGTTTGCCTGGAAGGCACATCTTTACATGGTCTCCTAACTCCCAGCAGTTTGCTTAGGCAGCAATGGAGGGGAAAGTGTACAGAAATGGTAGGCCTGCATTGAGGTAGAAACTGAAATGAAGATAGGCTTTCGGGTAGCTTAAATCTGCAGTGGGCCATACCTTGGGAAATGTTTTATATTGTGAAGAGGCCTGTTTATCTTTTCTGTCACTATGAGTTATGACTGCGGATATTCTCAGTGTACTGGAATTTTTAAATGTGGTGTTTGTTTAATGCTGTTAAACACAATTTACAATTTTGATTTATTTGTATCTCCATTAATAGAGTGCCTATAGTTATATGCACTGTGATCATTAGGGCCCTCGTATTTCACGTCTGCCTTAGAGTTTTGTTCTCCTTCCTCATACCTTTCTCCCTTGTATCTCTCCTTCCATCCCTATTACTTAAATGGCTGGTGTTCAGTAGCTGTGCAACTCAACACTTCCTTAAGAAAGCCATGGGAGCATAATTGTTAGCAAAAATTATGTGAAGGAAAACTTAGTAGTAATAAATAAAATTGCTACTTTTTAAAGCGAGGAGAAACCTGTTGATATCTCCCTCTGGGTAGGTGTGTGAGGCACTCAGTCTAAAAAGATCCTCTCAAAGTTGACTTTTAAGCATAAGAGGAAGAGTTTATTAGGGAATGATTTCTGACATTCGGCCTAAACATAAATATAATGAACATATTTTATACATAGATGTCTAATATGTTGCCATTACTATTCATCACATATTACAATAAACCAAGCAGTTAAAAGGAACTTGCGTGTGAACATGATGACTGCATAATTTATCAGTCTTCCAGCACTGTCTTATGTTTCCAGATATTGTTGTTACAGAAGTCATAATTTTTGTGCAAAAGAAAACCTTTAGTTACTTGTGAAAGGGATGTACTAAAAATCCAACATTGGTGCTTCCTAAACTCAGTGATTTTCTAGCAACTTTATATAAGAAGGAAGGCCTCAGAATTAGTACACGAGGAGAGTAGAGTGGGGAATAGGCAAACATTGATGAATGTGCGCATAACCAATAATGAGAAGTTAGATTCTCTTTAAGTTTCGGGCACACAAAACAACTCTTGGTGCATGGCTCTGAGATCTATTTTTTAGGAAGCAAATTTAAATATGTAAAGATAACCAGCTGGTTTGGCTTAGATTCTTACAGAATATGGAATGGTCAGAACCAAACAAAGTTTACCAGATATTTTGATGGCAAGAGAAGATGGGAAGAATGCAGAAAATAATTCCATAAATGAAAGAGTAATTGATAAAATTTATGAGCTGAAATTAGCTCTGGTCAACACTTTTGTTTCTTTAAATGTTGATTTATCTCAAGTTGAGCTGGCTATTAGTTATAATACATACAGAAAACTGAATAAAGGACACAGAGATTTAATGTTTACTTTTCTATATGAAATCTAAGAAAGGCCCTTGGCTATAAAGAAGAAAATGTGATTTAGGACATGGGTTATGACTAAGTTTTCTTGGCAGTTTCAGTAATTAAAACGAAAATAAAAAGTAAAAATCATAGTTGAGTTGAGACATGGTAACAATCCTATCCTATTTCTTATCACTATTATTTGTCACACAAACTATTTTATGGTTTTTGTGATAATTTATTGTGCTTGTCTGTGTGAGAACCAAAATGTTCTAAGTCGTGCCCCCAAATGAAACTCAATGATTTTAATATTGGTATAGATGTTTGAAAGCAATATTATGTGGTCCCTCATTTATAGGGTTCCAAAATCCTCAACATATCCAAGCCAGAAGGATTGTTTGTATTGTAAGGGCTTCTGTAAAAATCCACATGGCTGAAACATTAAAGAAATGTATTCTCATGTTTATGGTTTGCGGACAGTTAAAAGCTGATTTAGATTCTACATACTGTGTTAGTTGTCCTTTTTAGAAGAAATAAACATTTTCTAGGCGCAGCTATTTACCTCTTAGCCTTAAACTAAAGTTATGTCACTTCTATAATTTTTTCCAAGGAATATAATTTACATTTGCATTTTTTGCTATCTATAGATTTCTATATGAGGTTTACCAGGTCCTCTTTTACTGCTTATGGTTTTGTTCTAAACTATCAGCTGCTTTGTTTATTAGAACTTCAAAGTGGGCCCTTAACTATTTTTGTTTGTTTATCTTCCATCTTAATTAAGCATTTCTGGGAGGGTTGTCTAAAATATGCTTAGTTTTCTTTTACAGCCTAACATTGGTTAAATGAAAATTCTTTATTGCTGATGTTTATGAATACACTTATTGTATGAGTTTCTTTCCATGTATCTAATGTTGCTTGATAAAATAGTTACTGCCACTTTCATATTTCATTGCCTTTTTACATTTGATATATTTGTTTATGCATTTCTTTCCTGTGTCCTTGTCTTCAGCCATTTTCTACCCAATATTTTCTTGACATAACAACAAAAAAGTAACTACTTATAGTGAAATGTAAAGGACTATTATGACTCAGTGTCCGTGGTAATAAGAGAGATGCCAGAGAAGAATTAGATCTGCTGTTGCAATATCACTAGTTTTAAAGAAACAAACATCTTGCTTCTGGTAATCTGATTTCCTAGTTGTGTATGTTAAAGCTATTTTTTTTAAAGTAATATCTTTGGTAATTTCATGTCTGCTCAAATGTAGCATTATTATTATCTACTGGCTTTATTAACTTTAATAAAATGTTTTGCTTTATAGTTGAACTGGTTTGGAGTTTGTGTTCATGCAGTGATATTGGCCCATCAGCCAAAGTCTACAATATCTGCTGTCGGAAAGAGAGTGGTACATTCCCTGGTCTGTTTTTGAAGCCATGCTATATATATAAATTATTTATAGCTAATGATTTACTTTTTCATTTCTTTTTTTCAATTATGAACTTTGTTTACTTGGCATGCATGTGTTCACTTTTCCAACTTACCACCTGCAACTAGAAGTCTAAAATACTTTCAGTTCATATAAGTCTATCTACAATTTTATTTTAAAAAGCATTTTTCCCCACAGGCCACCTATGCTGGCCCTGATTAACCTTTTGATTTCCATAATTTGTGAAGTATGAATTCTTGAATTCAACTTTTCAATCAGTTCTGCTCAGCTGTCTCCCTCCTATGATTCATCAAGGATATCCACACCATCCCTTCCCTTTATATTGATAGCTGTGTCACTTGGAGCTGACATCTTCATCCCTTTCTGCTCTAGCAAATTATTTTCATTAGCAAGAGCGAATAAGATTTAATGTTGAAAAAGCACATCACTGTGAAGCAAATGAATTTCCAAGGGGTTTTAAAGCTCTCAGCATTTTTAGTTTATTAATGTTCCTCAATTCCCTTCGATTTCTGCCTTGCAAGACTTAAAATATATTGTGTGGAAGATAATGTTGATTTAAAATTTATTTATGTTTTTAACAGTTACTTTTAAAGATTTTCGTGGCATGTCAAAAGGATTATTCCATTGTAATGTCTTTTTTTTTTTAAAAAAAAAAAAAAACAGGTTAAGAACTTTTCTCCAAACAAAAAATTCCAACTAAGAAGAACATTAAGATGTTCCTTTATTCTTGTACCCATTTATGCATTTTTCCTTAGATGCCTACTTCTGTGTTTACTGGAGGGTACTTTCTGTGAACACCTTTGTACTGTTTTAGTATTGATGGCAGTTATCATTTTGTAACTTTTTCAAACCTTAAGGAAAAGGTAGCCTTGCATCCTATTGTGTAATTCAGGAGGAAGGAAACAAGTTAATGGGAAGTACACCATAGAAAAGGCATGAAGTTTCTTTCTGTCTAATAGTGAGGAGAAAATACCTTAAAATTTTATCATGTGGCGATTGTCATGAAATCATATTTTGAAAAGGAGCCTTAAAATTTTTAAAAATTGCACTTCACACTTATATTTGGTTCATTTCTGTCTATAAGCCTGTGCTGACTTTTCAATGCCTTCCCTCAACCACTTGGAGCCTGCCTTTAGTTTAGTTAAATGTCAGTTAAGTGGGTCTTCACTAAACAAGCTAAAGCTGTGGACTGGGTCAGGTGTACCATTAAATATTTCAGTAACTAGTTTTGGATCTCCATACACCACACAATTCTGTGTGGGGACAGTACTCCTTTAGCATCAGCCCTTGTTAAGCTACTCTTTTATTCATCCTCTGATATCCCATTAGGCCCCTGGGGGAACCCCCCCCCCAAAAAAAAAAAACAAAAAACAACAACAAAAAAAACCAAACAAACAAGCAGAAAACACCTCCTATAAGGTCTTGCTGTTTTTTCATTCCAGTGTACTCTGGCCTTCTTATTGCTCAAAATAGAATGGACTGTTTCCTTCCTAGGCATGTTTCTACTTATTCTTCATCTGGAATACTGTGCACTAGGATGTCTTTGCCTACCTTTGTACCCTGTTCAATGTATCTATACTACAGATACTCTGATTGTTTTCATAAATGCACATCCTACTGATACTACTCCATTATCTTAACTGCATTTTATTTTTCCATAGCCTTTAATTTACCAGAATTTATAAAAGTTCCTCCAGTACAATGTATATTAAATGACAATATACATCTAGCGTGTTATATTTTTCATGATGGTATACACTATTCTGTATAACCAACAATGAAATACATCTAATGTGATGATCTGCATCCAGCATGTTGTATTTTCTATGATGATATAGATACACCATGATATATATTTAGTGAGGTGTATTTTCCATGACATTACACAGTGTGAGTGTGTGTGTGTATTTTCATGATCATGTATATCCAATGTGGTGCATATTCCATGATGATACAAAACCATTGTGGTACATATATAATGATAATGTATCTCCAATGTGATTTACATTTAATGATGGTAGACATTGCATATAATGCATATGCCATAGACCTGTTGGTTATGCTATTGTTTAATTGTGCTTAGAACAGTGGTTTGCGATGGGTAGGACCTCTATATACCAATGGTGAATGAATAATGAGTAGTTTAACAGAAGGCTCAAGACATTATTTCCAACTATATCACTTCTCAACTTGTTTAAAGCCACTGTAATGTATTTTTATCTTAATTTTTCATCCTATAACATGTCATATCACATTGGAAAAACTATTTACTATTGTATTGGCGAAGTCATGGCTCTTTTCTCAGGTGGACACATATGATCACCAGTTTCCTATATCCCCAGAGATAGCCCTTGCTGTCCAGGAACTTTCTATATAAACCATGGTGGCTTTGAAGTTATGTCTCTGTCTCTCCCCCTTTTTTTTTTAAATTCTTAAGAAACAATGTTTAATGTTACATTTTACTGTTGAAAATTGTAAGTAGGTATTTTTGGTTTTAGACAATAAAGTCTCAATAGGTGGTGTTTCAACATAATGCTTTTGAACAGAAGTTAAATAGGCATATTTTGCATTATATCTGAAAATAGTATCATTAGTAATAATATATGCTTCTAATGCCTACAGTGTCAACATAATGTGAGTAAACCAGATATTTCTGGCAGAGAAATGGAGGGAAATATGAAAACTCAAGATTGTATCTATATGGAAGGAATCTTACATCTTTGTAATGGGAAACATGATAGTTTACAAATTCCTCTGTCTATGTACCAATACACACCCTAAGTTGAGCAAATTGGAGATTTATACTTTGATGAAAAGTTCATGTCTCCAAATTTAAAACCTCACACAATTTTTTGAAATTGCCCATGGCTACTGAAACATAAATAAAATCTTCAGTGCTCAGTGTAACGTCACACAGCTATTTTCTTATAACTGCAAAGCACTGCAGATCTCCCTCAGTACTGTGTTCATAGCTAACATTTCATCCACTTGCTAAGAAATTTTATTCTATATTGCAGACATCTTGAAAATGAGAACAGAGTCTCTAATATTTTCCATGGATAAGGAAGGAAAAATAGAACTCTACCCAGACCGCATTGTCTTTTTCCCCTCTGTCCTTATTCCTTTATTATCTCCCTTGCTCATAATGCTTGAGAAGCTCTGAAACAAGGCAACACAGGGACTTACTCATATTTGCTCCATTTCGCCATCAATAACTGTTAATACATCCCAGCTTCAGCTCCTCTTTGCCAGCCCCTTGGTACTGAGCGTCTTCAGTGGCTCCATCTGATTATTCAACTTGACAAATATACTTTGTCATTGTTGGAAGCAAGAAACATTGCATTCAAGGATATTTTTATGATCATTTTGCATATCATAATGAGAATGATGACGAAAAGTTTTTAAAATAGTTTAATTGCTATCCCAGATAGGAAAAGCTTGGCTTACAATGCAGAACTACATGTTAAGAACCTAGAGGCCCACCTTTTGGTTTGATAGCTAACTCCATTATTGTTGTGTGATTTTTTAGATGATATTTCCCCTAAAATTAAGAAAAAAAAGATACTGGAATAGCTTTCAGATTACTTCCAACTAAAGCATCTTATGAAACATATGGAATCAAGTTTGAAGCTACAAACTATTCTCCACTTACTAACACATAAATCTATACATAAAAATGAAAGAAGAAAAAGATATGTCTGAAAATAGAAACAATACCAACAAAAAATGATCGTCACTTTGCTTCTATTCTATATCAGAAAATACAGTAGTTCAGTTAAAATTGAAGGCTTTTTTTTTTCAAGTTGTTTTATTCCATAAGGTATCTTTAAATCGCTTCTTCCCAGAGAGGAAACAGAGCCTCCTCCTATTTAGTCAGGATGCTGAAACAAGTGGCGGGGGGTGGGGGGGATGAGATTGGAGGTGATCACATTAGGATCAAGAAACATACTCAACAACCTGGAATTTTCTTCTCTGAATGTCAGAGAATTCACATTATATAAATGTTAATTTACTCACAATTTTGTTCTGGTCCTTTGTTAAGTCATATATTCAGCTGTTGATAGAGAAATAGCTGGACATGTATTTGATAAACTTTGCCTTTTTATAAGTACTTTAAAATGAGAGCTGCTGGTCAGATTTCTCAGGGGTAAGGATGCTTTTATCTCATGTTTGTGGAGCATTTTTTTTGTTTTGTTTTGTTTTGTGTTTTACATCTTACTGATGTAGCAGGTTCAAGCCATGGTGGGTGGTCCCAAATAGGCAGGTGGGGCCGATTTTCTAAGAAATATTTAAGCAAGCCAGAAGGAGCAATCCAGTAAGCAGCATAATTTCTTGGTCTCTGCTTCAGTTCCTGTCATCAGGTTCCTACTTTGGCTTTCCTGCACTGTGACCTGTAACCCAAATAAATCTATTCTTCTCCAGTCAGGGCATTTATCACAGCAAAAGAAAAATTAAACAGGAACGGGTGCCAGATTATGGACCGTTAGTATGGTGGGTATGAAGGAGGGTTGTTGAAGCAATGGAACTTTGGGCTGGAAAGTCCTTGAGTGTTTGGGGTTTAATGGGCTGTTCCATTGTGGCCTGGAAGATAAGAATGTTGAGAGAAGTACAGACAATGATGATCTGCCTTAAAGTTTTAGAGGGAAGCAAGGACTCGTTTGGGAGCTATTTGTGTGATGTTTTCTGAGGCATACTATTTCAGCACAAGATATACAGAGGAGGGTTTAGGCCCCCCACCAAATAATGTGACAGACTTTGATGATCCCCCATGGAAGGCCTCAGTATTCATGGGGAGCATGTGGAGAGTGGGTTGGGGGGGGTTAGTAAGGGGCATGGTAGAATGGGACGGAGAGGGCATGGGGGGATTGATACATAAAATAATTTTTTTCTAAATAGATAAATACTACTGAAAATTAAACCTGTCCCCCACTGTGACAATAAACACGATCAGCTAGTGCTAAAGAATCAACTGATTAAAAAGAGAATAGCATCATCAAGGTGAAATCTTCATGGAAGTATTCCACCACCCTGGGTTAGCACATAGACACTGTGGTCATAACAGACAAGTTGTTTGTGTGTTGACAATAGAAAAGCCAAAGAATTGGAGCTGCCCAGGTACTTTGGAGTCCAAAAGATCATAAGTCAGACACTGAGATGCAAGGTTTCGAGCTTCTTGTTGGATTTTGTTTTGCTGAATTGTGATTATTTTTATGCATCAGTTCTTCCCTTGTGGAGCAAGGACGTTTTAACTTGTTTTGGTTTTTATAGGAACCCACAGTGAAATGAATTTGCAATTTTTAAGGAGGTATTGAACTTTCTAAGTGTTGGAGTTTTTAAGGACTGGGCTTTTAAAAAGTTGGGTTGTATTAATATTATGATATTGACAGGCATCTTGGGCACAAACAAGAATGGGATGGTCATGGTTAAACAGTGCTCTGTGTCTCAAAATTAGCAACGGATGGATTGTATTGTTTACTGTTTGGCAATTTGATCTGAACTTAGGCTTGACAGGGAAGAGAGAATCCCAGCTGAGGAGCTGTCTTGTTCAGATTAGCCTGTGGGCGTGTCTGTGGGGTGAGGCGGCATTTTCTTGTTATAATTTTGTGCTTGCTCTTGTGATTGATGTAGGAAAGGCCAGCTCACTGAGGATGCTTCCATCTCTTGACAGATAAGCCTAGGATGCATGGTGAAAGTAGCTGAGAAAGCAAGGGAAGAACAAGTCAATAGACAAGCTTTCTCCCACAGTCCCTGCTTCACTTCCTGCCTTGACTTACCACCAGCATAACCCGTAACCCAGTGTTTGCCTAGTTTTATTTTTTATTAACTTGACACAAGGTAAAGTCATATAAGAGGAGGTAAGGTAATTAGAGAAAAATGACATCAGATTGGCCTGTAGGCAAGCCAGTAAGAAGAACTACAGAAGAATTGCTTTTCCCAACATTGCTTGGCTCACAGAGAACTGGAATTACTACATGGCTTACTACATCAGAAGTTTAGTCCCAAGTCTCTTCAAATGTTTCTCTTCCTTGCTCGAACATTGCCCAGTGTCTTTGACATCATAACAGTTGTCTGCATACCGTTTTTCACCCTCAAAGCTTGACTGTGGGATGGATATAACCATCTCAAATGCACATATTAGAACGAGGATATCGTCTCTCATTTCAGGGCATTTCTCTGTAACAATCAGACCACTAGACAAAGTCAGCAACATAAGAGAACACATACAAGAAGTTCTTGCTTTTTAGGAGAGCGGGCATAAATCTATTAGACGTTAGAAGCACATAAACTTGCAGACATTCATATTTCAAAAGACTTTTAACTGTCACAGAAAATGTCATTATGTGACTAAAAATAAAATTATTTGAGAGTCTGATACCTTTTCAGTGTGAAATAGTGGTGAACTATAAGTAATCTTAACTTTAAATTTTAGGTATATGGGTGTTTTACCTTCATAAATGTTTGTACATCACTTGTGTGCCTGGTTGGGCAAATCCCAGAAGAGGGTGTTGGATCCCCTTGAGTTTGAGTTAAAGATGGTGGAGAGCCTCCATGTGGGTTTTAAGAAAAATGTCTGCCTCCTCTGGAAGAGCAGCCATACTTTTAACTACTGAGCGATCTCTCCAGGCCCTACTATGAGCATATTTTCAGTCTATATATACAAAAATATGACACCAAAAAATACAGAACTCATGGACAATGAAATTAATTTTTATTATCACAAGAATTTTATTTTTTATTTTTCAAGACAAAGTTTCTATGTGTAGCTTTGTAGATCAGGATGTCCTTGAACTTACAGAAATCGCTTGCCTCTGGCTCCCGACGCCTGGGCTTAGAGGTGTGTGCCACCACTGCCCAGCTAAGAATTATATTTCTTATAGAAAGATATTTTATTTTTTAAGTACAATTTTAATTGAAATAAAAACAATCTTTACATAACAATCCCAGTTCCCTCTCTCTCCTGTCCTCCCATGTACCTCACCAACCTCCCATCCCACTCCCCATTCACTCCTGAGGGGGCGTGTCAGGCCTCCAATAAGGGATCATCAAAGTCCTGACACATCATTTGGTGCAGGACCTAGGCCCACCCATCCCCTTATCTATGCTGAGAGAGTATCCTTTTATCGGGAATGGGCCCCCAAAGCACATAAGTAGTGGTTCCACTGCCAGAGGTCCAATAGATTTGCTCAGGCCTCATAGACTACCCAGACCACCCACATTTAGGGGCCTGGTTTGGTCCTATGCTGGCTCTCCAGCTGTCAGACTGAGGTGTGTGGACTTCACTTGCTCAGGTCAGCTGTTTCTGTGGGTTTCCCAAGCATGGTCTTTTAAAACTTGAATGTTATGAAACAGTGCAAATGTAATTGATTCCTTACAAAATAAATTTTTTTCATCCAATTTAAATTTAATTTTAAGGTAAGATATTTGTTTCTATATTTCAGAGCCTTGTGTTTTTCTCAGATTATTCTTTATTAATATGTTTTGTTAATGATAATCCATCTTTAAACATTAAACATTCTTTACTGTTTCAAGTTTCTTTCCCGTCTCTATCTATTCTTATTCAAGATAATTTTTGCATATGATAAGCTATACTCCATTTTCAGTGTGAGTCTTTGTGTTTTGATGAGTACAGAGCTGCATCGTTTTGCCACCATAACTAAAGTACAGAGCGGCTTCACCACCTTCTTCATCACATTTATTCCATGTCCCTTTTTGTAGTCCTCCCTGATTCCTGGTCCCTGGTGACCACTGGTCTGTTTTCAATGCCATGAATTTTTCTTTTTTCCTAGGGCCTGTAGCCTTTGGAATCAGGGCTTTTCGCTTAGTGCAGTATGTCTGAGTTGCATCTGTGTAGTTATACCATCTCACCTTTGCTAGAATATTCTTGCCTTTTTCCTTTATATTTGATTAGGGTTTTGAATTCACTCAGTTCTCATTCAGATACATACATATATATGTCCAAGAAAATGCTAACTTATACATACATATGAACAATATATATAATATATAAACATGTACATATACATATATATACATATATATATGAACAAAATGTTTCCTTATTAACAGTTTACGATTAAACTAGTTTTGCCGAAGTTCTTCCCAATCCTATGTCTACTACTAGACTCCTTGATCTCATTAAATTAAATTTCTTATTTCTATGCATGTTTATTTTTTATACCTTTACAGTCCTTGGCTTCTTTTGTTTGATTGAAATAGATGAGGTCTGTTCATGTAGTTATTTCTTCCAAAAGAAAGAGGCTCATTATCAGTTATTTAATAATATTCAATTGTTTATTCATCTTTTAATCAGTGGGCACATTTCATTTCAACCACATATACTCATGGAAAGATTAGTAAGAAGAATACAAGAATCCTGGAGTAGAAAGGGATCTTTGAATAATAAAATTAAATTAATTCTCTAATCCCTATTCCAAGCCTAATAGAAATGTAGCTTGAAGATTGTTATCTGAAAGTCTGTCACATTGTCTATGGGCAGCAATATATACAAAGATGGAATTCCCAAAGAAGCTTTTAAGAACAAATTGTGAGTTTGTAGGGGATAAGTTGAAATGGAAATGAACCCAGCAAGCCAAGATCGGAATGGACAGGGACAGTGTGGGGATGTTCCTGGCATGTTTGATCTGTGTGGGCTAGTAGAGTAATAGCATCTGAATGCAAAGAAGTAAATGACCTTATGTAGGCTTGGAGAATGGCTTTCCAGCACTTCTAAGAATAAACAAACAAACAAAATGTCCAAACATCTGTGATGGTTTAGTTCCTGTAAAGTTCTTCCTCATTTGTAATTAATCAATTAACCTTTGCTTTGTGTGCCTTCAATTCATACAGCCTATTACATAATAAAAACTGTACATCTGGGGTTGCTTTTCACAATATTTTCTTTCTTTCTTGGACTACTGAAGTTAGTTTTCTTAAATAGTGTCTATGTACACAAGTAATGTATTTTTTAAAAATAATATTTGCTAAAGTTTCCTTTTAATATGGTTTCAGGGGAGAACAGTATACAGTAAACATGGTCTGCCCAGTATTTTTTAGCAAATGCTAACAAATGTTAATGCTTCTGTTAACATTCCTGTCATTCATTTTATATAAATTTCATTTAGTATAGAATGCGAATTATTTGTTTTAATATGTGATTTGTATCTTGGTAAAATTTGTTACTCTTTAAATCAGTATTACATGCTGTCAAGTGTTCAAAGTAGTTCTGATTATTATTTCTGTGTCAGAAATTGTGCCACTGATAGCCATTCTTAATTTATTATGTATGTCATTCAATTATTTTTTAAAATATTGGCCAGAAAGTACTTTGGAATAGAGCCTATGGCTCTGACTAATGTTGCACACTTGGGGAGGTTCTTCACAGAGATGAAACTCCAATTTAGGAAAGCTAATGATGATAAGTGACGATAAGCAATCATGTCCATTGTTCCAGCAGGCACCTCCTTTATATTCCTGGGCTTCCTGTTACAATAGTCATGAGTAATTAATACAGATTAAAACAGGCAAAGAACTTCTGCTCACAAAATATGAAGAAATATGAGAGACAGTGGAAAGTATCTTCTTTTCCCAATTATTGAGAATATTTCATGAGTAAACAAATTATAAATTGTCTTACTCCAAGTTGGCCAGGAGAGAATGTGCCCATATATTCTTGGTTTAATTACTCTGCACTATGACATCTTTCTGATTCACTCACCTAGTAACAATGGCAGTAACACAAGCAAGTTTGAGCAGAGTTTGTTTTTAACTAACCTATGCCAGATTGCCAGATTGGTTTGTGTATTCTCTCTCTCTCTCTCTCTCTCTCTCTCTCTCTCTCTCTCTCTCTCTCTCTCTCTCTCTCTCTCTCTCTCATTCTCTCGTTCACTCATCCATATGTCCATCCATCTATCCATCTATCCATCCATCCATGCATCCATCCATCCATCCATCCATCCATCCATCCATCCATCCATCCATCCAGCTCTCAAACCATCTGTTTCGTTGTCTGTTTTAGAGTTTTGTTGAGGATAGTGCTGATCTCACTGATCTTTTTTTTTCTAGAATATTATTATCTTAAAAAATAATACAGCAACAAAATCCCATAAAACAAAAAACAAACAAAAAACACAGCAACAAAAAGTTTGGCCCCTACATGTAGTGTGTCTGTTCTATCATTTGTAATTTTGAGATTATTAACTGTGGTTCTGGGATAACACTTACAGGCTTTCTAACAAATGCATTGAAATTTTGATCATGTGGTTCTATACACTTGCATTTGAAGTGACAGCTCTTCTTGACCTTTGACTTTCTTATTAATTATACCTAAGACTTTATTCCATCCTCAGATTATTTTTCTGGTTTAAAGGGTTAAAACTTTCTATGATTCAAGAGGTTTTCTCTTTGTTACCTGGTGATTGTCAACATTATCATCAAACAAAAGTCTTAGCTCTTCCTTAATATTTTCCCACACCTACACAGATAATGATATACTACAGAAATGTTTTCATGGTGTTTTCCAGTCTGTCCAGAACATGTTTCCAGAGCATGCAATGTTTCTGACATTGAGTACTCCCAAACAATGCCTAATCTTCCTTATGTATTTTCTAGTTTGTTTCTTTTTTCCCTATTTTTCTAATTTGTTTCTTAACTGGTTTCTTTTTAATGCTAAAGCATCATAACTTTATTTTTAATAATGCATCATTTAATTAAATGAAGTGACAAACTACTTTTGATTTTAAAGTTTTATACCAAGTTACTGCATGTAGTAGGGATCAACATAATGTCTATGTAAATGGCTAGGTATAAGTGGTATAGATAATATGAACCTGCTACCTCAGTTGAAATTATTTATTGTAGTAAATATAAGTATATATGAATGGAGTTGAAAGGTTTGTGTGTGTGTGTGTGTGTGTGTGTGTGTGTGTGTGTGTGTGTGTGTTCTAGTAAGTTTTATTTATGGACAATTTAATTTTAGTGTTAGATCAAATTTATACTTCATAAAATATGAAAGCTTCTTATTTTTTATTCAACTGTGTAACACCCATTCTTCCCTTATAGTCTATTCAAACTCATACACTGATCAGCTTAATACATGAACTATATTCTGCTAAAGGCACACACATATGCTTGTGCTGTAAATGTAGTCTCTTCCTAAACCCTCAACACATTTCAATTTATTTGCTTGAAATTAAAAGCTTAAAATAATCATGGACATCTAACAATTCAGTCATAAGCTCTTTCATAAAATAGTTATTTCCTTTTCACTGCAGTTAAGTCTGAAATACATACTTTCTACATATTCTTTAGAGAGAAGTTGTCAGCAAATTAGTAGTTTTAGATGACCCATTTTAGGCAAGGTTGATATCACAGTACATATTGTGATGATTACATATATCTTGTTGAGTCATTATAGTTTTAGATAATGGATCAAGAGGATTGTATTGCCATTCTGACAGAGGTTGGGGCATACCAAAATGTCAGGAGCATCATCAGGTATGTAGAAGCATTAGGAAGCACACAAGAGGTCTCAGAAATGCTCATATATTTAATTTCAAGTCAGGACTTTTGTAGACTGTGATACAGGAAACATGAGTGAAGCATGTATTAGACTGAACCATCTGAAAGCTGGTCTCTCCAGGACAGCCACTTGGTTACATTTGCTGCTAGAACTTTAGGTAAGGAGGCTTTCCACCTGTGTTTACACAGATTGACCCATCATCTAGGCTTTTGTTTCATTGTTTATGTGTACTGGCATTTCTTCATGCCTTATGCTGTATAATATGTTCTGTATTATACTGTATAATATTTGCTATATGTTTAGAAGACAATTTAATTTTATAATGTTTCAATTCCTTGCAAAATAACTTAGGCCAGAGATATATGAGCTTTATTATTTTTTGGTTATTTAAATTTTGATTCATTGACCTAAGTGGTTGTCATTGTGTGAAATGAAATTCGTTTTATGACAGTATACATGATCTTTTTTAAATCAAAGTTTTAGTCAGAATGGGCTCTCAAAAGAGATTTTTAAATGAAGCATTTAGGGAAAAAAATCAGACTAATCTGTTTTAGAGTTAAGAAAACAAGAAATGAAATATTTATGAGTCAGGGATTGGCTGTATGAGAAAATACAGACAAGGCTGTGGTTTCATTACATTACTTACAGTATTTGTGTGACCTAAAAACTCAAAATACAAAACCTAATGCAGTCAGGTATGAGGGCTGTTGAGATAGCTAATGAATTATGATGCTCTTTTTCTTTCTCTTTGCCTTTTTCTTTTCTTTGTCTTTTCCTACACCCCCCCCTCTTTTTTTTAGAAAATGTTTGTTTCTAGAAGTTAAGGATATACAACTACTCGCTGGAGAAGGTAACTCAAATTTAACAAAGACTGAACTAAAAACTATTGATTCATACATTTTTTTATATAGCCCTTATTCTGCAAGTAGTTACACTGTTTTTTTCTCCTGTGTAATCACATTTTCTACCAAGAAAAGTTAGTCACATCAAGTAGTTCTTAATCTATATTTTATTATACAGTAGTAAAAGTTAATTTCATGTGTTTTCTGATATGACCATTTTACCCTAATGCAGAACCTCAATTATGGAAATGCCTCCACATGGGCAGAGAAATGTGCATGCTTCTATGTCCCAGGCAGGTGTGAGAGTTGGCTCTGAGATCCTAAGAGCAGGAGAGCTGCCCCTGACCCTTACCAGCTGCAGCACTGGAGAAAGCAGGTCCTGCATCTAGTCTGGGCAACACACCAGAGCCCACCCTGTTGCCTGAAATGTGGGTGAGCGAACTCCAAAGTTGTGAGCATGAGAGCACTGTCCCCACTAATTGTCTGTCATGCAATAGTGTGTGAGGGGGAGAGATACCCCCACTTACCACTTACTCCTTGCTGACACAGACAAGAAAACCAACCCTCTCCCTCCTGACCAGCTGAAGCCCTCTGGAAATCACCCCTGCTCCTTGCTCTTGTAGCACAATAGAGCTCACCCTGTTGACACTAGCTCAGATGAGCTGGCCTTGAGAGTATAGGAGTGGGATAACAGGCCACACCCCCTGAGTCTACCATCTGGTGATGAGGGCTAGAGAAAGATTCCCTCCCTCCCTTGTCCCTTCTACCTGTGGTGGGCAAGGGAGCTGACTTTCCCCTTGCAAAACTCAGGAGTGGGCCCTTAATCTGGGAAGCATAGTAGAGCTGACACTATTGACTGGAGTGCAGGTGAACTGACCCCAAGGATGTGAGCATGGGAAATCTGACCCCCTAGCTCATTTGCCATATGGTGATGTAGGCAAAGAAGAGATGCCTACCACCCTCCTAAAAATACATACATACACATACACACACACACACACACACACACACACACACACACACACACACACCTACCTACACCTCACCTGGGCAATACAGTAGAGCTGGCCTGTAGTTATAGGTATGGGAGAATCAACGCTGAGGACCTGAAAGCAGGGTAACTGGCCCCACCGCTTGCTCATTGCTGCAAGGGATGATGCAGGAGAGCTCATCCTTGTGGTGAAGAGGACTGACCAACCTGCAACTACCCAGGCCCAGAACCTCAGCATCCACCCCATTGATGATTTGCTGTAGCACAGGGCTACAACAGAATATCCAGAAAGAGTCCCAGTGAGAGCCCAAAATCTATACTGTAGCAAAAACCAGCGGCTTTGAACCAGATAGATGACTCTTTACAGTGAACACTTACATGTAAAGACAGGAATATAAGGATTACTGCATGACTCACTGCATCATTACAGTATAGCTTCCAGGATGAAATTTTTCCATTTTTTTTCCCTCTTAAACTTTGTTTTCTTGCATTTTATTTTGGGGAGTGGTTGCAAGGGCAGATATAAAGGGAAGGGAAATGAATTGGATTGAGATGCATGATGTGAAAGACAGGAAAAATAAACACAGGTGCTTTATTCTAAAACTGTTGGCCGAAGGCTAAGGCTTCTTACTGGCTGGCTCTGTCTTAATTATTAACCCATTACTATCAATCTTTGTATTTCTATATAGCCTTTTCTTACCAGAGAATGCCTAGTCCTATCTTCTGGGTAGTCTCTGACTTATTCTCCCCAGCCTTCATTGGGCCTTGTTGCCCGACCTATCCTTCCTGCCTGGCTACTGGCCAAACAGTGTTTTATTCATCAACCAATAATAGAAACATATAATACAGAAGGACATCCCCCTATCCGAAGGGCCTAACCCATTGTGGGTGATGCCATCTCTGGTATCTGGTAGTACTGACTCTATAAGAAAGCAGGCTGAGCAAGCCAGTAAGCAACACTGCTTCATGGCCTCTGCATCAGCTCCTGTCTCAAGGTTCCTGCCCTGTTTGAGTTCCTGTCCTGACTTCCTTTGATGATGGACTAAGTTGTGAAGGTGTAAACCTAAAAAACCCTTTCCTGTCTGAGTTGCTTTTTGGTTATGTTGTTTTATTACAGCAATAGAGACTCGTACTTAACATCTAAGCAAATTATGTTAAATCAAGCTAAATATACCATTAACTGTAGGAATCAATTATCTTTTGTTGCTAGGATATAAAAATATTTATTCAACCAAAAATTCTAATACAGTTGAACATGATATGTTTTTAAATTATTAAACATGATGCTATTGAGAAAATGTCTTGGCTACAATATAAGTAAGTGAAAAATTTCACTGTGATATTTTTGCTGTTCACAAGGATGACTTGGGGGAAAGTGGTACAAGGCTGATTACCATGTCTGATCTGGATTTTCTGCTTTTGAGATTCTGTTCGACTGAGTAGAACAGAAACATGCAACTTAATGTATAGAGAACAAATTACATAAAGAAAGGGATGCTACTGGAGATCTTTAAGTAGGGCAGAGTCAGAAAATGACATGAGAGAGACTGAGACAAAGGTAGTTTTGCTCTTTGTGTGTGGGATGTTTGACTTGGTGCAAGTTTTGGTGGAATTTTTTCCCCAGAATCTTAGTCAATGATTTTTTTTAAGGTTTTTTTTTTTTTTTTTTTTTTCTTTTTTTGGTGTCCATTATTCTTATTGTATGTTTTCTCATAGTGGTTTACTTAAAACTATATAAAAATAAAGTGAAAGTCTGGGATTTTTCTGAGGATTTCACCGTGTATTTTGAATTAAAAAAAAAAAAGTTTTAAAAGCTTTCTCAAGTTTGTTTCTTTGTAACAATAAGCTGTTTAGAACTGGGAATTCATTTTATTTTCTCCACTGGAAAGAACTATAATAAGCATAATTAACTTATGATTCAAAATTGATAGAAAATTATGTTCCAATATTAGGGTTTAAATTTAATTTATTTCTCTGAATTTTAAGTGTAATTGCTGTAAACACCTGGTTAAGTCATCACTTCCAGAACACTCCATATGTCCTGTCCAGCATGTCAATCGAAGGATATGAAAACAAAAATGATGCTTTGACCCTCATCATTGCTAAATTCAGTTACCCTTCTTGAGCTCTCAAGTGATCTCACTGTGAACATTTGACTAGAAATAAGAACTTTCATATTTGGAAACCTTTTATAGATTAAATTATTTTTAAATTTCTACTTGGATTGTAGTATTCATTCTATAGGAAATCTTAAGGAAGATACATTATATGCCTTTTGAAAAACAAAGTTATTATTTCCCCACTATTACGTGGTTAGCAAATCCCATATTCGAGAGGTACCTCTTTTTCTAGTTCATGTTGTTTCTTCTGGATATACCACACTGTTCCTCATGAACTGGACATCTGAGGTTCTGAATGACATGTGGATGTTATCTGCCTGGATGTCTTCCATTACTTCTCCTGTCTTTGGAGCATGGTGAAAGCCTGGCTGAGTTATTTGTTAAAAGAGATGTGTTCCTGACAGCACTGAGAGCCTGTAATCAGACAGATGGGGAATATATTCCAGGCTTAGCCATATCTTGACTGTGGATGCTACTGTGGACACAATATTTAATTTCTGACCCTAAAATATAAACACTTAAAATCTATAGAGTATATACGAAAATATATACTGTGGACCTTTCCTTCAAATTAAAAATTAGTGTGTGTCATGGTCCTACCCAGTAGATGCCCTAATTCACTTGTAGGTAAGCATTTAAAATTCCATTGTCAGTCTCCCCACCTTTCCTGTAAGATTGTTTTGATTTCCTGTTTTTAAAGAATAAATTTTCCTTTATTGTGTTTACTTTTCATCTTACAATCTAGAGTTCTTGGTTTCTGAGGCAACTCTTTTATGTTAAAGAGGTTTCCTCATGACCCTGGGAGTGATGAGCAACTGGAAGCAAGGGGAAAGGAGTTACCAGAAGTAGGGGTATCAAGTTCCTTGCTTTTTGTCCCCTTTGGTCAAGCAGATTACTTATAAACAACTGACTAATCCAGGAATATTCTTTGGGGGACAATATTATTTCATGGATATGATCAGAAGTCAAATATTATCTTTGCCTGAACCAATATATTCTTAGAAGCTGGAAACATGAAACTTAAAAATTAATTTTGTGTTTTGTTTGTGGTATCTGCAAGTGATGTTACAATTGTTTATTCATGAAGTTCTCTGAAGCTATTAGATGTGGCAAAACTAAATGTTGCCCTATTTTACTTTAAGATTATCTTACTTTTGCAGCATTTTCTTTTAAGGGTCTATCAAAAGCCTTCGATCTTGATTTGCTTTTAAATACAGTCATTTTAGAGTTATCAATTAATCATTGCAAAATGAAGTATTTTTGGAGAAATATTTTCTGTAAAATAATTAAATAATAAATTAAAGAATCTTCTCTTCTGAATATTGTTTTGTCTCCAGTTAGTGTTTTCATTGCATTCCATTAGTGGGTTTAGATAGCATGATTTCATGCCATTTACGTCTATGGTAATTCTTTTGTTGCAGTTTTAAATTGTGTTCTATTCTGAAAACTTCTTCCTAGTCTTGTAGCTAAGCTGGAAATTGTCTCTTGACCATGTTTTATGTTAGGAAAGCCATTTTTTTTTACATTATGAAATGAAGTAATTTTCTACTTTCACTTTTTCCTTTAGTAATGTAGATAGCCTAATTAGAATACTCTCCCTTGTGTCCAGTTGTCTGTATCATTTTACCCTGTCGTTTGAACTCTGTGCATAGGAAGGTCTGAACTGTACTACAGTGTCCTCTGCATACTGTTGACTACCATGAAGCTTGTTGGCATTAGGGAAGTTGGATTGAAAACATCAGGCATCTCCTTAGTGATTTCAAGCAGTAAGGGAGGATTTAGGAACTACATTTAAAGACATCTCTAGCTTATGTGTCTTCCTTGGTTTCTGGTGCCAAGGAAAGGAATGGGATAATATAGTCAAAGAAGCAAGATTCCTTTTCCCATTTCTCTGGAAATAATTATTTGCTGAGAAGATATGTGCTCAGTGGAAGAAAGGTTTGGCAAGTAATACATATTCTTTAGCTCATCGGAGCTGTAAGCATATGTTAGTGATCCTACAATGAAAAGCACATGCTTGAAAGTGGTTACTGTGTGGGTAGTAGCTATTCTTACACCATATTATAGCATGGAAAGGACTTCTTGACTAGGAATAATTGAATTTATGCCAATACACACATTTGTAATATTTTTCAAGATCTAGCCCAGCCTTGCAAATACCTATTCATAAAATGTTGGAACTTGGGGTTCCATTGTGCTTAGTTAAATTTAATAGATGGGCGATGATGAATGTGACTAGTGAAATTTAGTAACTAGTGAAAATAAATTGCTTAGACACAGTCCACTTCCATGTTACCTGTTAGGAATGTTAGTTCTTAACTTTGTTCCTTGCTTTAAAAAATGCCCATAGTTGTGTCACTGCTTTTCCTGAATGAAGGTATGGTGTAACTATGAAGCAGGTTGAATGTCTAGTAAAGCATGTTGGTGCTTTATTCTTGTTGTTTATGTCAGGGATGCTTACTTTATAGCTATTTGATTCGGCCTTCAAAAGTGTCTTAATCAATTTAGACACAAACTTTTGCTTCATAGCCAGGCTTCATGTCTGAATACACACAGATGTGTCCGGTCCTTCTCCCCATCCCTGCCCCCTCTCCTTTAAAAGCAGCCATTTAGGTTTTTACTATCTCAGCTCTTTGCAGTTGTTAGTACTTTTATCATTTTGGCAAAATATTCTGATTTTTGTATGTGTGTATGTATGCTAATATTCATCTTAAATATTCTTACATCCATGGGATGAAGTATTCTTAAAAGATGAGTAACAATATAAAATTATATAAAATGTATATTATCTAAGAGTATTTATAAATGTGAGACTTGGAATATGTCAAAGGTAATATTTTAACACAGAAATGCTTTTTTTTCATCAACAATAAATGTATCTTTTAGATTCCGACTTTTATGACATACATTTATTCTTAAATTATTTTGCTAGCGAGTTATAGTTTGGTGACTACAACAATGCTATTGATAATTTAATTTCTAGAGCTATAAATGCTTATATTAATTTAGAATATTAGATTGACTTGCTTCTAATTGGCTAAAAATAGGTTACATAGAATGTTGAACTGTACTTACAAATATTTGTCTGCCCTAATTTTAAGAGAAAAATAGGACTTTATATTTAACATGTAAAGCCTGAACAAGACTATAATCAAATAATGCAAATGATGTACACGAGAATGCCTAAACTTTTGATATTTTACTTGATGTTGTATGTGTATGTGTGTGTGTGTGTGTGTGTGTGTGAGAGAGAGAGAGAGAGAGAGAGAGAGAGAGAGAGAGAGAGTGAGAGAGAGAGAGAATAAGCACTCTGTTCCTTTATCTTGACTGTTAGCTGCCCCCTTAGTAGGAGACATACCAACGAACCAATGAGCTCACAGTTTTATTTTTGCAATGTATTTTATTTGCTTCAGTAAAACCAGGGCATTGCAAAGAACTTCGTGAATGCTTATTTGGGTAACTGCATTTGTTGAACTGATTTTTAAACTTAACAAATCAGTATGTTCCTTTTTTATTACAAGATATATGTAAAATTCCTGTGTGTCTTTGATGTCTTGTACTCCATCCCAGCTTCACAAACATGTTCTAATGCTATAAATCTCATATAGCAGTTCACTTTTCTCGAACACAATTACAGTCAATGAATCACAACACAGCATGCTACAATGCAAAAAATACAAAAAGGAAGTTTTTCAAAGGTTTTGTTTTTACAAGATTGAGAAAATTTTAAAGAGACTTTATATTGACTTTAAAAATCATCTAATAGGTGAATCATCTAAAGGTTGTAACTTTGGGAAATTCTGACTGGTCACCACTGAAAGTGAAATGCTGTGTGATGTATATGTCGACTTACAATCATAAGTGTGAGCCAGGCAACATTCGCTCCAACTGGATTTCTTTTCTTATAGCTTGCTTTGATCTGGCAATTTTCAGAACTAAGACAATGTGCATGTTTTGTTGATAAATGATTAAAGAGAATCCTCTCAGACTTCTTAATATCTTAATTTTTTTTGAATGCAAACCTCATATTTTAAGATAGGGATCTTTTATTTTCATGAAGTGCTTGAAGAATTTAGGATTTGAGCATGTGCTGTGGCATATGGTGCATTTTCTGTCCTATTTTGTATACCAGCCCATTAAGAAGAGAAAGTGAAGTAAGTGATCTAAAAATAACACTGCTGTTGGCCTAATTTAACAACAACATAAAAACCTCTTCTGTGCATAAGTAAAGCTCCACACTTGCCTTCCCTGCTGGAAAGGCTCCGGAGCATTTTGCTGCTCCGGCACAGAATAACACCTCATTTGGCAGCGTTGTAGTCAGAAAGACCATTCGGACTTTATTTTTCTTATATTAGTATTCTGTGCTAGCCCTAATCAGTACAACTTCTTCAGTCCAGAAAAAAAAACCCACTTAACTGAAGAATTCACATAGGCACATTCTTTTTTTTTTTTCTAACTGATATTTATTCTCAGAAAAAAAAATCAATTTGATGTGAGACTGAATTGGAGATTTATAATAAATAAATAAATAAATAAAAAGCGGCACACAAAGTAACACCAATCAAAAAAGGTGTAGCTGCAACTTCAAAGGTTCTGGATTATAATTATTCTGCCTGTTAAATTCATCATGCAGCCATCAAGGAGCACCATAAAAATGGTAAGAATCTATAAAGTGAAAAATATTTCTTAAGAGTTTGCCTGTTCTCGTACTGTGGTTAGCACTCACTGCTGTGCAGATTATTGGTGTCCACAATACTTTCTGGCATTGTCTCTCTTGCCCCTCGGAGTCCTGGGCATATCAACCAGAAGAAAATGGTTCTTTCCCTAAGTTTAAGGCTTTGGACATTTTGGACACTTTGTATGATAATCCATTCAATATTGATTACAGACCCAAAGTGCCTTTAGAGCCTGACTGGGGACATCAATAGTGAATGATGCATTTCTTCCTGGTGGGGGAACTGCTTGTCCTGATGTGTTTAAAGGCTTTTGCACTTACATTCAAAGGAATTTTTATTCCTTCCATAAGAGCTTTAAGAATTTAGTGCTGAGCATTTGCTGTGGCATATGGTGCATTTTAAATTTTAAAATACTTTTGAATCCTACATAAGCATTCTCTGATATGTTGACTAGTATGATCTTAGAACACTTACAAAAATACACTATGCTCCTAAAGATAAGGTATGGAGCAAAATAAGAAAGAAGATTTGTAAAGGAATAATATGCCCCAAGTGTTAGGATGTTTTTGGGCATAAGTAACCACCTTAGAAGGACACTACCATGGTAGGCTGCTGTATTGATGACTTGCAATGCACCCCACTTCCAGATTTACATTTTTGTTGAAGTATTCACCTACAGTTACTCTGGTTAGGAATGTGACTTGTTTTTTCCAGTGGGCAATAAGTGAAAATGATACAAGTAGGGTCATGATAAGTACTTGGACATTATATTTGGCCCATTTTGGAATGCTGGTGTCACCATTTGAAGAAGGTTAGTATAATCTTCTTGAAGACAAAAGACAACTTAAATCTGAAGTGCAGGAGAGTACTTTCCACAGCTTTAAAGGTGAATTCAGTTGCCACAGTAAGAACATGCCAGAAGAGCACACACTTATAAGAAAATATCCCCCATCTCTATATAAATATGAATGTATGTATAATTTATTTTAAAATATATATATATATATATCTGTTTTAAGCCACTAGACTTTAAATATTCAGTAAATGATATAGCAACTTATCTAGACAAAGGAATTTATTTTGTATGTTTTCTTTGTCTTCCTTTTGTAGAAATTACTTTGGTAATATTTCTTCAAGATTTACCATATGCAAAACACTGCATCTGGTTGTAGACCAGTTGAGACATAACATTTAATACTTTGCTTGGTTTCTCAAGGTGGAAGAAATGTCAGAGTGAGGATAGCATTCATAGTGATTTAAGAGAATCATATTTGGTATGTTCTGGGTCAGCTGTTACTCTTTACTGGTCCATGTGATGACTGGATCTTCTTGGGATCTACTCAGCTTAACATGGGAGAAGTTCTTGGTTATAGACTCTTCCAAAGTTAAAGAGGGTTATGGAACAAGTATATATTCAAGCAGATGTTGCAAACTGCTTAGATGGACTGCTGTTGGCTTCAGCAGGAAGTAGTTACCATCTTAGGAAAAAGGACAGAGAGCAGGGGTAGTCACTAATTCAGTCTCTGTAACACTTAGTATACATGTCTAGATTATGTTTCTTACCTTAGGCTTTACATTCAAAAGTCTTCCACAAAAGTGATAGGGACTTTTTCTTTATTTTCTTCTCTTTCTTTCTTTCTTTCTTTCTTTCTTTCTTTCTTTCTTTCTTTCTTTCTCTCTTTCTTTCTTTTCTTTCTTTTTTTCTTTCATCCTTTCTTTTATTTTCTGCCTACTACATTAATGGTGTTTTGTAAATGAAATCAGAACACCAAAGTGTGAAGTAATTATAGATTGAAACTATCAGATGCAGTAACAGTGAGTTAGTGACCTAGGGAGTGAGACAATTACATAAAAAGGACCAAGGGAATAAATCTGAATATGGTCCCTATCCATCTAATGGCTTATACCTGCCTTTGCTAAGTTTCACATAGCCTAGGGGTACAGTTGCCAATGTTTGGAGAAACAGAGCAGGAAGGTTCCAGTAGAACTAGGAGAATATGTGGAGAAATGCATGGCAGTCCTCTGAATAGTTCCTAATGTAGTTATTGGGCAATTGGAGGAATTGAAGGTCTTTGTAGGCATGTGCAGATTTAGCCACACTCATTGCTACTAAATTGACTCCTTTGATTCCCTGGATTGATGTGTTCCAGAAGTGTGTATTCAGTTAATTTAACTAAGATTGTCCTAAACAAAAAAGAGTATTGAAAGCAAAATATTGTAGGAGATTTTGATTAACTTTAGAACCTTCTTTAGGTGTATCATATAATTTTAAAGTATCAATCTGTCAGAGGTAGAATTATAAACAGAGTAAGAATAATAAACCATGGAAATAGATTCTGGAACAGGCAGAATTATTACCTCAGAAGATAACTTAATCTCCCCAGCTATCTGTTGTTATGTAGAGATGACTGGTATTCTTCAAAACTGATTAAGCAGAAATAACAAAGTTCAATATGAAACAGTGTTAAGAAAACAAAGATGGTACTAAGTAAAATAATGAAATAATTGCATTGAAGAAATGAAATAAAGAATTGGGGTTTGTGGAGAGAAGGTTTCTCAGTTAGTAAAAATGTATATGGTACAAGGATGAGAGAAACTTGTCCCAAGTGGACAAGTAAGCCAACTCTGGCAATATGCACCAGCAATCCCCTTGGTGGGGATCTGAGACAAGAGGATCCCTGGAGCCAATAGGTGAGTTTCAGGTTCAGGAAGAAATCCTGCCTTAGGAATAGACAGTAACTGAGGAAGTCAAACATCATCATGATTGGCTCCAACATATATGTGCACATGTACATATATTCATGTGTACTAGTGTAGAGAGCTGCGAAGTGCCACACCTTAAAGATGGCGCTGGATTCTGCCTTCCACCTCCCCAAGGGTGAGCGCTCTCTGGCTTATTTGGTTAAGTCTGTTCAGCCTGTCTGCTTCCACATTAGAGTAGCCTATCTGCAGGGTCCACGTAGCTCACTGGGGTTGGTTAGCGCAAGGGTATTTAAGCCTGTGCAGGGGTCCGCTGAGCTCTTGCATGTCAGAGGAAGCATGTTCAAGAATCCTGATTAAAACTGCATGAAGATCTTCCCGGAGTCACGTTGTCCTTGCTGGCAGGGGTAGGTGCAGCACAAGTGGCGGCCCGTACTGGGAATTTTTCAGATCAGAACTTCTTGCAGTCAGGGCAGCACTGGCAAGTTCTCAAGGTAAGTTGGGACCAAATTTAAGGCCCTCGGTAAAGAGGCCATAAGGTCTCCAGTAAGGAGCAATAAAAGTCCCAGGTAAGTTGGGACCAAACTAAAGACTGTGGAATTAAGCGGCAATAAAGTCTCCGGCATTGAATGAGAGGTTCTAACGAGCCGAAAGTAAAATTTTTAAGATGGGGATTTCTCAGACTCATCCAATTTTTCTGGCTCTTTAGGAGCTACTTTTGTCAAGGAAATTAAAATAAAGAAAAGCACACTAGAAAGATTCCTAAGTGAATGCGATGCCATTGCACCTTGGTTCACAGTTTCGGGAGACCTCACGCTAGCGTGCTGGGACAAAATAGGCAGGGATCTTGACTTCGCTTAGGAACAAGGGACGCTAAAGTCCGGAGTCCGACCTGTTTGGAAGTTAGTGTGTAGCTGTATGGAAGACCAGAGGTACTATAAAGAGGCGATGGAAAAAAGGGAAAGCTGTGCTAGAAATGTTACAAGAAGGAAGATCAGAAGAGGTTGAGAGCCCAGGAGAGTCAATTACGGACGAAACAGATTCTGAGGGAGAATTGCAAGTCCTCGTAGAAAAGGTTCAGAAACAATCCCTTAAGGGGCACAGGGGGAAGGGAGTGGAGAAATGGAGATGTGGGGAGGGGAGGGACCCTCCTAGAACAATGCCTTCAGCGCCTTCTCCTGATCAGAGTGAGGAAGGGTGGGGCCCAGGTACAGGGTGTTCCTTTTGCCCTGAGGTCTGGAGAGCCCTACTAAATGACTTAAGCCTGGCCTATCCAGTTTTCCAGGATGCCCAAGGCAATAGATATAAGGAACTTTTAGACTTTAAAGTCATCAAGGTTTTGGCTGAGTCCGTGAGAACATATGGAATTTCAGCTTCTTTTACTGTAGCTCAAGTTGAAGCCCTAAATAGGTATACCATGACTCCTAGTGATTGGGGTGCACTGGCTCGAGCATGTCTAAGCCCCGGGCAGTATCTGGATTGGAATGCCTTTTTAATTGAGTATGCCAATGAACAGGCTGCAGCTAATCTGGCAGCCGGAAATGCAGCATGGGACAGGGACATGTTATTTGGAAAGGGACACTTTACAAATCAACAGACAGGATACCCAATACAAGTTTTTGAACAAGTAAAAGCCATAAAAGTATGGAAGTCATTACCCAATAAGGGAGACGTGAATGGTAACCTCACTAAGATACTGCAAGGCCCAATGACAACATTTTCAGATTTTATGTCCTGTTTGGCTACAGGAAGAGATTTTGGCATTACAGCAGCCATAGTTACTGCTATCTCTTTTGCAGTTGTGGATTCAGTCACGGCTGCCGTGGCTATGAGCACATCGGTGCAGACAGCCTCTAAGCTAAATGAGTTGTCCAAGAATGTGGCTACTGCCTTGGATGCTCAATCCACAATTGGTGCTCAACTAAAAGGAGGTTTAATGATTGTAAACCAAAGAATTAATCTGGTGCAGGAGCAAATAGATACCTTGTGGCAGTTGTCCCATTTGGGATATGTAATGAAATATCCAGCATTCAGTATGTGAACTTTACATGTGCTACTAATTTGTCACAACAGTTGTCTAGCTATCTTTTAGGAAATTGGTCTGCTGACTTTGACTTAATGGTACAGCTGCGAGTGGCCATCGTTGCAGTAAATTCAACACGTGTGGATGTGGGACTGGCTGCAGGATTGTCATCGTGGTTCCTGTTGCCATGGATCATCTGAAAGAGTGGGCAGGAATGGGAGCCATGGCTGTCCTCTTGTTGCTTATCTCCTTCATGGGCCTGTGGTGCCTTTGCAAGATGAAGTTTGCTCAGAAGCGGTTTGCAGCTATGGTTGTCCAGGCATTTTCAGCCATTGAGGCAGGACAGTCTCCCCAAGCATGGCTCGCAGTCATGAACAAGAATTGATCCTTCATGCTCAGGTTGTATGGCTTCGCACTGCACTCCGAGTTAGCTCTGGAAGTGAGCAACTCCGAGAAGGGCAAGTCTGGTTGCATGTGGGTTGTTGTCTGAGGCCCCATCTCCAGGAAAATGATGCCAGACGGTGTGGCACTGACTTGGCTGGACTCAGGGTCATTACAATGTCCACTGCTTTACTGGAGACCAGACCACTACCCTTGCCTGTTGTGTTATTAAAACAAAAAGGGGGAACTGTAAAAAGTTGCAAAGTGCCACGCCTTAAAGAAGGCGCTGGCTTCCTCCTTCCACCTCCCCAAGGGTGAGCGCTCTCTGGCGTAAACAAGCCCTTATTTGGTTAAGTCTGTTCAGCCTGTCTGCTTCCGCATTAGAGTAGCCTATCTACAGGGTCCATGTAGCTCACTGGGGTTGGTTAGCGCAAGGGTATTTAAGCCTGTGAAGATGTCCCCCCGGCTTTCGTGGGTCAGAGGAAACATGTTTTAAGGATCCTTATTAAAACTGCATGAAGAAGATATTCCTGGAGTTGCATCTTCCTTGCTGGCAGGAGTAGGCATATACATACTAGCACACACATGAACATGTACACACATACAAACATGTGAAATCCTTAGTAGAATGACTTCAGTAGAAATGAATTACAATTGCAAAGATTTACATATCTTAATAGAAGCAAAAATAAAAACTCAAGACTTTTTTGGGCCAAATGATTTCCCCAGAACTAAGAGTCATAAATTTTCAAAACTAAGAGCAAGCAATATTAGTTCAGGAGGAACTACCTGTGCCACATTAATGTGACTTTTTTGAGCATCTTGTTTTATCCCGCATATTTGAGAGAACAGTTTAAAGGAAACAGGAAAGAACAAAAGATTTTTTTGAGAAAATAAAGGTTTTTTTAAAAAAATTAATACTGAAGAAAACATCTCATACTGGCAGATATCTCACACCTGGGAGCACTGACTAGTTTGACACCTTATATCCTTGACCACATTCCAGCAACAGATGTTCTCATGTTTATCATGTGTATATTTTTGTACAGTTAGTAGGTACACCATCAAACTCCAATTGGATATGCTTTATTATGAAAGAAGCTGAGACATACAGTGCTCACCTTTGTCTCTTTGGTACAGTGACTTATTTGATCTGGTTAGTTCCCATAACTTCAGTTTTAACTTTGAGAAAATATCTGTAATTCATGTCTTTAACTCCTGCTTTCTTCTTGTATCTACTTTCTTCTTGGGTTTTCTTGTTAGGGAGTAACATGTTATTTTTTTCCTAAGGACAATTTTGTTCTTTGGCTTAATGTTTCTGTAGTTACTGATTTTCATCTCCAGAGTGAACCTAATGACAGCGATTGATGGATTTGTGAATCTGTATATTTGCAATTATTGAAGCTATATTTTCAACTTTTACATCATTAAAGCATTATTGAATGAATAGAGTAACTACAAAAAGGTTTGCAAACAGGGCAATAACTAAAATAAAGAACAGTTGATAAAAGTATTTTTAAATCAGTTGAAAATGTGAAAATCTGTAAAGCAAGCAAAAATTTAAAAAAGAAAAGTTATTTTTTGTTTTTCTTCTTAATCCTCAAATACTGTCAATTTAATTTCCTGAAAGTTACCTCAATCTATCTAGTTGTCTATGTAAAGAATCACAGATGCATTCTTAGATCTCTAAGCTCTTGTTTATCCCGCTGAAGTACATATCCATGATCATGGTTGCTAATAGCTTTGCTTAATTTATGTTTTCCTGTTGTTTGGTGTGTGTGTGTATTTGTGTGTGTGTGTGTGTGTGTGTGAGAGAGAGAGAGAGAGAGAGAGAGAGAGAGAGAGAGAGAGAGAGAGAGAGACACACACACCCAGAGACAGAGGCAGAGACAGAAAGAGGGGTAGAGAGGTATATGTGTTTGCTATTTCAGTGCCTACTGCAATACAGACATCCCAAGGCTGTATTGTGCATGTGTAATGAATTAATGAATGAATGAATGAATGAAGAATGAGTGAATCACATAAGCACCAATTAATTGTTCACTAGGTTGTCCTCTAGCTTTACAGCTAGGGTGGTGTTTATACAACACTGATTTTCAGTAATCCTGGTTATTATGATTCTATTTCTGATGGCAATAAGCCTAGTCTCTTTCTCCCATTCCTTCCATCCCTCCCTCCCTCCCTCTCATCTTGCCTCTCATCCTCCCTCAGTCCTTCCCTCCCTCCCTCCCTCCCTCCCTCCCTCCCTCCCTCCCTCCCTCCCTCTCATCCTCCCTCCCTCCCTTTCATCCTCCCTCCCTCCTTGTCATCCTCCCTCCCTCCCTCCTTTTCTTCCCTACTTATCCAAATTTGTTTTCTTTTATTCATGCTTACTCAAGGCCAGTTTATATCACACAAATATTCTCAGCTATGTGGTCTTCCACAGGAAAATATTCACATTATCATGGGTTATACTCTTGGAGAAAGCTATCTCTATCTCCCAACAACTAGCGATTATGTACACTTACAACTAGGCATGAAGACTGGATTGTAGCTGGAGTTTCTTTGTCCTCCTAGGTCCTGTCACTTCAGCCCCAAATGAACAGACAAAGAAGCTATATTAATTATAAAACTGTTGGTCGATGGCTAGGACTTCTTATTGGCTAGCTCTATCTTTATTATTAACCCATTTCTATTAATCTATGTATTTCCATGTGGTCTTGGATTACTGAAGAATGTCTGGACATGTTACTCCATTGTTATCTACATGGTGTCTCTTTGCATACCCCCTGCCTTTCTCCCCAGCATTCTCTGATTCAAGCACTTCTGATTGTGGTATCAAAAGTTGTGTGTGTGTGTGTGTGTGTGTGTGTGTGTGTGTGTGTGTGTGTGTTCGTGTATGCCTATGTGCATGAATGCATGAATGAATGCTTTTGTTGTATTTTTTCTGTGGGGGAAGGTGTTTGCTTTAAAGTCTGTAAGTTACAAATTTCAGAATTGTGAATTTTAAAATGCCCACAGTGGGTTACATGAAGCATGAACAGTAAAAAGCTATTGCGTGAAACCATTTGAAAGTATCTAATGGTGTCTTTTCTCGACTCTGCTGCAAAGTCTTCACCTGTGGGGCAATCTCTTTCTCAGTTGTATAATGTTCTTTCAGAAGAGCCAGGACTATGCTGAATGGCATATTAGTCACCAGAATGGCATGTGAAACAGTCTGAAGGAAGAAAAAGTCATCCTTTTTGTCTTAAAAATGACATCATTCTTTCCTTTTAGGCCTGTCTTCACTAGTCACAGTGAAGGCACATCATAAAACATACATAGAGTTTTAATGAAATAAATAAAAAATAAAAATGATGAGATAAAACAGCAATGAAATTGGAAATTGTATTAAATGATTGTAAATGTTTATGATATTCAAAGTGATAGCTAGAAGGACTTGAACAGTATATCTGTTAGAGAAACAACACCACCAAAAACCACATTAATACTGAAGTTCTAGAAATTTTAGTCATGTTAGACAAATAACAGTAGAAAACTTAAAACGTGAAGTATGATGATTATATAAGGAAATGTAATATCAATGATACTAAAAGCATATAAAATTAAAATATACAGCCAATGGCCCCTAAGAATTATTGTATAAGGAACATGAAGTGAGATGATGAAAGGATGTGTGGAACAGTGTCTGAGGAACAGTGTCTCCTGATACTAAGCACTAGTTATCTCCTCTTCCTCATCAACCCTCCTGTTGTCCATAGTTAATATATTCTATTTTTCAAGCCAAAGGCAGAGGCATATTTTGGAGATCACCTGAATAGGTACATACACTCCCATTTGGGGGAATGCCTGCATAAGAGACAGGTCTTTTTACATTTTAAAAGATTTAATTCAATTTTACAATGCATACCCAGAATATGTCTAACATTTGCTCTAATGAACCTACAAACAGATAACTCATCCTTTAATGAGGCATGGTTTTAAAAGTAATGTTACACTTATAAGACAGTATATGCAAGTTTAACAAACTTTGGATGAATTAGTCTATCTTATTACATAATTATCATAAATTAAAATGTGCTATGAATACTTTAAATGCATATATATGTATATATTTTGTGTGTGTTGTATGTGTGTGTGTGTGTGTGTGTGTGTGTGTGTGTGTGTGTGTGTGTGTGTTGGTTTGTTTTTGTCAACCTGACATAATGATTCATCTTAGCGAAAGACTCATAGTTGAGTAATTATTTTTATCCATTTGCCATATGGGCATGCCTTTGGACATTTCCCTGGTTAATGGCTGATGCAGTAAATGCCATCCTATGGTGGGGAGACCTGGGTTGTGAAAGAAAGCAAGCTGAGCAAGCCATTTGGAGCAAGCAGTAAGTATCAGTCCTCCATGGACTCTGCTTCATTTCCTGCCTTGACTTCTTTCTGACTTTGCTCCGTGATGGATTGTGATCTGGACATGTAAGTCAAGTAAACCCTTTCTTCTTCAAGTTGCATTTGTCTGTGGTAGTTTAGCATAGCAATACAAAGCAATTTAGGACACTTGAATACTTACTTTCATTATAACAACTCAGTGTTCTTAAACATCATTACTTAACCTTGGATTTTACAGTTATGAACTCTGAAGCTTTGGTGATCTGTTTCAGTCAAGGTTTATTAGTTAAGCTTAGATTAAAACCAGGATATTTGGTTCTCAGAGTTTTTGTGTGGACTACTATAGCAAATTTCCATACGTTAGAAGATATGTACAACATAGGAATGTGTTTCTCCTGTTTTTGAAGGGTGAGAGCACTGCAGATCAGAGAGTCATTATGACTTGTGTCTTGAGGATCAGGTGGATTGTGTGATGTTGTCTGTATCTTAGTGTACAAAGAGCCTGCAGAATAATCAGGAAGGCTAATTGCCTTGTCTAATTGCAACCACCTCTCAGAAGCCCTGGGAAATCTCAACACATGGATTTAGAGAGATATAGTTATTGCCTCTCTAATACAGCTTCTTAACATATCATCATTTAGCAGTCCTTAGGTCCACTGTGATTGGATATTTCATAGCATTTATGAACAGGAATGACAAAAAGAACAAATTCTCTAAACCACTCATTCCAGATTATAAATGAATTAAAAGAAAGTATGCAGATCATACTGTCCTTACACATATTTTTTTTCTCTAGAAAAAATTACCACTATTAAAGTATGATTTTCAAAATGGAGATTATTAATCAGTTTTCAAAATAATGATAGCAAAAGTATATGATAAAGCTAAAAATAGACAGGTGTATTAAATGACTGGTTATATATCAGCCTAGAGTCTTTTAGCTATATCCTTCTTTGATAAGAGAAAATAAAGATTTGAATGTTCTTGACAGGCTGGAATAGAACTCACAGGAATTCATTAATACAGATAAATGTAAAGTTATTTGTAGCCATGTAAGTTTAATAAAAGTTCACATAGCCTATAAGTTTAACCTGAATATAAGCTTCCTTTAACCTATCAAAATGTCATTAATTGATTCTAATGTTAAGACGTGATTATGTGCCATATAATTTTGTTGTCTGCTAAAAATCTCAAGTTCTACTTACCACTTGGTCTTCTGTGTGGAAGATATGTGAGTGAGTGGGTGATTCTTCCAAAGTGCACATAGATAAATGTCTAAGATGCTAAGGTAGGCAAAAAAAGACTCCTCCTTCTGAATGGGGGAAATAGGATGAGCAGGGCCTTCACATAGAAGAACTGGAATTGTTATATATGGGGTGGTTAATATTCAAAGATTGAAAATGAAGATCATTCCTAGGCATCAGAAGTCTGTGACCCATAGCACAGTGGTCCTCTTTCAATATGATAACAATAATTCACCAAAGAATTATATTAATCCTAAATAGTAGACTGTTCTATAACTCCTGTAAATGAAAATTACTCATGTTTTTTATCTTTTCACAAGCAAATAAGGATTGTTTTACTTATAGCACAGGTAATAAATAAAAGTTTTTAATTTAGTCTTTGAGATTGTAATACAATTTCAGACTGCTTTATTCCAAATTCATGTCCTCCTAGTAATGATTATTACATACATATGTGTACAGGTATATGGTTATATATATATATGCATATATAAAGGTTTTAAATTTAGCATCCATTAACAAAATTTAGTCTATTGTTCTACTGTACTGACTGTGCTAGTTGGAAGTGAGTATGTGACTCATCTCTTGGCATGTTGTGTATCTTCAGTGGACAGGTCCACAAGACCTGTGGGTAGAATTACCAGTGAGGCTGCTTTTATCATTTGGCTGTCATCTGGACTGTTCTTTATTAATCCTTTTGCTTATGCTACTCGCCTTTCTATTTATGGCGAAACTGGGGATAATCAAGTAATAATGGTCAAAGAAACATTTTGACTTCTAGTTATAGAAATTTTATTTCATCTTTGGCCGATCTTACCGATTTTGGGTCAGTGACAGGATCTCATGTGGGTGAGTGAGATTTATACATAGGAAGTACATATGAGGATGATGATCTCACTGTTTCCTTTAATTCATAATCTCAATGAGCTTAGGAATTACTTGCATCTCATGCCTCTTAGTTTTCAATATGTTCACAGGAGCTTTCGTTGGGGCACATTCTACATAACAATTATAATGTGCTTAAATGTCTATGATATATAAAGGTCTTGGGTCTATCATTAATAGCATTCAGGATTTCTTCCTTTATTTAATGGGATGAGCAATGCATGACTAACTGTATTAATAATAAGCTTGACTCTAGCAGGTCTTGAAGTATGGTTGGGAAAAATCATCTTTATTAGTAATTTTAGTAATTTTCAAACACCAGCCTGCCAAAGAACATCCAGAAAACTGGTGACAAAGCATGCTCTTGTGTTAGTCCTTGGAAATTGGAATTTTGCGGTCTCCCTGAGGCTTGGATAATTAACATTTCTCACAGGCTCCTAGGTGATGTTGATGTTGCTAGCCTTATGACCAGACCTTGAGGAGCGCTGAATCATATGCTGACTGTTAAAAAAAAATATGGAAAATTCCACATGAAATGGTCCTGCAGAAAAGCTTCACCATAGCTATTCTCTATAAGATGTGGGAATGTCTACAACAACAGGCTAACACCAGTAATATGTTAGTTTTCACAGTAAATGCAATATGACCAGTTCAGTCACATGCTGGGTGAACAGACAAATTGTGTGTGTTAAATACACAGCAGAATAGAGGTGATATACATGTGACTGAAGAAATTTGCTGGATTTTAACTCTTTTATATGGCCTGCTCAAATATTTACATGTAGACATTTGCAAGGACAGTACGCATTCATTAAAGAATTTAAAAGTAGAATATACATGATAAAAGTTTTTTCAGTATAGCAAGAAGAAAGGCAGGATCACCAGTTTTGTAGCTTCTGGTGATGAGGATGGTTTACATTGCATTTTATGTAATTAATTCCAGAATGAGAAAGGTAAGGATTTGGACTAAATAAGTTTGGAAGAAAGAAGAATGAATATTAGCATGATGAAAAAATTGACAGTGTTGCTAAGAGCAGGTAACAATCTTTTCATTTGGCTTTTATCTGATCATTTTTCTAGGTTTTTAAATGCTGGGATTAACTTAATATTTGCATTAGCCTAGAGAATCACATCCTATCGTTTCTTTTCTCCACCTTACAGAGGAGGAAACCGAGCCACAAAGAGCAATTTTTACTGTTTTAAATTGAATTTAAATTCTAACAACTGACTTAAAATGTATACACTTAAGTTGGTAAATAAATGAATAGAATTAATGGCACGTTGAATATATAGAGAAGACATGAAAGATACTAGGAGTTTCTAGGAATTACACACACACATGCCATGGTACAGAAAATAGGGATTGATGTTTATTTCAATCATGCTTAAGCTGAGAAGCAGATATATGGCCTGACCATTTCCTTCTGAAATTCTTGGATTGAATCCATAACTCCTAATATAATGGCAATCCTGAATGGGGCTTTAGACATGCGTTTAGGTCATGAATGTGATTTTTATCTTTATTTATTTCATTTCTTAAAATGACTCATAAATGCCCTTCTTTTTCTGCCATGTGAATCTATCTACAGCATAGATAAGGAATCTTACTAGATCTAGATTGTACTCTGCCACAATTACAGACACTCAGTCTCTGTTACTGTGAGAAGTGGGTTTCTGTTGTTATAAGCTAATCTTTGTTTAGCACTTTATAATAGTAGCATAAGATAATTCAGAGAAAACAGGTTCCAAATATCACATTCCAGTTGAAAATGTATCTGTAGCATTTTGCTAGAGAACTGGAATCATGTCATTAAACAAATGTAGTAGAAGATTGAGTTGTTAAGGGGATGTGGTAGGTTTGATGATGCATGCTATTAAGGGACTAGTTAATGTAAAATGTGTAATTACTGTTTTCTCAGCATTTAAACCTAATAGATTGAGGTTACATGGGTATACTTGCAGGATATACCTTATCTAAAATGGGAAAGGTTACTGTAGGACCAAACTGAAATGTTGAACAGGGATCTATGTACAGTTCATGCAATAACATTTCTATCCTTTTTGTATTGCTTAGTCCATCAGAAATGATAGCATTGCAATGATATGTTTTAAGTATTCAACCATTTGTTCACAATCTCTTGGATTTTTGATATTCAGTGTGTACAGGCTCTTTCTTTACAAAGCTTGGAAGTGTAGTAAATTACTATTTTTTTTTAAATAAACCATATAAGCCTTCACTATCTAAGATGAAATATACTAGAATTTTCTGTCATACTTTTGGTTAAATATTTTTTATAATTTATACCTCCTTTGTATTTAATATGGGCAATGTTTAGTGAATAAATATATTTACTCTATCAGTACAACGATTCCACTCAACCCTGGCAACCAGCAAGTTTAATTTTGCCTAAAATAAAGTGTAGATATATTACTTGCCTTACAGTCCTCTTTCCCATTTCTGCCATTGGGATTTTTGTTACTAGAAATGAAATAATGAAATACAGCCTTCATGCTTTACTGTGTAGGATAGGTACTGTAAATTCCTGGTCTTGCTTTCCCATTGATCTGGACTGCCATATGGGAATCCTGCTCAGCTGATCTTTATGTCTTGAGTCAGAAATTCTGTTTTACCCATCTTTGGGGCTTTCCATAGCTATTCTCCATGGATTGACTGGTACTGCATTTGAAAGTGAAGGTTCAAAGGCATAGAAAGAAGGTTTCTGGCTGAAATGTTTACACTGCATTTTAAATTTTTTTATAAACATTTTCTAAGCTGATGGATCAGATGAAAGCTTCATAGATCTGAGACCTCTTAATACTGTAGTACACAGAATATTTGAATACGCAGAAATTCCAAGGTGTAGGAAGCAATTCAGCTGTTATAAATTGGTAGTGAAATCACTTCTCATATGTTACATTTCAACAGTGCACAATATACAAAATTATGACTTGTCAAGTTTTGAATACATTTTCAAAATTTTATTAGGTAGTCTCAACTTAACTTTCAAATTAGTAATCAATATTGAACAAGAGTAAAGTATTGCTTACAGTAAGAAAGAAATTTATTTTAAAGCAATAGAGATTTTTGTGGTTTTGTTGTTTGTGTGGGCAGCTAGTTATGTTACATAGAAATAAAAATGTTTTTAAGCAAATTAAATTGAAAGTTTCAATATAGAAAAGCTGTTATAAGTTTGTCTCTTATTTAATAAGGTATATTTGAGTTAGAACATTTTTATCATAACAGACTGACTTACAATAAGATATTTTGTAATGTATTAATTAAACTTTTTAACATGACCTAGTTCTCTGTGACCACTTATATGTTACGCATTTATACATTTTAAGTGGCACAAAGACAAGGTTGCCACTTAGATTTGTATACCAACAAAATATATAGTACAGAATAAAAATGTTTGGTAAGTGTCTTGTGTTTGCTTTAAAGTACAAGAATGTTGGTAAAGCATATTCAAAAGCATCAAAAGGTAATCCATTTGAATCTAATACCACACACCGCATTTTCTTATTAAGCTTGTTTTGGCATTACATTTAGTCATTATAGAATACATGCTCTAGGGAAGTTTATATACACTGATGAACCTTTTTCAAGATGAAGTTCTTCTTCACAGGACATTATGGAAAGATTACAAAATATAGTGAATGCTTAGGAGTTTATTTATCAAAACATGTTTGATCTGATACTCCTTTTCTGTGTCTCTTGTTTTTATCCTATCTTGTATGTTCAGGGGATGGGGAAGTGAGATTTTCCCAGAAAAATGCATAATACAAGTGCATCCTGTGGTCACAGTAAACATATTTGTTTGAGGAATCTACTCTTTGGTCCTAGGGAATGAGTAAGTTTATAAGGCAAAGTATACCAGATCTTCCCTCACTCCTACCTGATAGAATTGTGATACCGAAGTACACCCATTATTGTTTTCCTGTTGAATGACATTTGTTAACATATTCATATTTAAAGGTGGTAATAGAAATATCCAAAATGTCCAAAGCCAGTGATGGCTATTTTAATCATTAGCTTCAAGAGTTATTTACATTTACAACCATTGCCACAGTTTTGTTTTAAAATTGAAATTTCTTTCTCTGAGTGGATGCCCAGGATTCCTGCGGTTTCTTGTAATATGTAGAGATTTATTGGTTATTTGGTTCCATTGGCTTGATGCCTTTCCCTGGGCACCCAAAAGGTGAAAAGATTTTAATATATTTTACAGCAGAACTTAAAATTTAATGTATTGATAAAGATCTGTTTCCCAATGAACTTTGAGGTAGTTTGACCAGGGTCTATGCTTTGCCTACTTTTCTCCAAAGTCTGGCTGTACAATTAAGAGGCAGTTCTAAGTGTATGATAGGATTTTTGTAGAAGATAGAGAAATAGGATAATTATTTTTCCTACTTCATTTTTGTTTTCCCAATAGGACCTCCAGCCCTGATACTGTCTACTCCCTTTTTCCAAAACTTTATCTCTCCTCTCACACTTTCAAATTGATCTGACACACTGTGTCAGTGTGATGCACTGATTGTGGGCAGGAGAGATGGTGCAGAAGTTGAGATCACTGACTTCTCTTGAAGAGACATGCTTTGATTCCTAGCACTGCCTCTTAATTTCACTTTCTACATCTGCAAATAAGTGGATAGGCTTCTGAATTTTAGATCAATTTCTTTCCAGTTTAAAACATTGTCTTATAGTTAGTACTAAATTAAACTTTATCAAATGAATGGATTTAAACATACATGGTTTTCTTATTTGCATCCAATTTTATAGTCAATTACTGAAATAACTAATAATTAATAATATTATATTATAATAAATAATAAATAATTTAATTTCTTATGAATGTCATTATGTGTTAATAATGAGCCAATGAACTTCTACATGCTAAGTATGTCAATAACCAAAATTTACTTATGACAATGTTATATATTGTTAATTGTAAAATGTGCATGTTTTTGCTGACAATCAGTATATAGGAAGAACAGCAAGATAGGGTTAGATTATATTATTTTATCCCTTTAAATAACTGGGATAAATGGAATATAGAATATTTGTACTGTACTCATATATGTTATATGATTTCAAAATGCTATTGGCAGCAAAGGAATGTGGAATTTTTGGCTAAGAAGTTACTGAGATCAACCAGTGACTGATGTCTGTGGACTAGTCAGAATCTTGTGACTCCCTTACCTGTAATCCTTCAGTTATAGAAGGGAAATTAGATGATTAACAGAGATCAATGTAGATGGAAAGGCCTCCCAACAGACTTTGTTGTGTTCAGAGTCAGGCCTGCTGCCCAACCCAGCTCCCAGCCTGCTGTCACTTTTTCAATTTGACAAGAAGACAACCAGTCTAGATATCCCTTTACACAATCTCAGATTAATAATAACCCAACTTGAGATGTGCCAATACATACCAATGATGATTCTCATGTCACAAGGACACATTTGTTAGCACTATGAAGAATGTATAAAAGGGACTTTTGATTTTAAGACTGAGTGCCTCTTTATGAAATTAATATAAAGAATATTACAGCATATTGGAGTTTCACTTATGTGTGTGTGTAGCTAGATAAGGAAACTTTAAAACACTAAAGACTAAGTACTAGACAACTAGACACCAAAACAATTTGGATTTCATATTTAAAAAATAATATAGTAAAGATGGTACTTAAGCTGAGTGGTGGTGGTGCACACCTTTAATCTCAGCACTTGGGAGTCAGAAGTAGGCAGATCTCTGTGAATTCAAGGCCAGACTGATCTACAAAGCTATACAGATATCTGTCTTGAAAAACAAAAACAAAAATGGTACTTAACCTGAGTTTCAAATAACACAAAGATGTTTGTCTTTCAGGCTTATTTATGTAAATATTGAGATGTGCAATAGAATATACATTCTTTGTATAACTTTATGTCTACATACAAGTGAGTCTGTGAAGAAGTGTTTCTGTGTGTGTCTGACCATCTAGTCATGAAGGGAATTAAGTGATTCTACCGTAATAGAGCTAATTTTCTCACCTCAGATATTTTATACTTAGTATAAAACTAACCCACCAAGCCCAAGATAGTTGCAGTTACTGAATGTGTACATACACCTTCTTCCTTCTCAGTTCCCACCAAACAGTGGAGTATAGCAATTGCTTCTTTACAGTTTGTTTTACATTTGGGTTTATCAATAATCTGGCAGTGATCTCACATGCACAGGAACATTAGGTAGATAAATAAAAATGATACCCAGTTTTTTTTTTCAAGAAGCAAGCATCCATCTTGATGGGAGAGTTTCTGGAACTGATCTATCACAGATATTGTGGGATGACTTTCATCTTCATGAAATGTAAAAAAAAAAATAGATTATGAAGTGTCATCTTCTCAAAGGGATGGTTTTTAGGATCTTATGTTAACTTAGTGGCTAAAATACTAAACCTGTTTATAGTCATGGCTAAGCAGTATCAATAATGACCTAAACAGTTCTTTTAGTTAACTTGACCTCAAGTGAAATACCTGTGGAAATTTAGGACAGGAACAGAATGTAAAGTACAAAAAGTCAGTATGAAGACAACTATTAGTTGCTACATGCAGGAATCTAATCATTTAGCAAATCAATCTCATCATTAGCTTTTCCCCTAATACTCTGATCTATGCAGGGAAATACTCTATTTTTATGATTCTATGGTTGCTACATTTCTTCATTTTCAGAGTATTCCTTATTTTCTTTACTTCCTATTATTACATCACCTATATTTGTGTATATAAGACTAGGTAAATAAAACACTGTTGGAAGAATAGCATGAGCATATTATTTAACAAGTATCTTGTTGGTACAATAATGACAATAAAGTAACTGGTCTGCTATGTTTGAATATGCACATTAACAGTGGCAGGTAATTGTTGTGTTTCTCCTCTCTCTCTCTCTCTCTCTCTCTCTCTCTCTCTCTCTCTCTCTCTCTCTCTCTCTCTCTCTCTCTCTCTCTCTCTCTCTCTCTCTCTCTCTCTCTCTGTCTCTCTCTCTGTCTCTCTCTCTGTCTCTCTCTCTCTCTCTCTCTGTCTCTCTCTCTCTCTCTCTCTCTCTCTCTCTCTCGTGTCTTTGGGGGCCTGCCACCCAGTTCCCAAATAAATACATAGTTACTTATTCTTACTTATGAATGCTTGGCCTGAGCTTGACTTGTTTCTAGCCAGCTTTTCCAACATAAATTATCACATTTCTCTTTAACAACATTTTTCCTCTGGGTTTTTTACATGTATTTATTCTGTATATCTTGAAATCTTAATTCTTGGTGACTTATTGGGTTGCTGGGTGGCTGGGTAGCTGGACCCTGGCATCCCTATCTCCTTTTTTGGATTCTGTCTTTGCTCTTCTTTTTTAGCCTAGATTTCACCTCCTGTTTATTCTATCTTCTTGGAAGCCTCACCTATGCTACTCCTGTCTAGTTATTAGACATGCAGCTCTATTGGACCTACAGATGTTTTAGGCTGACAAACATGGTTTTACAGAGTTAAACAAAAGCAACGTAAAAGAATACAACACATTTTTGCATCATTAAACAAATATTCTGAAGCATAAATGAATGTGTAACATCTTACACTCATATTTAACAACAATGGTATTCAGAGGACCTGTGTATATTTGAATGATTAGATTACATTAGCTACATGAACAGAGATACCATGCAGTAGACTCTGTCATATTTATTCTTCTCTACACATATTAAACTGTAAGGATATTCCCATAATAATGTCTTTTGTGCCAGACTTCAGGAATTTCCTCTGACTTTGAATAATGATTTTCTTGCATTATAGCTAGCTTAATCAACTGAGGAAGACATGATCCAATATTAGCACAAACATTCAATTAAATATAGCAGATAATTGGGCTTCAAATCTCTACTCCAGTACCAATATAAACTACTATTATAAAGAAATTTACCAAACGTTTCTCCCTTGAAGGAGCTTTCTGCTTGTTAGACAGTTTCTTATATCACTTATTTAAAAATGAACATTTTATTAGAAAATTTATATAAATGTATTGTCTATTTAGTTTTAAAAAAATGTATTTCTCCTTCACAAGTTTGGATTCCAAAATATCTGAAAAGTTAAATTAAAAATTTCTTGGAGATATTCGATCACCATTCCATCCTCTACTGTCAGGTTTACCTCAGCACCCAAGTCCTTGAGTAAGTCAGTCCCCAGCCCATTCACACAGTGCACACACAGCCACACTTTGTTCAGATAACCCAAGTTGTATACCATATAAATATAAATGTCACTATACATTAAAGGTCAAAGGTGCTTTTATTTATTTTTTTTTACCAGATTCATGCTATTGCAGATACTCATACTAGTCAAAATGCAGAGAATATGTGACTGTGGGGTTCACAGCCCCAATTAGTACAACTACATTGCAACCTCTATATATAAGATTCTGTGACTATCACAGGAGAGGGATAGAAATATTGTAAAAACCAGAGAACCAACGACCCTGTTTCTAGATAATACCTTCTAGACATGACAAGGAAGTTGAACCCATTAATTCTTAAAAATGTAATTGCCTAAATAAAAATCACATATTGGAGGAGAAACTACTGCCCAGCCTACCAAAGCCTTAGTCACCTTTCCCAGCCCTGCCCACATGAGCATGCAGGGCAGGCACTTCCTCCCTGAAGCCTACTTTTATGCCAAGAGACCGCTAAGGAAGAGACACCTGACTGGAGATGCCAATGAGAAAAGGACAACAGAGCAGAGTCAGGCACTTGAGCCGATGGGAGGTGGTATAAAGGCAGGCCTAACTCCCTTAATAAAAGAGTGTAGCATGCTTTTCTACTCACTGGACTCCAGTGAGTGTGTTGTTGGGGCTGTGTCTTCTTACTCCCTCCCTTAAGGGGTGTCTGAGCAAGGTCACCCACAACACAACAAGATAATCACAAATCATATAATCATGTAATGATAACACTAGTCAATATGCCAATATAGAGAGTGAACATTTTACAAACCCTCACCCATAGATTAAGTGCTGCTGGAAATCAATGCAGCTGCAAGGAGGACCTACATCTTCCAGAGAAGACCACTTGATAGACTGTCTAACCCATCGTGGTCATTACTATACATGTATACATATATGCAACATTAAATGAACACGGTATGGCCTGTCTCGCTTTCTCACTTTGTGTGTGTTTGTGTGTTTATGGGACAAGAATAATTAAGAAAAGGTCTCAAATGTGAGAGTCAGCAGGAGGAGATATAGGACATGTTAGAACGGGGAGGGGGGTGTTGGGATAATGTAAACATAGCTCTCATATATGAAATTCTTAAAAAAAAACATTAAAATCTGATGGTTAAATATATTCATTTAAGTCTAGTAGACCTGTGCTTGTCTATTTTAATTTTGTTTGAACATGACTATGTAAATAATTTTGTTTAGTACTTTAGACAATTAGATTTGTAATTAAACACTCCCTGGGACTGAAGAGCTCTGCAGTCTATAGCCATTCTGCTCTTGTGAGGACCTGAGTTTGGATCGTACTTCCAGCCTGGTGGCTCACAATGGGCTGTGGCTACAGGTCTATGGAACCAGATACCTCCGATGTCTAAAAGCAATTTCACTGAGTGCATGAAACCCACAGACACACCTGTAAAATACACATAATTAAAATAATTAAAAGGCATTGTATTAAATTCCCACTGATGATGAAATCCCAGTTAAAAGTGCTCTTAGGAGACACAGGATATTGACAACCAAACACAGCATCCTGTTTTCAAAGCAGCTGTGGTATTCTGAACATATTCTCTAGAATATCCTCGCCCTTCACAGACGTTTCACACTTGCTCTTCCTCGTATCACTTGCTTCTGTAGTGAGTTGAAGTCTCATTTGTGCCTCCTCTGTTGTAAGCATCTTGGATCTCTAGCTGTCAGAATGTCTCCTCTTTCTTTTTCTTCCTTCCTTCCTTCCTTCCTTTCTTTCTTTCTTTCTTTCTTTCTTTCTTTCTTTCTTTCTTTCTTTCTTTCTTTTTTTCTTTGTTTTTAAACTTGATTATGCTGAGGACATTGCTAGGGTTGCATTTTCCTTTCTGGAAGTAGAGGAGAAAGATGGATGCTCTGGCAGAATTGGAAAGCCAGAGAATCATCTTGATTCATCCTAGAATTTCTAACTGAGACTTATAAGGGAGGAACGGAGAGAGAGAGAGAGAGAGAGAGAGAGAGAGAGAGAGAGAGAGAGAGGGAGGGAGGGAGGGAGGGAGGGAGGGAGGGAGGGAGGAGGGAGGGAGGGAGGGAGAGAGGGAGGGAGGGAGGGAGGGAGGGAGGGAGGGAGGGAGAGAGAGAGAGAGAGAGAGAGAGAGAGAGAGAGAGAGAGAGAGAGAGAGAGAGAGAGAGTTCAAGATTAAACAGATATTCAGGGGAAACCACAGAATAAAATGTAAGGGTTTTAGCTGTAAGCCTTGATTGTTGGTGAACCAGTTTGACATTATAATGTGGTATGTGTAGCTTGGAAATTGTGTACACTTGGAGATACAATTCCTACTGACTTGTCTATGCACCTCCCACGACCACACACATTGGTTACTGGATACGGTAGTGATATCACAGACAGACAGTGAGTTAGCATCTGTTCAACCTTGAGTCAGTGGCATATGGTGTGTCTTATTTTGACTAGTTAGGAACTTGAGATTTCAGGAAAATGTGATTTTTAGGAAATTTTGAAAGTGCATTTTTAGTACTGATAAATTTGTGTTTGTGGGTCTATTTCAAATATGAATTTTTAATTTGAAATAGCTCTACATTATGTCATCTTGGAAGAGACTAGTCCCTTCTTTATTGTGGAATTTCACTGTCATTCAGTTTGAACTTTGTTAATTCAATTGTACATATACTTTGCTCTGTGTCTTTTAATAATCCCATATAAGTGTTTGCTTTCCTTTCATTATCTAGAATTTCGGGTTTGCCACAGCAGGAGCTAGAATGCTCTTCTTTCTACTCTGCTTAGTAATTTTCATACTTGTGAGAGCATGCTAGGTGGTTCTTAATTCTTTTACATTTTACTTACTGTTTGTGAGCATGATTTTACACATGCTAGAGCATGTGCATGGAGGTATAGGGCAATTTTTGCAGGTAAGTTTCTCCTTCTGTCACTTAATATCTGAGGGTTGAACTCAAGTTGTTGGGCTTGGTGCCATGTATTTTACCCTCTAAACCATTCTGTTAACCCCATATACTAATTAAAAACAGTATGTTCTAGTCTTGAATTAGAATTATAGTTTCTGTTTCCTTGTAATTTAGTAAAAAATGGTTAAGGAAAATTAATCATGTACAGTCATTAAATTTTATATAAGGGGAAGGAGAGAGAAGACTCAGTGGTTAAGAACACTGGCTTCACTTCTAGAGCAGGATCTATTCCCAGAACCCACACAACATGTCACAACCATCTATGACTTCTAGTTGCAGAGGCTCTGAAATCAGCTTCTGGCCACTGAGGGCACGATTCAAAGACATGGATGCAGACTAAACATCCATATACTTAAAATAATCACACTTTGGAAAAAAATTTAAAAAATTCTGTGTAGGCCAGAAAGAAATATTTTCTGTTAAAATGTAGACCAAGGGCCTGGAAAGATGGCTCAGTGGTTAAGAGTACCAGCTGTTCTTCCAGGTGACCTGGGTTCAATTCCCAGCATCCACATGGCACGTCACAACTGTCTATAATTGTAGTTCCAGGTTAACTGACACCTATGGCAAAACACCAAAGTACATAAAATAAAGTTAAACTAAAATGTTGACCAAAATACCGATTTACTTGGATTCCACAGAATATTATTTTGTGCATATATCGATGATGTTTGTTTTTCTTCAGAATAGTTTTTAAAGGTTTTCTGTTACCAAGAAAACAAAACTAGAAAAAAAGGTTTTGAACAACCTGTTCACAGTGTTTGGTCTTTGACACATTCTTTGATAAATGCTGATAGCCGGTAACACCTACAGACAAACAGAACAAGAGAGTTTCAACATCTGCTGAGATACTAGTTTTAATATTTTGTGTCTGGTTTTTAATGATTAAAGTGGGGACTTTTATAAATCTCATCATGGAAGTTAATGTACAAAAATCTTTTTAAAACTTATGCACTATGGGTACAAAAGGATCATAATAGGTATTTGAGACTATTGGGGCATTATGAGTTTTTGAAAAAAATACTTCCATTGAATTCATTTTCATTTACTTTTCAAAAGGGAAATGTTGGCATTGTTATGCTGGGTTAATAGAAGTTTTATTTCTGCTACATTTTATCACAGTGCACACTGAGCATAAATAAACTCTGGTATGCTAAACCTAATAGCAATTAGACTGGAAGTGTTTGTGTTTCATCACTGTGAACTTCGCAGAAATGTTTCCATGACAACCTCCATGCTAGTTAAGACAACCAGAGGTGATCAACAGTTTATGTATTTTTTTCTCTTGTAAGAATGGAATTTGTGTTGACAGTTTTGGCCTTTAATAGCACTTTTGTTCCGTGTGAAAGTATTTGTTTACCAGATCATATGCTGTTCACTGTCAGGATGAGGCAGAATGACTGCCTTTGATAAAAGACTGCATTGCAAATCCGAGTCTTTGGGTCTGAAGCTTTTTTACTCTAATTATCCTCATCAGTAATGAAGAGTCCATTTGCTTCAGTACTTCACAAATAACAGTTTATTAAGGCCAAGTACAAAATCAAGGGGATCTTGATTTTGTTTGACCACCTAAAAAAGAAAATTCTTTTAACTGGATCTCTTAAAGTTTCCCTTGTGTGCCCGTATTCGTGGGTGTGTGTGTATATTCACTTTGAAAATAATATTTAAGTGACACCCTTGCAGGAGGATATTAGGGCAGTGTTCATGATTTTTCTTATTCCATTCACTCACCCAGAACACTGAAACAGCTTCAGTAGTGACTAATAATAAATATAAATAAAAAAAGAAATGGGCAAAAAGAGATAAAAATTATAGCACCTTCAAGCAAAAATTACTAAGATTCAATTGTTGGTCAAGAAGCTGAGACTCTTTAGCTTTATCTTTGTCTTTTATGCCTCTGTCTCCACTCACTCCCCAGTGTGTGTCGGTAATTACACAAATGCTTTAGTGCGATTGCCATGGCAATTGTGTGTAGGTCATAGGGTAGCCTCTGGTATTGGCTTTCGCATTCCACACTGAGACAGGATCTCCAACATATTCCCTTTTCCCCTTATTCTCTCTCCCCTCTCTCCACTTTCCGTGCTACTCTTTCTGTTGTATATGCCATATGGTGTCATACTAGCTTGCCTTCCATCTCCCTGTAGGAGTTCTGGGATTTTGAGGGAATTCTGGGGATTCAGACTGAAGTCTTCACAATTACACTGCAAGTGCTTTCACATTGAGCCATCTCTCCAACTCCTCCTCGTTTATGGTTAAATAGAGTTTACTTGATATTGAAGACTTGTCTACTTTGATATTCTGAAAATAAACATATGTATACATTTTTTTTTTTTTTTGTGAGGGGGAAGGGTTGGAGACAGGGTTTGCCTGTATAGCTTTGGAGCCTGTCCTAGAACTACCTCTTATAGACCAGACTGGTCTTGAATTCTCAGAGATCTGCCTGCTTCTGCCTCCTGAATGCTGGGATTAAAGGTATACTGCCCAGCATACATGTGCATTTTTTAAAATATTGAAATTATGACCATTTCTTGGGAAAGCAGTGGCATTGTTCCCATCACTCACACAGGAATTTGTACTCATCTCCTCCTGTCATTATCTCTAAAGTCACAAGCCAGCAGCACCACATATCTCAGAAATGGAGCCTTTTGAGGGAAAATGCATAGCAAATGTTTTATAATATCCACATTGTAAAATAAATTCTTCAGTTTCAAAAATCAAGTTTATTTCTTGTTTTGTTTAAGGCTTGGATATATGTCTTTACAAAAAAAGCAAAAACAGTTTCCAGCATTTTAAGAGATTTTTAAAACCAATATTAAATTATAAATTAACCAAAATTACCATTAACTTCTGCAAAGTTATTTCTTGAAGTAAAGTAAATAAATTGGTATTTATACAAGCTAACATGCACTTTATCTTATTTTTGTGTAAGCAACAAATATTAAACTCCTCCATTTTTCTTCAGACATTATCTTGACAATATCATCATCAATGAGCAATCACCATCAATTACATAGTCTCATAACCTAGAAATTTGGGAATGTCCTTGAACCTAATTTCTTTATTCAATCTTTCATCTACTTGGTTCTTTTTAGGCACTGAATATGAATATGTAGCTATATTCAGATACAAAGAAACAACAATAAATCCAACCTTTTAAAGATACAGTATAGAGCTGAGTTCTATGAGGAAAAATAAAGGCTAAAGAGACACGATATGTGTGTGTGTGTGTGTGTGTGTGTGCGTGTGTGTGTGTGTGTGTTTGGGGTGTAGGTTATGTAAGATGGCCAGTAAATAGTCGCTGAAATGGTAAAGCCTTTTGTCTCAGATCTCTTTAACATTTTAAAAACTGAATGATGAATAATTGAATTTCTCTCAAACCTGTTCATTTTATGGCTTTCCTGCTTTCACAAAAATGGAAATGGTATTTGGACAGTGTCCAGGTTAAAGAAAATTTCCGAGATCCATTTTACTTTTCTACATTGGGGGAGAGTAGAGTTAAATGCATATTCTGATGTGAAAGCATGATAATGATGAGGGACAGAGTGGCTGTGTTTTCAAATAGTTGTGCCTTGGCGAATTATCAGCAAGGGAAGGCTGGTTATTATAGTTTCTACAAACCAAGTGGAACAAGTGTAGGAGGAGGTGGGATCAAGTTGTGTGGTTTACATTGTTGGAACATTCTGAGGCAAATGAGCAGCACACGTGGTTACCAAGTTTTTGAGCTTTCTAATCTTTTAAGAGACACCAGAGACAATTTGTGAAGATGGGTTACTTTGGCTTCTGTTTGTAATGATATCATTCCATGATCAGTGAAACCTGCTGTATTGATACAGTACATCATGGAGGAAATTTAGAATGGAGCAGATCGCCATGTGATGACCAGGAAGTGAAAGCAAGTGAGAGAGAGAGAGAGGGAGAAGAGAGGGGGAGGGAGGGAGAGGGAGGAAGAGGAAAGAATGTCACTCCCCATTTCTAGGTTTTGTCCTCCTAGGATTTCAAATGCTTCCACTAGACTCCCCCTCTCAAAGCTTTAGTTTTCTCCCAACACTACCATGGGCCAGAGACTAATCTTTTAATAAACAGTCTCTAAGTGAAACAATATTATAGCATCTCTTAATTTTGCCTCTGTGGTTGCTGTTTTGAAGAGAACTTGCACATAGAATGGACGAAGATATTGGAGGAAACAGGGTGCGATTAGTCAGGAATTGGTTGCAGGAATCTAAATCAGAAATAGTGGTGCCTTGCATTAGTAACAGAGGCAATGAAAAGTTATCAGTTTTCAGAACTATTGTGAAGTCTCAGGATGGAAGTTTCCCTGATGGATTAATGTACCTAGAATGAAAAACTGAGTTACAGTTGATCCAGGGCATAAGACTTGAGTACTGTTTTCCTCTTGGATGTGGGGAAAACAGTAGATTTTTTTTTGGTGTATCTAAGAGGTTTATCCACAGAATTAGCCATATATATCTTATTTTAAATATTGATCCCAGTAGAAGTTGTTTTTGGGAGTCTGGAGTTTGAAGCAGAGATGTGAAGTGGAGAGAGAGAAAGGGGGAGGGAAACATGGAGGAACCAGTTAAGGAGACATAAATAAGGCAAGGGAGTTACACAGAAAACTCAAGGATTAGATATATTCTTTGAGGATCCATGTATGTAAGATTTTTAGGAGAAAAATATGATTAATGATGTGTAATGCCTACTAAGTAAAGAAGACAAGATGGAAATTCTCTTCTATAAATCTAGTGAATCAAAGAGATCGGAATGGTCACAGAATAAGGTATAATGAGAAAGCTTGAGACAAAACTGTAGGTTGGGAATCTACAACCCACTCTGCAACTTCCCATCATTCTTAATTTCATGCATTTGTTTGAATAAATGTATGATTAGTATATGCTTTCTGATGTAGTCTTGTATTTTAATCATTCTATTTTTCATGTATTTTATGTGTACAGGTTTTCTGCTTGAAAATATGTATGATCCACAGGTATATATGCCTGGTGCTCATAGAGACCAAAAGAAGGGAGGCATCTGATCTCCTAGGGCTGAATTGCAAATGGTTGTGAACTGTCATGTGTGTGCCAGAAAGTAGATGTGGGTCCTCTACAGGAGCAGCAAATGCTCTTAATTATTGGACCATCTTTCCCACACCATTCATAGATTCACTTTTAAAAATAATTTAAGCTTTAGTATGAGGAACTTACAAATCAAAAATACCATTTAGCAAGGCAATCCATATCTAAATCTCTACATTTCAGTGAATCCACAAAGTCTGGAACATTAAGTTAGGGTAGGACCAAGCCCATCCCCCTCTTCCCCGCATTAAGGCTGGCATGGCATTCTCTTATAGGGAATAGATTCCAACAAGCTAGCTCATGTACCAGGGATAGATCCTGGTCCTAGTGGCAGAGCCCCCTCAGATAGACCAAGCTACACAATTGACTCCCACATACAGAGGGCCTAGTTCTGTGCCATAGAGGCTCCACAGCTGTCTATCCAGAGTTCATTAGTTTCCACTAGCTTGGTTCAGCTGTCTCTGTAGGTTTCTCCATCATGATCATGACCTTATTTGCTCATATATTCCGTCCTCCATCTCTTTAACTGGATTCCTGGAGTTCAGACTGGTGCTTGGTTGTAGATCTCTATATCTGGCTCCATTATTTACTGGATGAAAGCTCTATGATCAATGTTCTGTGTGCATGTATGTATGTGCACCATATGTATTCCTAGTATCCAGTGAGGTCAGAAGAGGGTGTTGAACCCACTGGGACTCTAGTTACAGTCATGATCTGCCATATGGGTGGTGAAGATCAAACATTGGTCCTCTGCAAGAGCAGCGTAATTTTTTTTTTTTATCTACAAAGGCAACTGTCAAGCCTAGCACTACTTTTAAAGAGGCATACTTTATCAGAGTAATATTTCAGGACATTTGCTTAAATTATTTTGTTATTTAATTTTTCCCTTCTTAATTTGCTCTAAAATTCCTGTAAAACAGTTATTAAAATTAGTGATATATTTGTTACTGTTTCTGTTGCAGAGATAACATACACTGACACAATCAACTTCAGGGAAGGTTTACTTTGGTTCACAGTTTGAGGGTACAGTCATTTGGGGGACATCAAGGCATCAGGAGCTTGATGCAACTGGCAACATTGCACCCTCAGCTACAAAGAAGACAAGGAGTACTCAGCCAGCTTACTCCTTTTTATCCTTTCCAGAGTGGATTTTCCTACTTAAATGAATCTGTTAAAGGCAATCTTTCAAAGTCATGCTTAGAAGCTAACTAATGGAAGTAATTCCATACAGGTGTGCCTGCAAGCTGTCTTGTAGGTGTTCCTCATTCTGTCAACCAACACTGACTATCACAAGTATATTGGTCAGGATTCTTTGGCACATTTCAACAGCAGTGTGTGTGTGTGTGTGTGTGTGTGTGTGTGTGTGTGTGTGTGTGTGTGTGTGTGTATTATTTTTTTTTTTAAGGAAGCTACAACTCCTGTTCAGATAGTTATGTTTTTCTGCTGATTGTAGTCAGTGAGATTCTAGTCTGTGAGAACATTTGCAGTAACTTGATGCTTTTGGTAGAGAAAGCAGTGACTCATAGGCTGGCCCTAGATACCCTGCTGTTCTCATCCCACTAGAAAAGAAATTCAAATGGCCTCACATGACTTCAAGAGGAGGGAGGACTGATTGCTGCCATGTACCCAAAGCAAGGGTTAGGATTTGGGGGCAGACAGCAGTATTGCTGCCCAAAGATGCTTGGAATGTTTCCATTGCTCTTAGAACTACACTGAGTTAGTGACTGTGATGTCACAGACTGTTTTGCTCATCTTATCACCATTTCTAGATTGGGCCAATTTAAGCAAACAGTGAGATAAGTCTTTGACTCACTTGCATATGGGACTATATTTCAGCTTGTTTTCTTTTTCTGTTTTTAAACAGTAGTTTCAAAGTGAGTTGGATGATTTTTTTCATTTATAAATAGTTAATATGAGTACTAATTTCTTTAGTCCTTAAGTATTTAAATGTCATAACTTTGTACAATGGAAGACTCTCTAATCATGCCAGACATTGTATTGCATTAATAGAGATAATATAAAAATATTAATATTAAAAATTAATATGATGAATGCAAAATTATGATACAATTTCCATGAAAAGTCTCCACAGATGTTACAGTGCTGCCTTGCTTAAGGTAGCTTATTCTTATTTTCTGTCAGAAAAAAACCATCCTTAATTACAAATATTCTTAGTGCTAGACATTTATATACTTATATCACCTAGTATTCTCATGCAGGAAGAGTCACCAAGAACAAACTGCACAGTCTACCATTAAGTTGCAGTTTATTCTGAGTGTAACATTGCACTTAAAATGAATGATTAAATGGCTTAGAAATTAATGAAATTCTCTTTTTGACTGCCTGAAATACTATGGAATGGTCACACTGGCATTTCTAATGATGCTTGCTTTGCTGGAGTGATTTGTCTTGCTCTCCAGATGCCACAAGGTGAAGAGGTCTATCTGAGCATCCGGTTGCATCCCCAAAGGGCTGAAATAAAATTATCTACAGGCTTTTTATCCAATGACATTTAAATTTACCATTATAATATAGTAAAGGGTATAAAATAGGGATCTGCAACATTTTATTGCAGTAAAATTTTAAATAAATATTCTAGTTAAACTTTGAATTTATACTAATGAAGTTTTTTGAAAATGAATCATTTTAAGAAATTATATACTTACATATAATTTAATAGTATGGGCCACCTATGATTTTACAACACATGGCTAAAATGATTGCATTATTCTTATGTTGCATTTGAAGTTTAATTCTTAAATACATAAAGAGGTAAATCATATAGAGCTTTTAATCATAATATGGGAAATTAGGATTGAAATGAAATGGCAAATCAGTCATCAGGTAGTTAGCTCTTAGAAATTTTTTTTTTGAAAATTTCTTATTCAAAGAATTCTATTGAAAGACTTACTGAGTATATGCAAGTTATGTTTATAGTTCTTATCCAAAATTTTTGATGTGGGGGTCTTGAGTCCTCTTAAAGTATTAATGAAATAATTTATATCTTTAAACTATTCATTAAATTATGGGAAATTTGTGTTCAGTATGTGTTCATAGTTTGGCACTGGCATCACCATTTAATATGGTGGTCTTCATTTTCTTTAAGCCAGATAATGAGTTTATGATAATCTTTTTCCATACATATTTAGTCATTTAGTTGAATTGAGAAAGCAAAACAGATATCTTTGGTGGGGTGAATATTAACTATATTTTGAATGTTTTGTAACTACATAGTGTCTTGACAAAAATTGTTTCTTGTATATTACCTTCTACACAAGATGGTGATTATAAACCCATCATGTATTTTCTTCGGTTGGAACATTGGCCTATGGAGAGTCAATGAAAGCTTATAGGAAAGGACAAATAGATGAGTAAGTTATGCATTAATATTTTTAGGTAATGGTAGATTGAAGCTGTTATATGATGGCTAAAGCTGAAAAGCAAACAAAGGGGAAGGAATTAAGGACATGTCTTATCCTGCATCAAGTGAGTTTTAGTTTCACACTTAAAAAAAAAAAGTGGGAGCATCTTTTGAATGGTTGTACATAACATAAAACAGAAAAAAGCTTGGAAAAGCTAATTGCTAATTTTACACTATGGTATAAATTTTTCATGGCATTTTAGAAAAATGATAGTTATTGCCATTGTTGTGTATGACAGGCAGGAAAAACAATAGACATGTTACTTGGCAACTGCCTGAAATATCATGATTATCACTACAGAGTCAAGGAGTGTCTGAGTTGGAAACAATCTTAAAGGTCATCCAGTTCAGAATCCTGCTTCACAGATGGCTATCAGCCTTGGTCTGACCACCTCTGTTGTTAGCCTTGGTCTGACCATTTGTATTCATTATCAGTTACTCTCTATAGAGAGTTACATACTTAAAAAGTCCTTAAATTCATCAAAAATCTGGCTTCTTAAAAATTCTAATTCACTGGTGAAATGATAAAACAAATGTTCTTTAAGTCTTCTAGTATAGAGATTATGACACAGGACCTGATCCAGTGAGATTTTCCTAAGAATTTTCAAAATTAGCTACTTGTTTGTCCTTGGTTACTCTTTATAAAACAAAATCACACTTTTATTTCTTCTCTCTCTCTCTCTCTCTCTCTCTCTCTCTCTCTCTCTCTCTCTCTCTCTCTCTCTCTCTCTCTCTCTCTCTCTGCGTGTATCTCTCTCTTCTCCATGTGGTTTTTCAGAGTTCAAACCAGATGGTCAGGTTCTAAGGCAAGCTCATTAGCTACCTAGCTATCTTGCTCTTGATTAGTCTTTTGTTCTGTGAGTACACAACCACTGAACATAAGATGAGGCAATTAAGATATCACAAAAGGCATGTGATGGAGACTCTATAGATTCTATATTTGACATTTTTCATTTAATGGTCTTTAATACATTTTTATACTTTTTCTTTCAGTTTCTTCAGTTTTTGCCTTCTACTTATGTAACTGCCGTTATATTTTGAAGTTGAATATAGTTTGTGTAAAGGGCAAGAGACTTGCATTAAGTAAATATGTTATATATTAACATAATGTAGTAAAAGACAAAATAAAGCTTATTAAGGGAGTTAATGCAGAATGTGGTTGATTCAGAACTGGGGATAGTAAGGACTGAAACTTGTCACACTATGGGTTTTGGCAAGCACCCTCACACGGCTTCCCTAGAGATAGAATGAGGACTTTACTTTCCCTCATATAATATGTAAAGATCATGGATACACACAGCCACATGTGTTTCTCCAAGAACTGTTCACTTGTAAGGGAGAGCGAGGTTCTTAATGCCATGAGCTCTAGACACTTTCACACATTGTGTTGGTGTTTTTGTTTATCCAAGACTGAGTCTCACTGTGTAGGCCTTGTGGTGCTGAATTTTATTATGTAGAGCAGGCTGGCCTCCATCTCAATGATACACCTGCCTCTTCCTCCTGAGTGATGGGATTAAAGGGCCAAGCTGTTTTGACTGGCTTACTTTCACACAGGTTTAGAAATTCACAACATTAATGCATTGAAAACCCTGTCATGGCAGGGCTGGAGTGATTCATCAGCAACAAAGGAGCTTATCGTCATGTCCAATAACCTAATTTGATTCCTGGACCTCATGGAAGAAGTAGAGAATGACTCCCTAACAACAACAACAGCAACAACATTAAATCTTCAGTCAGATAAAGATGCTTATCAGTAGGAAATTCTTGCTATAACTATTTTATGTAGACATGTTAAAGAAAAATGTAATGATGACCAAAATTTGTATAAATTTTAGAGCCCTGAAATTAAGAAAAGCAATATTATTTTCATATTTTGAAATACTAAAGAAGTGTGGGCTGGTAAAGGAATGCAGTCCACAATGATGTTGCCTTTAGCATGAGACTGGATTTGTAGAACCCATGTGAAAATGCCAAGTGTGGTTAGACAAATATTTAATCTCAGTGCTGGAGAGGAGGGGGTAGGTGGTAGAGAAACCTCCATTAACATTCACATTTGTGTACATGTATGATCTCATTAGTGCACACTCACACACACAAATTACTAAATTACATAGGAAAATGTGGCACAAGGAAAATAATTTGAGGCTTCTTGGTCAATAAACCAAGAGAAAAGTCTTCTTGGACAATAAACCAAGAGAAAAGGAGGCAGGGTCTCATGTAGCTTAGGCTGGTCTCACAATCTTTACTCAGCTGACCATGACCCAGACTCATTGGCCCATATTGCTGGCAGCTTCTCCTGAGATCTTATATTGCAGGTGTGGACCGTCCTGCCTGGTTTATGTTTCTCTGGGAATCAAACACAGGACTTTTCTGTGCTCTGTGATGTGAGTTATATCCTCAGGAGCATATTTTTTTTTATTATAAAGTCTTAGGAATTAAATGAGTGCTATTTAGTTTGTGTTGTGTTTATTCACTGAGAACCAACTTTTAGAGGTTTAAATAGAAGCAAAATGTCTAGGCTTATTAATAAGTTTCTACTCTGGTGATAACTTTCATCTGGCAAGTATGACTGACATGATTTTCTTCAATTTTGAAAAGTATTTAGTATATAATATGTGCTAGCCAGGTGTGTCTCTTTATTACCCGACAGAGTATTAAAGCAGGGTGGATCCCGGACAGTTGGCTATTCTATGGCTCAGGATGGTATGCAATAAGTGAGATGATATTTTGTGGATGTGTTGCTATGGAAAAGTTTGCGAAGTACAGCCTTAAGTATTTATTTCTACTTTTCCTGGGCTAAGCATCACAACTAGTTGCCTGCTGCTTTTCTAGAAGCAATCACACATGTATGAACACATGTATCACTTTAGATGTTTTTGTTTTTGGTCCCTTCCACCCCCCTCTCCAAATCTGGAGTTAACGTACACATGCTGACATGTTCTGCTCTCTTTTACTTTAAAGGCATATCTTGGAGACTGCTCTGTCATCATTATGCCTTATGCTACATTCTATCCTTTCAGCTGTGTAGTGATGCTCATTAGATACATGTACCATCATTGTTCACTGGTGGCATTTCTTTAAAACAGCTATCACCTTTTTAGAATAGATTGTATTCTTTTAGATGACATCTACTCTAACAAAACAACCTTTTGGATGCCTCAAAACTGTGATGGTTTATTTCACTCATGGTCACTTTTCCCTGCTGCAGTTTTCCTAAATATCAATGTTTGCTCCTTGGATGAACTGTTGTGTGTCTAGCTGGGCTTTTATTATGCAAGCAGAATGGTTTTGATCAGGCTGTATTTACATGACAGCCTGGAACTGTGGCATTCGCTCAAGAACATTGTACACATTTAAAATATTGTCTAAATATTTATCCACATGATGGATTACTGCAGCTTAGAAAGGCAGTTACAACCTACTGCGGAAATGATTTTCATTTTTAAAAATTTGGGAAGGCTTTAAAGGGATCATGATCACATCTCCTCTCCCTTGATAGAGACAGGCATGGATGCATCATCCTTCTTTTATTTCTTCCTTTAAATGAAATTTTAATTCTGCAGAATTGAAGTCACAAAACAAACAGAGTGAGGATTTTCAATGAAGTCCCTCCGGTTATATGTAGTCTTTTCTCCTTTGTGTGGTCAGGTACTAGCGGTCTACCATGGAAGAAACAAACACATAATTTGAAAGAAGCAAGAATGTTATTTTAGCAAGATTCTAGCATCCTATGAGGCTAAAAAAAATTTCAAAAGTATCCACTTGAGGTTGCAGAAGTATTTGAAATAAGTGTCTCACTCAAATTAGAATGATTAATTTTCATAATAAATTATGGATTACTTTAAATTTGAATGTTATGAAACTTCAAATTAAGAAGTCTTCATTAAATTTAAGTCATTTTGACAATTTGGCAGTTCATACTGTTTCTGTTCTTTCATATTGGAAGCAGAGTTTGGGGTCTTAATAACAGAACTTTAATCTTAGTGTCTGTATGAGTATATGTGTGTATACATGTGTTTGTGTGTGTGTATGTATGTAATGTTTGAATATATGAATTCATACATAGATATGTGTGTATGTGTGTTAGTATATGTATGCATATGTGGTTATGTGTGTGCAGTTGTGTGGGGGAGTAAGATATATTTTAATCTGGTGGAGACAAAGTATTTTATGGGTGACAAGGACTTGTTAAATTTAACAAACCTTTTGTGTTTATAAGCGATCAATGCTCCTTAGAGTGCTATCGATGCTGTTTATTTAAGCAGTACCACTCACATCTAGACTTTGTACATTTGTGATAATAACATCTTTGGACAAGCAAATTAGATCTTAGAAAGATCATCCAACCTCTGGCTTGTGGTGTCTGATGCCGCTTTCTACAAACACAACCCAGAACGAATCATTTGGTCATGTTCCAAACTGAGTTCTTCATATTCACGTGGAAGGGAAAGGCAGTCTCTCATTTTCAAAGGAATTGTTAAGCCCCTGTCTTAATTCAAGCTAAAAATAAGAGAGCTTTAAGAAGCCACTTCATTGTTTTTAACATCTAAAACTATATCTTGAATTATAAGAATAAATTAGGAAACAGTTAAGATAACAGGAGTCATATAATGTAGGTATTTTGCTCATTATGCTAGCAATTAAAATTGTTAAATATTGAAAATTATGTTCTGGGACATAATACTGTTATTATAATTTTATCAGGTACCTTACAGTATATTTCAGATAGCAAAAAGGCATGTCTGGTAATGATCAGTTATGCACTTTAAGTCTTTTTATATGTTTTCCTATTCCAGTCTTCTTGTGTGGGATTTATAGTAAAATTGTGCAATATTGGGAATTCAACATATGGAT